>JZKD02S0061191.1:210917-281270 GCA_000966675.3 Picea glauca
AAACCATAATAGCTTGGTGAGTCAAAATGGAAAACACAATTTTTTTCAGGTCAAATCTTCTGATGGAAAAAATACCACCTTGAAGTACAAAATTTTGTAAAAACAGTATACTCTATGATCAAGGAAGACACATAACAACACGAACACACACAAAAACCATATTTCCCTTCAAGTTACAATCAATTCATAGAAGGATAATTCTAGTTAGATGATTAAAAAGCACCCGATTGGATGGATCCAAGAAATAAAGACCAAAGAATTTGACATCTCTATAGATGGGGGACCAAAAATGGCCACAGTAGGTGACTATTGGTCCGAGAAGCAAACCATGGAAATGGTCGATATACTAAAAAAATATCAGGATGTATTCATAGAAGACTATAAATACCTCAAAGGACTCATACAAGAGATGTGAGAAATGAATATCAAACTCCTCCCTGGAGCCAAACCCATAAAGAAATGACTATGCAAACTGGCACACAAATACAAACCCATCGTTCAAAAGGAAATCAAAGCAATGTTAACTGCTAATATTATATACCCAATTGAAAAGTTGGAATGGGCAAGTCCGATGGTCGTGCAACCTAAGAAACACGACCCAAAAAAGATGAGAATCTATGTCGACTTTTAGGGATTAAACAAACTCATAGTAACTGACCCATTCCCAACTCCATTTGTCGACGAAATTATCAATGAAGTTGTGGGTCATGAATGCTAATAATTCAATGATCGTTTCTATGGATAAAATCAATTACCAATAGAAAAAGAGGATCAAGAAAAAATACATTTGTCTCCAAGTTTGGATCCTTTGCTTACAGAGTAATTCCTTTCTGTTTAAAAAATGCCCCAATAGTCTTTTCCATAATACTAGTTAAGGCATTCTAGGAGTACATCTACAAAACAATGGAAATATACTTTGATGACTGGACCATCTATAGTCTCCTAAAATACCATATACAGTGGCTAAGAATGATGTTGGAGAGATGAAGGCAAATCCATTTATCTTTAAACATTAAAAAATGCATCTTTGCCACGCCAATTGGTATATTGTTGGGCCACATTGTATGCAAAGACAAAATTAAGGTAGACATGGATAAGATCAACATTATTCTCAATTCAAAACCACTAGTAAACCAAAAACAAATTAAAATATTCATTGGGCACACATGATACTATCGAAATTTTATCCGTCACTACTCTGACATAACATTTCCAATCGACGAGCTATTGAAGAAACAAGCCGAATTTTACTGGACCCAAGAATGCAACAAGTCCTTTGAGATATTAAAATCAAATTTGGTAGAAGCACCTATCTTAAGATACCTAGATTGGTCGAATAAATTCCACGTGCATGTCTATGCATCCAACGTCGTCGACGGCCTAGTTTTGGCCCAGCCAGATGATGATTTAATCAAACATCCAAATGCATATGGCAGTTAGAAGTTAAATAAGGAAGAAATAAATTATTCCAAAATGGAACGCGAGGCCCTCACAATGATATTTTCCATACACAAATTTAGGCACTACTTATTAGAAAATCCACTTGTATTCTTACATACCACCATGTGTTGAAATATCTTGTAAACAAACCTGTACACCAAGGGAAAATGTGTCGATGGCTATTGCTATTTCAAGAATTTGACTTTGAAATAATAATCCAACCAGGGAAGACCAATTTAGGGCCAGATCATCTGTCCCGACTAGAGACAGGGGAAGATTCGACCAGAATTGAAGACGGATTCCCAGACACAAACTTATTTAGAGTAGAAGTAGTCCCCAAGGAACTAGAAGAGATTGATAATTTCTTAGAAGAGGGGAAAGCACTGGATGGTTTCCCAACTAATAAAAGGAAAATTCTAGCAATGAAAGTTGCACAATTCACCTTGATGAATGGTTACCTCTACAAGATAGGACTCGACAATATTTTAAGGAGATGTGCATTAGAGCATGAAAGAGAATACATCATTATCGAGGCGCACACAGGTCCAACAAGAAGTCACTTCCAGGCCGATACAATAGCCAGGGAAATTTTATAGGCTGGTCTTTGGTGGCCAACAATACATAAAGATTGTCAGGAACAAATAAATAAATGTGATAAGTGCCAATGGATAGGCGGACCACTATGGAAAAATGAGATGGCCTTACATTATATAAATCCCAATTTACCATTTGAAATCCGGGCTATTGATTTTGTCAGACCCTTCCTGAAAAGAGCCAAAAGAACGGGGGAAAGATATATCATTGCAATTGTTGAATACTTAACCAAATGGGAAGAAGAAGAACCTATCGAGAATTGTACAAAGGAATTAGCCACATAATTTATCTATGAAAATGTAATAACTCATTTCGTCTTCCCTTTGACAATAATCAGTGATCAATGCACACATTTTTTCAACAATACACCTGAACTACTACTCAGGAAATTGATGATTGACCATAAAAAGAAAATTGGCTATCATACATAGGCCAACGAAGCCGTCAAATATTTTAATAAGACTCTAAATAAAGGCTTAAAAAAATTATTTGGACTTGACAAAGACGTCTCGGATAATAAAATTTCGGCAATCCTATGGACCTATAGAGAAACATACAAAAGATTGATAGAATAGACACCTTTCAAGCTAGTCTACGGTCAGGAAGCCATCATACCACTTCAATTTTATGCTAATGTAGGTCAAATAACAATAGTATTGAAATTCGACCATATACGTAATACAAGGCAACATTTCTACCAACTAAATCAATTATAAGAGGAAATAATGTTGGCACAACAACACCAAGAAATCCAAAAGAACTAGCAAAAATCCTGGCATGATCGACATATCAAGAAAAAGGATATTCATGACGGGGACTTGGTACTCCTATATGACAGTAAAGTAAAAGGAAAACCATGAAAAATAAAAACTACGTGGCTTGGTCCATATTTGGTCAAATACATTTGACCTTCAGGAGCAGTGAAACTGAGAACACTTCAAGGGAAACCCTTTAAGAAGTTTGTCAATGGGGCTCGACTAAATAAATATCATACATAACAAGCCACAACCATACTGGTGTTGTTTCAGGGGAAGGGGGGGACACCAATAGGATTTCACAAAATAAACCTGAAACAATATCAGTCAAAGAAAATGCATTTCAAACCATCACTGATACAAGCATAGAGTTAAATGGCCAAACCATCAGGAGATCAGAAGCAGACATAGAAATATATTTCAACTTTTTCCAACAATAGAAAGGTCTATTCACACGAACCAATAATCAATATCGATACCATTACTGAGAAATTGCTGGTTATTACAACAATGCACAATATTTTGCATGATGTATAGATGGATGGTTAGGACAAACAATATCTCTCATCAAGACAATAAAGATTATGTAAGCGTACAAATAAGTTGAGCCCATACCACTGGTATTCGCCTCATTAACAAAAGACATAAACCATCATTAATCATGCACTTCTATGCAAAACTGATACATTTGAAGATTAATTTACGTGCAAAACGTCCAGATATCCTATTAGTTTCCCTCGAGATCTTGAAACTGATCCCTATATATTACAGCTAAAGGAACAAAGAGAAACAATTTTTTAAGCATTTAATTTTTCTAACATAAACCATGATGTTGAGCAATGTAGAAAACAACAACCCAACTGATCCAAATCCTCAACATGCAGAAGATGGCCAACCATCTTGGATACAGACCTCAGAAGAAGGGAATCACCATCACACGAAGGAAGAAATGTCCCTCTGTGACCTCACTTGCTCAATTCCCAAAACAATGGTGCATTCGAGAATCATCCCTGAGACAGGTTAGGGAAGTCACAATCCAGTTTAGGTTACTTGAATAACAAATGGAAAGAAAATGTTGAAATATCATTTCAAGTAACACATTTATATGGGAAGAAAAGATGTCTGTGGACACAAAATCAAGGATGCAACCAAACTTTGGCATCCGAATAAAAAAAATTTGATTAGCTGCGCTGAAGGAACAGTCTACCTGCAAATAAAAACACCTTCGATTCAACAAGCAAAGAAACTTGACTAGAAATTGACTCTATCATTTTGTAATATCCTTAGAAGAAGGTCTTAGTAGAAAATTTTGTAAATTTTGTCATACTCCCTTGCTTGCTTAGGATGATCAAGGAATTAGGGGGGGGGGGATGTTGTAGGGGTAGTCGGCTCTAACAACTATACCCCCCCCTGGTTGAGTTGACTATAAGAGTCGGTTAAGGAAGTCTGTCAAATAGGAAGTTAGATTCAACCGTAGAGACAATTAATGTAACTGACTAGTAACTTTGCAACACACACACACACACACACATAATTATGTAAAAGAAAAGATAGAGGTTGTTTTGGCTATATATAATAAAATGCATTGATGGTTCTCCAACTATTGTGTATGTATATATTTATGCTTGTTTGCTTCTATATATAATGTTATAACGTGTATTTCTCTATGTATGAATCTATTGGAAACTTCTCGTACTTTCCCCCTAACTACAAAGTGGGTAAGGGACTTGTAGCCTCAAAAAGTCAAGGGTCATAATAAAACAAGATCTGGATGGATCAACGAGAATAACATAAACAATTTGTTACTTGACCTCAACATATAACCCTTCATAGGTATCTCCTTGCCTTGGATTTTTCACACTTGACGTAAAGGATTTGAAATATCCCTTACACAACTTCTATGTTTCAAAATGAGAAATGATTACAAGGGTTTTTTTGGATTGCTATCCTCACAATCCTAAAAAATGTAATTATTTTTTTTGTGACCTCTTGAAGGAGGAATTAAGTTTGTTGGTTACTTGAGTTTTTTTTGGAGGACTAAACTAGTATCATGAACCATTTGATTTTCTTAGAGGAGTGACAAAGGGGGTATTTTAGACTTCTCACCCTCATTGGTTCACCAAGATCTCTTTTGGGTATAGGGTGAAGAACATACTTGAAAAAGAAGAATCTTTAGGTCCTTTGTGTGTGTGCTTGTGAGGAAACCACAATGTTTGATACAAGAGTGATTGAAAAATAAAATTGCAACACTTAAAAAAATTTGATCAAGCACAAAGCATGTGAACTTGAGTGGTTCTTACTCTATTTAATTCATTTCTAAATGATGTGAATTCTTTCAATTATTAACAATACTCTCAAGATGAGGTTTGTAGAAATATTGAAAAAATTATGAAAGGTAAAATATGTGAACTTTTAAGGGTTCTTGCTCCACCTAATTAGTTTCTAGATGATGGTGAATTTTGCAAATGACCACACCAAAAAATTGAAATTTGTGCAAAGGGAGGTAGTTCACCTACTTTCTTTGTATTGAGTCACCAATATCACTTTTGGGCACAAGTCAAAGAGCATACTAGAGGAAATGCGTATTTTAGGTCCCTAGAGTGCGGTTTGTGTTAGAAAATGCAACAAAAATAACTAAAATTATACTCTATGCTTTTGTTTCCTCCTCCTACCTACTAAGTTAGCTTAATTACTAACGCAAATGGAAAGATAGAAGAAATTTTAAGCCTATAATTCCTAAAATGTTAAGGCCTACTACATGATTCCACTGATGAAACTGTTTGTTTCCTAAAAACAAGCACATGTTTCTTTATAGATAGTCACATAGGTTGTGCAGAAGTGCAGTGTTACAACCCACATGACCTTCGTGAAAAATTGTCTCACATATGTGAGACTTCTGTGGAACAGACTAAAAAATCCACACAAATCATTGTGCACACAAATAATGAAATTCTAGAAAGAATAACCATTGAGGGTGGTTACTAAATGGATGCATGGGCTAATAACCCTTCCTGCAAGTCACCAAAAGTTAGAAAATGACTAAAAACAACCTAAGATGTGATATGGAATTATGTAAACCCAAGTGAAGTCAACAATCTATGTTGGGGATTTTTTTGCATGGGTGAGAAAAAACTCCATTGTTAAGCTAGGCCGTGAGCTAAACACTAGATAATGATTAGTTTTGAGACAAGCACAAGAGTGTTATTGTTCAAAATAAAGCAAAGAGGCATGCATAAAACTAAACTACAAATTAAATTACAAGTATACCATTCAAACATAAAAAATTGGAGATGAACAACAATACTCATATATTAGTCCAATGGAAAGGAATGAACATGAGTAAAAACACTTGTGGAGAATGGTTGGATGCAAATGAGCTCCAACACTCTTCTTGGGATGGGTCCTTTTTCTTCTTGAAATCCCTGTCTAACAATGGTGAATGAAGAAGTCTTTGTTCTTTGAATAAATAACTCAAACAAGCATGATGGTGATGAAAAATAGAGATGAGAGAGAAAGATAGATGATCTCTAATATCATTCCTATAGCATAACCATGCAACTATTTTCTTCTTCAAATGCCACCCCATGGCTTTCATTTTTAGAGAAATTCTAAATTCCTTGAAGAACTAGTTCCAATGTGAAATCTTTTCATTTAAAATGGATATCCCAATGTTTGAAAGGGACTTTGGAATGCCAAAGTACTCTTCATAAATGGGATGGGAGATTGAATTTCTATTATACATCAACCTAGAACAACCTGATATAGGCCTTCTTCCTTAAATGAGCTGAAGAATTCATGCTCACTCATGTGAGCAGACTTGCATGAATTTCAAAGAAAATGTCATGCAAGTTGTGTGAGTGTCAGTGAAGGAAGGTTGCACAAGTGTATGAAAACCCATTTTGTAACTTTTTTTCGCTTGTTGTTTTTGAGGTGATGTAAAGTAGCCAAGACATAGCCTTTTATGTTGTATTCTTTCCAACAGATGATATATTTAGACAATTTCCTAAATGTCTCTTGTGAGTGAAATTGAGGTGATAACACTCCCCTCTATTGTTCCTCTAGGTGGGCATCAATTGAAGTGGCTCTACATCAACTAAGCCTACCTCTACTATTTTGTGTTTAAAGTAAGAAATTGATCTATCTAGCCTTGAATTTATACCCCAAACCTCTACTTTAGACAAGGTAAAATTTATGTCACCTCTTCTGAAGACCCTTCCATCTTTTACACATGATTGATCAAGAAAACAATCCCAATAATCTCACCTTTCCTCATAAGACCCATAACAATTTACTACATAGAAGGCTTGACCCAAGTATTTAAACTAGAGCTTGGTATAGATACATTATTTAATAATAAAAAAGATTAGTAAAGAAATGGAATGATTCCATCCTGATAGTAAATCCCCTGAATTAGCAATTGCATCTAAATATCTAAAATCCCAATCTTTTGAAAATCTCCATAACTCTTGGATGATATTTTGTCATTCTCCCATTGTTTCTTTTACTTAAAGGACAACATGCTTGTGTATCTCCACTAGCATGGTGATGGAAAGTATTTTTAAGGGACTTCCAAGACCTCGTATATTAGTGGTAAACACTATCATTTGGAAACCCCTTGGGATGTTTGTCATATTCTAAATACCCCCTAGAGAAAGTTCTACTTCTGTCATTGAATTTGTTTGAGAGATTTATCTTAAGCATGTCATAGAAAGGATTTTCTACCTATAGTGAAGGATCCTGACTCCAGAATAGGGTCAAGCTTCTCCTTTTACTTCCATTCTAGTAGCCCATTTTTAGATCTTAAACAATATCTACCCAAAACAGAAAATTCATCCTCTTCTCCTATATCAAAAATCAATTGACATAGATCTCCCTCTTGACATATAGACAAGCTTTTTGTTAAGACATTGGATATAGAATTTTGTTTCCCCTTAAGAGTGGTGGAGGATCCCTACCTTGGAATTCAAACCCCCCTAGAGGAATAACGTTTTGGGGTCCTCCTCAAAGTCTCCATTGATCCAAATAGGGAAGGCCAAGGTGAATTATCAATAGGAACTAAAACCACATTGACTATCTGATTCAAATCAACCAAAGAATTGTCAAAACACTTATGAGTAGAAGTGGTAGTTCCATCCTCCAAAGATTGTTTTATAGCCTTAGATGAAAGACGAAGTGCCTATTAGGGATGTAGGATATGTGGAATATATGTATCCTTCTCCACTCCCTTTGTGCATTCCTTTCCCTCATTTGAAATATTCTCTGTAATTACATCATGACTAGATGGAATTGTCAGATCGAAAAGAGAGATAACTTCTCTACCATGCCCATATTTTTTCCTCTTGAGATTTTAATAGGACCCGAAACCTCCTTGTTCTACCATAATTGATTCATAAAATACTAGGGGCAATTTTCAACCACATGACCATCTAAGTGATGATGAACATAAGGAAATGGTACTTTGCAGTAGTTCATGATTATCATATGTGTTTCCCCCCTAAAAACAATCACCATGGATTGAAAAAGTAATTCATTAATATCAATCTGCACTGACACTTGGGATACAGTCCAGTAACACCTTGAAAAAAAGAGACACATACCTCCAAATTTTTTCCAAGAGAGTTCTCGATCATCCTCATTGTTTTCTCCAACCAGAGTTCCAAGGGTAATCTAGGGAACTTTTCCCATATCATAACCTTATTAGACACCTCCATTTAGGATTGAACCATATAATCCAAGGCCTCAATTCCAGATAAGAATATTCCCAAAACCATTGACCCCAAAAAACCTTCTATACATCCTCCTCATTCTGAAAGATCAAAGATTTTTTCTTCTTTACACCTTTTCTAAATATTCTAACTCTATGATTCACAAGGGTATTATAGAACCCTCACTCCATAGATCCTGATAGGGTTTCTAAATCTATATGTTTCCCAATAAGTCTATAACCCCACTAAAACCCTAATCTTCCTCATTTTTCCCTATAAAAATAAGAGTGAATGAATCCTTGTGCAAACCTGCCTCCAAAAATTTTTGGGCCTATAGATATTATTCCCTCCATTGAAAATATCATTAGAATAAATCCCCTTCACAAGATTTGAAGGGCCAATGACCAATATAATAATGTCAACCAAACTCACCCCTATACCATCTTCTTGAAATTTACTAATATCTATAATATGCTTGCATGGCTTTCTAGCACATCTACTTTCTTATTGTTTATGCGTGTTTCTCCCAAACCTGATAATACACCACCAATGACCCTTGATAATTCTCAACATTAGAAATGCCCTCCTTAAAATTTGGAGACAAAAAAGTCTGAACGCCTTCCAAAGGTATTCATAGTTGTCAATAATCTCCTCATATATACCCAGTGGAGAAAAACTACGCCCATAGAGGTGTTAAACATGTAAACCTTGTCATTGTATACACACACACACATTTATTTTAAGTATAAATGGTGGAAATACATTTAAAACATGCCCGAGATGATTAGTCTAAATAGAAATAGAAACCCTATAGCTCAAAATCATATATACTAGTAAAAAACACAAACATCTTTGTAGATTGTAGAAAATCTAGAATAGGTCGCAAAAAGAAACCAAAGAAATAATCTTAATCAAGAAAGGCCAAGAATGAACACCACTCCCATAATAGACATTGCATGCCATCAACATATGTCTACCATAATCTAGACAAACAATTGTTGAGAAGGAAGTGTAGTAAGAACTCCATTCTTTGTCTTAGTGATCTCAAGTAAGTCTACTTGAGTATTCGTTTCCTACTTCGACAACCTATTAGAAATAGCATTTAACTCTTTGAAAATATGCTTTCATGTGTAGGAATCCAAACTATCAAGATGCTCCATAACCTTCTTGAAGATATGCTCCAAGCTCAAATTTAGATTCTCCTTTGAACAATGATCCAATCCAAAACCAATTTTAAGTCCCCAAAGAAGTTTTAGTTAGTAACCCCACTTTCCACTACTATTCGACCCAAAATATGGATGGCCTTCATGCCTACCATATTATTATTTCTAAACCCACAATCACAAGTGGAAGAGAAAAAATAGCAACTCTAATAAATACAAAACCCCTCATATTTCACACCAACCATATTTCCCTCAAACACACCATAAAAAAAAACAGTGTTTGTTTGTGTCAATCTGTAGAGAACTACCTACCTTGGAGATTTAACAAGAATCTCCTTATGGAGGCCATGAAATGCATATTGTATCTCGTGAAATACCTGAAGTGGACTAATAATCCCTCCATCAAATATCAACTTGTTTTTATTTCTCCATAGAACTCGAAAAACAACTAAGGGAAGAGCTTTGTATTCAACTAAAACATCTACCTCCCACCATGATTTGATCACCTTATCCAATGAAGAACCTTTCCAAATAACACACCCTTACTAAGTGTGCCTACAATAGCTCAAAATTCCCTAGAAAAATGGCAGTCAAGCAACATATCAAATATACACTCTAAAGAAGTTATGCACAGAGGGAACCATCATAGACCTTCAAAATATATTTTAAAAAGGTTTTCCCATGTTAAAACCTTGTTGGATAGAGGAATCCAAATAAAAATCCCAATTTTTAAAGGAACTCCAATCTTCCACATCTTTAACCACCTCCATTGAATGGCTTGAGCTTGAGCATAAAAAAAACATAGCTTCATAATCAAGCCTTTCAATATAGAATCCCCCACAATATTTTTTACCCACACTAGAGTGTTGTCCTCCCCTTTGATAAAAATATTGCTAGCTATCAGTCCTTGCACAAACCCATCCCACTTCTTAACTTTGGATCCACCAAAACCAAATCTTTAACCTTCATCCACATTTCTCCCAAAATGGATTGCCAACTATAGTACTAAAATCTACCAGATATGTAATATGGGATTTTCTAAGAGCATTGTGAATCACATTTGACTATCCAAAAGAAAAATCCCATCCAATCCAAGTGTCTTCCCTGAGTTTAATGTTTATTCCATTCCCAATTGTCCATGCCAACCAGTTCCCAACTGGGAAAGACTAGACAAAATCTTTACAGATAATGAATGAATTAGAAAGAAAAATAAATTCAAAGTATGATCCACTCCAACATTGATAGTGGGCGAATGTATTTATGTATGATAACATCCTTCCACAAGTTTTTGGTTTCCAAGACCTTGGAAAAATGAAAAATGTTCTTAAGGCCCAAACCTCCATCCTTCTTAGGTTTAGCTATTATCTCTCTTCTAACTGAGGCCATCTTCTCCTTCTCATGTTTCCAAGTATAAGGGAAGATAAATATAATCATCCTAATTTTGTGTGAAATTCCTTTGGAGATGTGTTCTAAATTTTTCCAGTAAATTGGGATAGCCTACAAAACCACCTTAACCAAGATAAGTCTACCACCCATTGAAATACATCTTGTGTACTAAGAAGTGATCCTACTCTACATTTCATTATATAACCACAACTAATCCTTACAACCTTACACATTTGGTTTCAAATTAAATCCCAAATATTTGAGCCCTAAATGAAAATCCACAACTTGTAAGGGTAACACAACTTATATAACATTTTGATTTCCATCCATCACTTTATGTAGCATTAAAGATGACTTTTTTTCATTCACCTCCATCTCTGTGGCCATATAAAACAACTCTATAAGAGATTGAATTTATTTTGCATCCCTCAAATAACCATCTGTTGGAAACCTAATCCAGCTCTTAGGGTTACAATATTCATCACTTAACAGAATAACATCAATCAAGTGATAATGTAATAGTCATTGGGAGTCCAAGAGACTTTCAAATAAAAATCTAAAGGTCATGACTATGTACTTATACATGTATCATATTGATGAATAATGCATTGCACGCTTATCCCCTAATTCATGTGTCCAAAAGTGATATCAGAGCACCTTTGTCTTTAGGGTATGATTCACTATGGTAGTTTTCCATAGCATCTGAGTGTGTCCATAAATTCCCTCTCTTTACCTGCCAACTTGTTAGTATGGACCCTTTGCTAGCTAGTTTTCCACATGCCTTCGCCATAAACATTTATTTGTGCCTCTAGGAATTCTAACAACATTTGTGCTTCTCCTCAGTCTCAAACACGTCTCTTCCCTCTCACACATCCTATTAGTGTTATTACCCCTCATCAATCACACTCACACGAAGTGATACTATCCCTGGCACCATATTCTTTCCTCACGTGTAATGATACTAGTATCATTGTGAAACCCTACACACAGAACCCTAGATATGAATCCCTCACACACATTCCTCACAAGGACCAGAACACCATTCGACTACCTATCAAACTGAAAGTGGAGTCGAACCCTACATGACCATAACCTCGTCCTTAACTAAAGACTCCTCTCTCATTTGACATGAAACCATTCTTTGCTCAATTATTCATCCTACTTACTCCTTCGCCGAATTTTCATTGCTCACTCCTTCACGCGACTTGAAAGTGTTCATCCTGCTACTTGCTACTTCCACGTTCCTTGCAAAATTAAGGTTCCTCACCACGTATGCATACACCGAAGCCTTACTTTCTAACAATGGATTTTTAGCGGAAGGCACCAACTCCATACTTTGGTGGCTCTCTAACAGATGGGGGCTTGGCAGTTTTCATTTTCATGTGGCAGTCGTTCCACTGTTTGTAGACCATGAACACAGAGAGGAGATTGCCTTATGCAATATTTGAATTTCCCAATTTGTTGGATTGGCATTGAGTCTATGGATAAGATTTGTAAGAGGATTATATCGCTTACCCTTAGGTATTGCATGAATCGTGGAGAATCTCTTACACACAGTTCCAAGTGAAACAAACTAGGGTTTCAAATCAATTTCTTTGTGGAGAGCATAGGAGAGCAAACACATCAGCAAGTAAGAAACATATTAGTGTGATAGCATTTGAAAGTATTTCCATAAACAGTGCCAGATAGTATTTTCTATCCACTGGAATAAGTTTATGCAATTGCATTCTTCTCGTGTAACCTTACAGTCAAGACATTACTAAATGTTTACTAGCATTATGAGAGGATATTCCAACATCACACACACAAATTGGATGTTTGTTTTTCTATGTCTACTGGAAATTGAATATGAAAGGATGTGCTATTGAGTATGAGGGTGGAATTCGTATGTGGATTCTTTCTCTCTATTTGACTCTTTGGAGAATGAAATAATACATATCCTATCTTGAAGATCAACTCAAATACATAATCAAGAACACTAGTAAATAGTTTTTTGTAAGCTTACTTGTTTTTTTCTGTAAAGGGGTGCATTTTTGGTAGAAGTCGACACCCTTCATTTGTCGAGTCTGCATAATTTAGTTTTCATTGTAAAGTCTCGGTGGAGTTGGAAGAAACCTTGACGTTTAATTATGTCTTTAAAATGGCTCGAGTTGAGGAACTATTAGAGTTACTGAGCACTCTAATCCTCTCCTTTCTGAACAATACAGTCACCACTGACAAAGCAACTCCGTAGTATATTGTAACATGCTTGCAAGTTTTGCAAGCCAAAGTATGACTGCTTCAAACTCAAACTCGACTTCTTCATGATGCACTTGAGGGAAAGAATCTTCGACAAAATTATGAACTAGTCCTTGTTCAAAACCCTATTTTTTAAGATGATGAAGATAATGATGTTGATTCAGATCAACCACCAGTGCAAGAAAAAATCAGTGAGACAACTCGAGATTCAAGTACATATGAATATCAACTTCCTCTTTCTAATCTAATCATCAGACCTTGGGAATAAATCATGCACAACAAGCATATAACATGTATCATATATGAAAATGATGCCACCTTTCATATCCTTAATTATACCAAACCAATCCAGTTCTAGAGTGTTGGACTGCTTCAAGAAATTTCACATTCACCTGCTCCAGTTCAAGAGAAGATTTCAATATGCCAACATTGTTAGCGTGTTGGCCATGTGGAAGATCAATGCTTCGATATTCATCCTTGCAAGCATCGTGGAAAGAAAAATCATCCTTCTGATAGATGTTCTAACAACAATAAATCTACAAGAATAACGAACCACTATGGGCGGATCACTTATTGGTAATGGTCATCAATAGCCAAGAATATATCTGAGTCATACCATAGAATTCAATCTCAAGTATTGACATAAATTGTAGTGAAAGGATTTTCATATTCTCACCTTGTACCTGATAGGAGGGACAACGTCAATAATTGACAGTTAGGCTTAAAGTTTCAAAGTCTTATCAATTGAGTAGTAACAAGTGAGCGTGATTTGGTTTGTGGTTTTCCTTAAACCACCACTTAGTAGAAGACTTATAACTTTTCCTAGACAATGATTTGTTTTTTTCCTTAAACCTACAGTTGGTAGAATACTTTCAACTTCTGCTACAAAACAATTTATGGTCATATTTAAACCAACACTTTAGAGCACTTCCAATTACTGGAAGACATCAGCTTTAGCTTCTAGCTAACTTAGGAAATGTTTCGGAATCATTGATCCCTAGAGACAAGTTCTATAGTTTGTGGTCATCCGTAAACCACTAGAATGGTTTTTGGTCTTCCTTAAACCACCACTATTGGCCCTTGACCAAGTTTTGAAGAGTACTTGGTCATATTTGACCACTTTTGGGACTGCGACAACTTACTAAGGAAGGAGCGCAACGTGAAGCAAAAAATAAGGAAGTAAGACCTATTTTGAGACCCATTTTAGGGTTTTGGGTTGATGTAACAGGAAAGGGATGTTGACCCGTGGGTTTACCCACGTTTAGGCCCATTTTGTAATCTATAAATAGGCAATATAGATAGCAAGATAGGGGAGATAGTAATGTAGTACATCTGTGTGGTGTATGAATAAAAGCTTAGTGCTAGTATTCGGATCTGTGTAATCGGATGTATCTTGGAGAGCTCTATGCATGAGATCAGAGGGCTAAGTGCCGATTGTTATAGTTGGATGTTGAGGAGTGAGGAAGAAGGATCTAGCGAGATGCGCAGATCTTCTGTCCTATGCGAAGTAGGGATCATTGAAGCTCTATGTTGTAACTGTTTGACCAAGATAATATAAATAAGACTTTGTGGACGTAGCCCCAGGGTGGGGGTGAACCATGGTAACTGTGTGTATGGTGCTATGTTCTTTGTTCTTATGTGTTTACCCCTCTCTCTTGCCAAGTGTTCGGATATGTTTAGATATATCTATTGATGATTTGTGCTTATGATATATGAAGGCATGCCAGATATGATACATAAGATACTAGGTGCTTAATCTATTGAGTATAATGTGTTTTGCTAGATCTGAGTAATTATTGCGGTGCTCTGTGCTTTCTGTGAAGTGTATTAATGAATGTATGTTAGGAAATAACTGATGCTAAGTGCGCTGTAAGCAATATAATCACAGCTCTATGTCCCAGCTAAGGTTACAGACACCTGAGTCCTGCAACCACCCTTGCCTCTACCTCGGGTGAGACTTCATCTACTTCACAGGTGTTTCCGAAAGGGACGGTAGTTAGGGTTTTGTTGGTGCGCTCTTGAGCGTTGAACCCTAGGTATTCCCCTGTGCCAACAAATGGTTCCATTGTCAGGACCTGGAACTATGATTTCTAGGAACCGAAGAAGAAAAATCTTTGTGTGAAATAAGCTCTGTGCGTAGATCTGTTTCCCTAGTGCGCAGTGTTCTATTTGACTTGTGAAGCTTTGTGCCAAGAAATAGGTTAGATCTGAAGAGAAAGAGGTCAGATATGCAAGAAAAAGGTAAGATTTATAAGCTCTATGCTTTGATAAAGGTAAGAATAGTTAAAAGTCTTAGATCTAGAAGCTTTGTACTCTATAGAAGTAAGATAAGTGAAATTTTTGTTTCTAAAGCATGGATCTAGGTATGTTTGATAGATTCTGTCCTAGCTTCAAAACTAAGGCATTGTTAGATGAAATAAAGTTTGACCTGAATAGATCTGGTAAGTATAGTGATAGATATGTTATACCTATGCATAGAAAGAATGTCTGGACTAACAACTGGATGCAGGATCCCAGAAAAAGTTTTTTGCAGACTAGCTACCAGGATCCTGGTGCATAGTACAAAAGAAGTTGGGGATCATCTAAGAGAAAGAAAGGATTAACCTTCTATTACAGTTGCATAAGACCAGGACATATTGCTAAGGAATTCCCTGTTAGGACATCTAGTTGCCTCTGTTGTAAGGCTATGGACCATGAAGTATTGGATTGCCCTAGAATGATTGCTAGGCTTGAGAAGCTAAATATGGAACAAGCAAACCCTGAGGAAGACCAAGAGACCAATATTATAGCAGAAACCCAGAAAGAATCAAAAAATATATTACTACAGATGAAAGATACCTTGAATGACCACCGACATGTTAGGTTATCAGAGATCTTCAAAGCAAAGGAGCAAATCGAAGAAAGAATAGGGGACTTTGACATTGATTGTACTCTTGATGAAGAAACAAAAACAAACATTATGCCATAAAGAACTTGGGAAGCTATAGGAAAGCTTGTCATGACCCCTTCCCTAGGAGGAACACGTTTCTTCAGAGGAAATCTAGTAAAACTATGTGGAAGGCTCACCCGAATACCTATGACTGTCAATGGAACTTCGACATAGGAAGACTTTGAGATCATTAAATTTGTTGAAGACAATGCCCCGTTTACCATGCTCATAGGGAAACTCTGGATTGAAAAAGAACAGGCCAAATGAAGGGAAGAAGCAAAATTTTTGGAACAAAAGAAACAAGAATTAAAAGACTTCATGACCAGAAGGATCGCGCACTTGATTAAAGAACAGAAGAGCAGATTGTAGATATTTAATATTAGTACCTCCGATGTCAAAGCTAAGAGAACACTTGATTATCCGCAAAAGATCAAGTTACCTATTGTTGATACAAAAGAGGTATTATCAAGGAACCCTAAGAAATATTTTCCATAGCGCGAAGTAACTAAGGCCACAGAAGATAAACATCAGAATGGTAAAAGCATTACTGAGACGAAACTCACCGGGAAGAAGGCTAAGAAGTTAAGAAAGAAAAGGGCTAATACTGTAAGGTTACAAGAGGTTCTACAGGACACTTCGGAGCAATAAGAATTGCAGAATTGGAGCTTCACCAAGATATCAGAACAACGACATAGATTACTTCGCCATGACGAAGCAATATAGTCGTTGGAACCGATATACCCGTTCGACCGCCGCTCTGAACGGATCGAAAAGGAGTTATGGGTTACCATTAGACCGTTGGACCTCACTTTAATGGATAGATCAACGGTCATGGAAGATTCATATCCATTGCAAGCAGTCCATTGCAGAGTTAATTACTTATTCCATCGCACCATGGCCGGAAGACACTTTTGCCAATTGAGAACTTGAGCTGACAGAACAACCACATTCTGAAACAGTGATTACTCTAGCTTTACGCTCTATCTGATTATGGTATCAACAGTCCATTGACAACCCGATACAGTGATCTCAGGGTTACATGTCCGATGAGCTTAGTGCAGCAGAGGAATCAGTGAGAGAACTACTTGCTAGCTTAAGGACAAAAAGAGTCATGTCGGAAAGAGGAATGCCCACTGGAGTCCAAGCCTCATCGTTGAGAGGAGTGGTAGACTCCCCATCAACTGCTCGGGATGGAACATCTCGAGCCAACGCAAAGGTGAGAACTAAGAATAGACACGACAAAGCCAACACTAAGATAGTGCCAAACACTCTACCTACTTACATTCCCCCTTTAAGTGGTGAGATTAACAGGGACAGTGCCCCTCAAGACTTTGACTACACCCTAATCACTGCATATATATCGAAAGGAGTTCGCAGCTACCACGCTGTTGTGCTACTTATATGTTTAGTATAATGCACTCATTAATTATCAATCTGAGATTCATAATCAACAGAGTTACATGAGACCAGTAAGAAAGGTAATTTCTAATGTCACGAGTATAGAATTAAACTAGATTATGTATGCTGGAAACAAATCAAAATAAAAAACTGCAATGCACTTTGATTGTCTTTCACAGGGAGGCTATCCACTTCATTATGGCACATGCAAGTATGAGATGGATTTGGTTTGACAGATCAACTCTGCTATATGACCCAGAAAACTAACTATGCAATCCACACTTCTGAAAGGAAATCACACATCAATCATCAAAGCATAGCATGGGTAGTTCAATAGTCAATATGTTGGTTCTGTTGTGGTTCACAATGAACTTCACTAGTTCTTATCCAAATAGTTTTGACTATTGCTACGAACATCTATGATCACTCAAGGAAATCAAATTCATGAGAACAGAGCATATGCAAAAACAAAGCAAATAAAGATCTCTAAACAATTATATAATGGAAATCCTAGTCTAAGCTATACTGCTATCATCTAACAGAGTTAAGGCTTTAGCTAATTTAATGTTACACTACTGAAAACAAAATGCTAATGCTAATCTATGAAGAGGCTAACCTTTGTTGGGTGGTGGGCCCTTGCCGCTTCAACAGGTCAGCTACTAAAGTCTATAGGAGGCTTGTCTTCAACACACACATTACTCTCACTCACATTTCAAAACATAAAATCAAAACTTTCATTAACAACTCAACTCATACTTAATCATAGATAATCAGAACATGGAGATAAATGTCATTCTATTAATCTTCAATTAGAATATGTTCTGTGCTATCACATGCTGCTTCACATATTGGCAATATGCTAACTCTCCTACACTTCCACCATCCTTGCCACGACTATTTAATAGTCTTAATCATGAAACACAAGGAGGTGAAGTGATTTGCAAATCAATCAGTTTTTAAGTTCAATCATTCGGTTACATCTTTAGCTTCATCCTCATGACACGAAGTGCATGAGGATGAGGCAATCAACAAACTATTCCTATCATAGTCTTGCTAAAGCAAATAGACGTCCACCAATTGGCTTGGGCAAGATCTGGAACTTAACTTAGTGCATTAGGCTCTTCCATATTAGTACCGGATCATAACAGGTAGATGGTACCGGATCATGATAGTGCACAAAAGGTGGTACCGGTTCATGACAGTGTGTGGCCGTTGGTACTGGATCATAACAGTGCGTGGTCGTTGGTACCAGATCGCAACAGGTAATATTTTAGTACCGAATGTGTTTGGTACCGGATTCAGACAGTGACAGTCTTGGTGCGCAGGTACCGGATAGCTGAGCTGGTATAGGAACATTGGATATCTAGAGGTCAAAGATTTATATATGAAAAATTAAAGCATTAGTACATGAAATATTAATTCCCTAGCTCAACAAACCACAAAATGTATGAATTAACCATACTTTACCTTATGACCTTATTACTGGCAAATGGTAGCGTTCTTGTCATTCACCCAAGCTTAGGTAGGCCAAAAAGGTATTGATAAGGAGTATAATAGGGTAATGGGGATGCCAATTTCGGGTCTCAACAATCCCCCATGCCAAAATCATTGCATGTCCTCATGCAACTGAAAAGGAACCCAAATTTTTTCAAAACTTGAGACTGTGTTCTTTAGTTTGGTGGATCAATGATGTTGATGGCTGAAGCCTCTTCTTTTAGCTCCCTTTTGATGACCCTAACGTATTGTAGGAGTCGTAATACCTTCTTTAGCTTGTTAGAGGTCTCTTCATGGTCGTCTTGAAGTTGTTGGTTGGTTTCTTTCAATTTCTCATTTTCCTTTTTGATATACCTATCCAAGAGTTGATATTCCTTTACTTCTTGTTGGAGTTCCTGATTTTGTTTTTGTAGTTCCCCAATCCTTTTCTTCATTTGTTCTTTTGTCAAGGTCTTTGTTGACTCCATCATTACTGGCTAGATGCACTCCCTTTCCTCAACTTCCTCCCTCATCCCACATAAATTAATAGTGGCTTTCTCCTCGGTCAAACTAGGAATGTCATCTTGGATTGGTAAATCCTCAGAAGGGGAGGTAAGGTCGATTGGATCTTCCTGTGTATGAGGACTGACTATTGTTTTTCCCTTCTTTTCCATGCTCCTCGTAGTTCTTTTACAAGGAGGTACTGGATCAGGGATGCTCACATGCTTCCTCTTCTTCTTTTCTAATTGTGAAATGGTGATAGGGGATTGTGCCACAGACTGTTTACTTTTAGTTTCTGAGCTATGCTTCCCTTTCTTCATCATTTTCTGATGGCCCTCTTTCTCAACTGCCACCGTTGAAGTCTCCTCTACTAATTTTTTTTTACATTTTGATTTGGAGCTTTTAAAAGTTTTATTGACTGTGGAAGAGGACCCTGCTTTTTCATGTTGGCTCACTGCCCTAGATGATGGTGGAGTTGTCTTATCCTTCTTGCTCTTTTTCTCTTGGGGTTACTTACTTTTCTTTGGAGCATGATGGGTTTCCTCCACAGGTTTTTTTTTTTTTCTGTGGGAAGGTGTTGTGTGATAAGGGTTTTCCAACTAATCCTTTGTTTCCTAAGCTCATGTAAAACTATCATTTTAATGAGACTTTGATGGTAAATGATAGTCTTCTCTTTTTTGGAGATGGATTTAACACCTCTTACCATTTTGTTCAAACTCATCCATAGAAAATATGGGAAATCGATTTTAGGGCCTCCTTCAAAATGTAATAGCAGCCTAAGATGATATATGAAGGTCACAACATACCTACCTTCACAGATGACAAATCATTGAAGACTGGTAATCATTGGATGATATTCTTCCTTGATGTAGTTTCTAGGGATCCCCTTCTTCCAGTCAGGGTGCTGATGGTCTTCTTTCAAGAATTGTTGGCACATTTCTTTGTTGATTCCTACAACTTTGAAGTATTTGGCTCCTCTGCTAGGTAGTCCTGTAACCTCCCTTAAGGTTGCTTTGTTGATTATCATTTGTAGATTGCCTATATGTGCAATCACTCCATCATAGATCTGAATAAATTCATGAGATATCTTCTCGTGCCAGCTTGTAAATTTTTCGAGAAACGACATCCACCCCGATCTAGCATATTTTTCTTGACATAATTGGAACTCCTCGGTTTCCCTATAAATTTGGAAGACTGGTTCGTGTCTACTAACCACCATCGTTATAAGTTGTGAGAAAAGGATCGGGTTGTAGCACAAGGGTTTAGTCAATTGATGAAGGGTTTGGTACTAGAAAGGAGTAGGCTCGGGACTGGAGAAAGCTCACGACAAGGGGAAATATGGTGATGGTGTTGCAAATGGTAAGTTTAAGTAAGGGTGCTATAAGGAAAAATTATGACCAGATAAGGCTTATCTAGATGGCTTCACCACCAGATAAGCCATTTCATTTCTACCCGTTACTGTAATGATGAGGACAAGACATTGGGTATCAGGGCATCATTTTGGAATAGGTGATTGGACGTTTGGGTGGTGAATTTGATGTTAGGTCATGGTTCATGATATAAGATAGGTTTGTGAATTTGCTTAAGGATGAAATATATTCGTGGCTTATCATTGCTATGCATGCTTCGTATTTTGATACGATTTTTTCCCTTAACCATGTTCAAGAGCTATGAGAGGATTGATTAGGTTTAGGCATATGGGTATGAGAGATAGGTGCATGGGTTTAATACTAAGGTCATAAGATCTAGTATATATTTTCATACTTATTGTAGTTTTATGAGCATAGGAAAATAAATACCATGTTACCTTTGCTTTCACCTTTGTATGATTAATACCCATAGCATGTGCGACTGTTTGTAAATTGTCAGAATTCATCCCTTTAGACTGAAGCTTCTTGAAAACTTGGTATGGGAATGTCCTGTACTTCTGTTATTCTGTGCTTATCTTCTTTTGTATTTGGTTCTGTAGGTGGATTATATGAGTCTGGAAAAGAGTTCTGAAGGGGCTCTTTGACCTTCCCCCATGCCGAAGATGTTGTATATCTGTAGGCAAGAAGATTCAACATTTTATATCATAATGGACAAAAGATGATAAGAGAAAAAGAAACCAATCAAATTTTAGAAGTACAACTTATCACTTATCATATGATCTCATGCCAAAAAATGAAATTGCTCTTCTTTTAATGGATTATTGACGGAGGTAGCTTTCAGTAGTGAAACAGGGGAATATATATATGTTTGCATCTCATGCCAAAAATTAAATTTCTCTTCTTTTAATGGATTATTGTCAGAGGTCGCTTTCAGCAGTGAAACAAGGGAATATATATATGTTTTCCAGAAGAACAAATCCCACCTAACTTGCTTCAGAGATTTACTATCATTGGATGTTATAGATAAATTTCACAATATGAGTAGATTAGACTCCCTAGTTAGGGCTCCACTCTTAAGAAGTTTCCTTCTTAGATAGTGTAGGCTTTAGATGTCAGACCGGTAAGTTGACTTAGGGTGATTCTCAAATGGACATTATGTTGCTGATCAATCTGGAGTTTGTATCTCATGAAAGTCAATAATGACCTTTACTCTTTTTATTTTAGATGACAAAAAGTGGATTTTTCAATCAGACAAGTATAGATGAGACATTTTTCAACCAGAACCCACTGCCAACAAGCCTGTTCAGTACTTCGGTGGGGTAGTTGTAATAATTAGTGAGAGATGCCTTCCCCAGAAAGAATGCCCCATTGCCAATGGGCCTGTTCAGTACCCTGATGGGTTTTCCTAGTCATACCACAGACCGGTACCTGCTGCCAGTAGACCTGTTCAATATCCTGATGGGTTAGTCTATTAAACCCTTTTTCCATCAAGGGCTTCTTGTCCATAGTCACCTATTTTGGTTTTTATTAAAGGGTGCTTTGCACAGTGATAGGGGAGGCTCATCTGAAAACCTTTTTACAGGGTGGGATGGTATTGGGTTGGAAGGCATATACTTTTTTTTTGTATGTCTTTTAAATATTTTTCTGAAGGAAAAATAAACTTTTATGCACATTATTTCTTTAGAGTGATCCAAATGTATAATTTTATCTGAAGTTGTCCATAAGAGAATGACCTAAAGTTTCCTTAGGGTACTGGTACATCCTCTGCCATAAAAGTTTTGGTAGTGTGCCCATGGTAGAGAGTGTTCATACACTCATATGTTACTCTTTAATAAGATAATCCAATGAATACTATTGAAGTCTGGTTAGGGTGAGATAGTTACTTATAGGCTAATATATTTTTTCCTTTTAAATCATGCTGAAATACTGGGTAAAGGCAACTTCTAGTCTTTAAAGTGGATTATGGTTCTTTGAGAAATCACAGGTAAAGATTGTGTTCCTCTTTTTATTTTGTTTTTAAGAAACATAACCAAAAAGAAATTAAAATACTTTTCAGCAATAGAACCAAAAGAAATTAAAATACTTCTCACCAACAGAACCAAAAGAAATTAAAATACTTCTCAGCAACAGAACCAAAAGAAATTAAAATACTTCCCTTTAGTTGTCAACAGAACCAAAATAAATTATTTCTTCATAAGGGATGCCATTTGGTACTGCATTCGGCTTCGTGGTTCCATATTAAGTGGTTGTTGCATGGCTTCATACTTTAGATTATTTGACATAATATTTTGAAATATGCGTAGTATGCTTTGTCAATTAGGTAATATGTCTTTGATAGCATTGTAGAAGGACAGACTCTGGTACCGGACTGGTACCGGACTAGAACAAGATTTTTGGTACTGAAGCAGAACAGAACATTGTTGATGCCTACAACTGATGTTTTAACAATTTCGTGAAGGATCAACTAGATTAAAAAAAAAATTGCTTACAAAAGAAAAGAAAATTTGCGAAAGTAAAACAAAAGGAGGTAAGAGTATCTTGTTACCTTTAGCTTATTAACAAAATTCGATCCACACCTATGTACAAAAAGTTTCAAATAAACCAATCAATCAATGTGGGTCAGTAGGAGGATCTCCTTCCTTACTGATCATCTGCATGTTTGAATTATGTAATATACGAGTCAGGAATTCTTCTTTTGACAGAGGTTTGTTGTAAAATCGCAACCGGTGACCATTCACAAGTAGTCGTGCATGTTGTTCATCAATTGTCTTTATCCTGATGGAACCATTATCATAGATAGTGTCAATTTTGTAAGGTCCCATCCAACGGGTGGTTAACTTACCTTTGAAGTTCTTGAATCTGTTATCATACAATAGGGCCCAATCTCCTTGTCGAAATTTTTTCTTTTTGAGATACTTGTCATGCCATTTTGTTCTTTGTTCTTGAATGAGGGTAGTCCTTTGAAGTGCTTCTTGCCTAGTTTCATCCAACTCATTAAGCTGCAAGAGTCTTTGTTGTTGGGCTTCATCCAAGTTCATGCCAACTTGTACTGCATTCTTGAAGGTTTTGATCTGAAATTCTATGGGAAGTAGCACCTGCTTCCCACATACTAACTCATAGGGTGTATGTCCTATTGTATTCCTCCAGGTGATTCTATAAGCCCATAAGGCTTCTAATAATCTGTCAGACCAATCCTTATGGTGCAGCTGCACTGTTTTGGTAAGAATGGACTCAATAACTTTGTTGGTAGATTCTACTTGTCCATTTGCTTGTCGATGATAGGGTGTAGATTTCCTGTGTTTGATTTGGTACTGTTCTGTAACAACTTTGACTAGATGAGAGGTAAATTGAGTTCCCTGATCAGTCATAATTTCTCGCGGTACACCAAATCTAGTAAAGATTATCATTAAAAAGGAAATCTACCACTGATTGTTCACTTGCAGCCAGTAAAGCTTTTGCTTCAACCCATTTAGTCACATAGTCAGTGCATACAAGTATATACTTTTTCTTTTTAGATGCAGGTTTAATGGGCCCTACAAAATCTAATGCCCATTTCTCGAATGGTTCAATGACTACTTGGGCTTGAAGTGGCATTTGGTCTTGTGCAGTAGGCTTACCCCTTCGTTGGAATTCATCACAATTGGGTACATAGGTTTTAGCATCTCTGAAAATATGGGGCTAGTAGTAACCTGATTGTAGAACTTTGTAAGTGGTCCTTTTGTCTGCGAAGTGTCCACCAAAAGGGCCATCATGGCAGGCTTGTAAAATATCATGAATTTCATCTTCCCTTACACATCTCTTGATCACCAAATCTCGTCCTGTTTTGTAGAGGCAATCATCGTGCCACATGTAATTTTCACTTAGTTGAATTACTTTCTGTTTTTCTCTAGGAGACAATTTTTGAGGCATCTTCCCTATCACAAGATAGTTAGTGACATCTGCATAGCACGAAGTGAATGTAGAAATAGCAAATAAATTTTCATCAAGAAAGTTATCTTCTACTGGTGCATTATCTCCCAGATGAATCATTCTAGATAAGAAATCAGCCATAAGATTATCTTTACCAGGTCTATCAATAATGTTAATATTAAACTCTTGTAATAATAAGAGCCATCGTGTAACTCTAGGGTTTGTTACAGGTTTGTTCATTAAAAATTTGATGGCTGAATGATCAGTGTGTACAAAAGATTGATATCTTGTAAATATAGTGTATAAATTTATTGATAGCATGGACTACAACTAGCAATTCTTTTTCTGTGACCGTATAATTAACTTCAGCTGGAGACAGATTCTTACTGACGAAGTAAATAGCATAGGGCATTTGATTTTCTCTTTGTCCAAGGACTGCCCCAAGGGCTGTGTCTGAGGCATCGGTACAGATATGAAAAGGAAGGGACCAATTTGGTCCTCTTAATACAGGGGTAGTTGACAATTTCTCTTTTAGAATTTCAAAAGATATTTGGCATTCATCATCCCACTTAAATTCAACTTCTTTAGATAATAATTTGAATAAAGGGGTAGCTAGGCTTGTAAAATTCAGAATGAATCTTCTATAGTAGCCAGCATGTCCTAAAAAGCTATGGACTTCCTTTTGTGAGGAAGGTATTCTGATTTGTGTGATGATATAAATTTTTTCCAGATCAACTCTCATGCCATAACGAGAAATGTGATGTCCCAGAACGATACCTTCGATGAGCATCATTTTTTATTTTTCATTACTTAAGGAAAGATTAGTTTCCTTACACCTAATCAAGACTTTTTCTAAACTGGCCAATGCTTCCTGGAAGTCTTGTCCATGGACTGTAAAGTCATCCATGTAGAATTCCACACAATCATTGGTCAAGTCAGAGAAAATGGCTAGGATAGCTCTTTGAAAAGTGGCTGGGGAATTGCAAAGTTCGAAAGGGAGCACCCTATAAGAATATGTGCCCCAAGGGCAGGTGAAAGTGGTCTTCTCTTGGTCTTCGGGTGCTATTTGTATCTGTTTGTAACCACTAAACCCATCCAAGAACGAAAAATACTTCTTTCTGGATAGGGTATCCAGCACCTGATCAATAAATGGTAAGGGAAAGTAGTCCCTATGGGTGGCTTTTTTTAACTCCCGGAAGTCTACACATATCCTCCACTTACCATTTTTCTTGGGAACTATGACAAGTGGAGATACCCATTGACTATCTGAAATGGGGTATATGAGATTGGCTCGAAGGAGTTTTTGCAATTCCTCTTTTACAATATCTTTAAGGGATGGATTCATCCTTCATTGAGGTTGTCTAACTGGTTTGATTTGGTCATTAGTGTAGATGTGATGTGTGCATGTGTCAGGGTGAATGCCTTTCATGTCTGCATAATCCCATGCAAAGGCATCAAATTTTCTTTGGAGCATTTCAATCACTTGTGTCTTTTGTTCTAGTTCCAAACTAGAGTTGATATACAAAGGTTTTCCTGGGATAATCTCAACAAGTTCAGTAGTTTCTTCCTTGTCTGAGGAGGCTGGTGATAAAGTGTATAATTGAGTGATATCAGGGTGCCAAGTTTGTTGAAATTCAGAACTAAAAATATGTGACAATTCTACAAAAGACCTTGGGTATTCAATGCAATTTGTGTCAACCAAAAATAAGCTTAAGACTTGTTCATCTGATTGTTCTTGTATTCCTTTTACTTGTTCAAGTGTTAATAGAGGTCTGATGCAATCTTCCTCTCCATAAGGGTTTTCTAACCAAATAGGTATTTCCTGTGCCAGTTGGGCAGGAGGGAAGAGGACAAGTTTTTGGCTATGTGTGCCATTGGATATAGTCATCTCACCAGACTGACAGCTGATAAAGACATCTTCTATGGCCAGCCAAGGGTGGCCAAGAACCACAGGGTGTCCTGGTTTGGAGGATGATTTAGAATAGATAACTAGAAAGTCTATTGGATATTCCCAAGAAGCTAGAGTGACTCTGACATCATCTAGACTTCCTGCAGGGCTAATAATTGACTTATATGCCATCTCAATCATGGTTTGGGTTGGTCTTAACTGGTTGATTTGGATATTTTTCATAGTGTCAAAAGGCATTAAATTAATAGCTGCACCCAAATCAATGAGTGTGTTTGGTAGAGAAATACCATTAATTTCAACAGTGACAATTGGGTTTCCAAGGTCATTATATTTGTATGGAATTTCAGAAATAAATTTAGATAATTGTCCCACTACCTTAACAAGAGGAGGTTCCTTCTTCTTCCTTCCTAGTTTCTTAATGCAAAGATCCCTTATGACTTTGGCATATATAGGGATATCCTTAATGTCTTGCAGTAAAGGTATTTTTATGCACACATTTCGTAATTCATCTTCTATATCTCTGTGCAAGGGTGGGTTGGGTTTCTTTACTAATAGTCTTCTGGGGTAAGGTGGGAGATTAATTTGTTGGGGTACTCGTACAGACTGAGAAGTGATTGGGATAGGAGGAGAGGCCTCTTCTTCTGTAGGGGTGGTTTGAGTGTTTTCTTCTTAGAATGATTATCATTTTCTTCCTTAATTATTATTGCAGGATTTGATTGGTTTACAACTTTCCCCGATCATAGTTGAATTTCATAGGTGGGAAAGGTTTGAACTTATGTATTCTGCATAGGGTGGGTGGGTCGATTATTGGGGTTAGGGACTGACTGGGCAGGGATTGTTGTTGGTCTCGGAGGATTGTGGGCAGCTTGGTTTTGTGGTTGTTGATTGGCATTTATAGATACTTGCTGCTGCTGATTAGGATTCAAGGGGGTTGTAAATTGTTGTTGTATAGGAGGTGGGAGTAAGGCTTGCATCTGTGGTGGATTGAATCCAGGTAGTAATTGGGAAATGTTTGTAGGGTACTGTGGATATGTAGGGTAAGAGGGATTTCCATACATAGGTCCCCTCCAACCTTGTTGCCAAGGCTGAGTTTGTTGAGGTGTCCATTGTGGATATGTCATTGGGGAAGGACCCCATTGTTGTTGTTGATATTGTGTATTAGGATCATAAAATGTATTGGGATTTTGGGCTCTCCAAGTTATTCTAGAAGGGTATGGTTGTTCTTGTGAGACTCATCCTCCCCTATACATGGCTTGTAGTTCAAGCAAGGTTGGACACTCAGATGTGGGGTGTTCTAGTGTGCACATACCACATATTTCTATGACATTTAACGGGCATTGTTTCTCGCTGTTGTGCTTCTTTCGACATCTATGAAAAAATATTTCTAGAGCATCTCTTCTTGTTTCTTTTTTAGTTTCAGAGTATCTAACTGGTTACTTATTGTGCTCAAGATGTCTGTTTTAAAGTTCTCCAATAAGTTTCCTAACTCAGTTCTGGTGACAGTCCCTGAGCTTTGTTTTGTATTTCTGCTAAAATGATCTCTTGGTCCTTTGCCTGTTTTAGCTTGTCCTCTTGAGTATCTCCTACAGTAATCTGCAATTTCTGAAAAAGGTTTTTGGTGTACATCTCCTGAACTCAACAAATTTAAAACTTCTATGCAATCATCTCTGAGACCTTTCAAGAATACAGTTCTTACTACAGTTGGGTATGTGGTGAATAGTTTTGACTTTTGATAATTGTATAAGAACCTTTCTAATTAGTCTTCAGGGCTTTCATCTTCTGTTTGCTGCATTTTAAAAATATCATTTTTAACATTATCCTTACAATAGTCTTGGTATTTTTGTAAAAATGTGTCTTTCATTTGGTCCCAAGAAAGGATTGTATTTTCTCCTAAGCTCATGAACCATCTTAAGGCTGAATCTTTCATTGTAGCAGGAAAAATCTTAAGTTTTTGGGCATCGTCTGAGTAGTTATAGCTTCTACATAATATGTCAAATTCGAATAAAAATAAATCTGGATCTTCAGTTGACATACCTATGAAAGTGGGTAACGATGATAATGGGATATTCTTCATGCTAATGTTTCTGGAAATATCCAAGATTGGAAACCCAAAGGTCTTAGTCTCTGTGGCTGCATTTCCTTCTTCTTATGCCATTCTACTGATGGATGGTTCAGAAACTGGATTTTCCGTGTCTCCTAAATGTTCAGCAGACTCACGTTCTGCCTGTCCTAATACTGATTCTTCCGTTTTAGGTTCTCCTTCTGGAGCCTCGCTGGCTCCCCTTGAATTTTCTGTTGGTGGAATTTTTCCTGCACCAATGTAAGTTGGATTAGTGGGGGGGTTTGTTTTTGAATCTTTGGAGCTTACAAATCTACCCTTGTTATCTCTATATCTATGCATAAAATGGAAATTTGATTCTTTAACTGAATTGAAATCCTAATTCTATCTAGAAGGTAAGAAGACAACCTGGCTTCGGAGAACCCCACTCTAGTGGCCGCATGGCTCTTCACTCATGTCTTAAACGTTTTATCCTCCTCCCTCAAGAAGCCTTTTAAAAACATTAAAATTTATGCAAACAGTCTAAGCTAAAAATCACTTCCTATTGTTTGCAACTCCTCGACAACTGCGCCAAAATGTTGTGCTACTTATATGTTTAGTATAATGCACTCATTAATTATCAATCCAGGATTCATAATCAACAAAGTTACAAGACACCAGTAGGAAAGGTAATTTCTAATGTCATGATTATAGAATTAAACTAGATTATGTATGCTGGAAACAAATCAAAATAACAAACTGCAATGCACTTTGGTTGTCTTTCACAGAGAGGCTATCCACTCCATTTTGGCACATGAAAGTATGAGATGGAGTTGGTTTGATAGATCAACTCTACTATCTGACCCAAAAAACTAACTATGCAATCCACACTTCTGAAAGGAAATCACACATCAATCATCAAAGCATAGCATGGGTAGTTTAATAGTCAATATGTTGGTTCTGTTGTGGTTCACAGTGAACTTCACTATTTCTTATCCAAATAGTTTTGAATATTGTTGCCAACATCTATGATCACTCAAGGAAATCAAATTCATGAGAATAGAGCATATGCAAAAACAGAGCAAATAAAGATCTCTAAACAATTATATAATGGAAATCCTAGTCTAAACTATACTGCCATCATCTAATAGAGTTAAGGCTTTAGCTAATTTAATGTTTACACTAATGAAAACAAAATGCTAATGCTAATCTACGAAGAGGCTGACCTTTGTTGGGTGGTGGGCCCTTGCCGCTTCAATAGGTCAGCTATTGAAGTCTACAAGAGGCTTGTCTTCAACACACAGATTACTCTGACTCACATTTCAAAACATAAAATCAAAACTTTCATTAACAACTCAACTCATACTTAATCATAGATAATCATAATATGGAGATAAATGACATTCTATTAATCTTCACTCAGAATATGTTCTGTGCTATCACACACTGCTTCACATATTGGCAATATCTCCTACACTTCCATCATCCTTGCCACGGCTATTTAATAGTCTTAATCATGAAACACAAGGAGGTGAAGTGATTTGCAAATCAATCAGTTGTTAAGTTCAATCATTCGGTTACATCTTTATCTTCATCCTCATGACGCGAAGTGCATGAGGATGAGGCAATCAACAAACTATTCCTATCATAGTCTTGCTAAAGCAAATAGACATCCACCAATTGGCCTAGGCGAGATCTGGAACTTAACTTAGTGCATTAGGCTCTTCCATATTCATACCGGATTGTAACAGGTAGATGGTACCGGATCATGACAGTGCACAAAAGGTGGTACCGGATCATGACAGTGTGTGGCCGTTGGTACCGGATCATAACAGTGTGTGGTCGTTGGTACTGGATCGCAACAGGTAAGATTTTAGTACCGGATGCGTTTGGTACCAGATTCAGACAGTGACAGTCTTGGTGCGCAGGTATAGGATAGCTGAGTTGGTACAGGAACGCTGGATATCTAGAGGTCAAAGATTTATATACGAAAAATTAAAGAATTAGTACATGAAATATTAATTCCCTAGCTCAACAAACCACAAAATGTATGAATTAACCATACTTTACATTATGACCTTATTACTGGCAAATGGTAGCGTTCTTGTCATTCACCCAAGCTTAGGTAGGCCAAAAAGGTATGGATAAGGAGTATAATAGGGTAATGGGGATGTCAATTTCGGGTCTCAACACACATAGATCAAGACAAGGTTACAACGTTGAAGTGTTGTGACTTCAACCTGGGAGACCGTAAAACCTACAGCATGCTCGCACCATCTAAATACTTAACAAAGACTAAGGGCCACAATCCGAATATCGTGCCTCAGCAATGGACGATGAACCTTGTGCAGTCTACTGTGCTCAATTCCATGAAAATACCGCACTTCGAAAGACATCAGAAGGTGATTGCGTGTGTGAAATTGCTACTAGCAAGTTACCATGGAGGATACTCGTGGTTGAACAATAGCATAACTGTTGATCTGGCATTGATCAACAGGATTACTGGACTTAGCATGCAGGGCTCTAATCCCCATGAGTTCTACCCTGGGAAGACTGTGGACCATGTGCTTTCACAGAAGATTAAAGAGGCGTATGGAAATGTTGAAAAAGGCATGCGAGGTTACAAGGTCACATCTATCGAGAGTGGCGCAGTGCACCTCGCATGTCAGCTGATATTAGGGAAGTTGGTCCATAAGAATATACCTATGCAAGTATTAGGCTTCATAGTGGACCTCGCCGAAAAATGCGCAGAAGGACTCCAGATGAATTGGGCAAAGTATTTGGTCAATCAGTAGAGATTGATTGTAGAGAAGCCCAGGACCAGGGGCATGAATTCCATTTCAGTTGGTTGTTGATATTGATCGCCTTTGTTGCATGGGAGTTATCGGAAGGTGAAACTTTCCTATACCTCTCCCCATTAGAATCATTAGCTGGGAAGTTAAGTGCCTTATGGAACTCGACAGACATGAGCAAGCAGTGGCAGTCAAATGCCATTTTTCACAGATACTATAACCAACTGAAAGCAGATATAGGGGGTGCACCTCGCATAACCCGGAACACTTTACAAAGGTTCCAACCTTTGACAAAGTTTAGCATGGACCACCACTTTATCTACCTAACTCCACGCGCTGATGAACACCAAAAACAACTCCAGTCCTATTATAAGCCGACTGAAGAAAACTTAGAAGAAATCACCAAGGAATGGTCAACGAACCTCCTTGTTCTAGTAGATCCAGCAGATATTTCAGATATTGACAGCCCAGAAGCTACGCAGGACACACCTGGGCCCAGTAAGATGAAGAAGACAAAGAAGATGAAGGAGACGAAGGAGACGAAGAAAACTGAAGAGGTTCAAGATGTGGATAGCCACTCTGTAAGGACAACTTCTGTCACACCAGATCAAGAAGGTAACAACGAAGACTTAGAGGAAGTCGAGAAACAACCAGAAGACGAAGTCGAAGTTCTAAAGAAGAGAAAAGGGGCACCTTCAAAGTCTTCCTCTAAGAAGAAATCCAAAGCGACTGTGACCAAGATGAAGACCACGCTCAATCCACATGACTTCATCTTTCTCCTCACGAGTTTCAATGAAGCTATAGAAGATATTACAAAAAAGCAGGAAGCCAAGCAAGAAATGATGTACGACATAATTGAAATTGAACTCCGAGGATACAATGAGCCCTCCAGTCTAACCGCGCAGTCCCCACTGCGCTTATGCCAGAAGGAACAATCGAAGCAGGAGATGAGTCAGTTCAACTTCACAGGATTGCCGAACTATTCAAATTACGCCTTCGGAAAGCAGAAGAAGTAACAACACAGGCCACCCAGGCCCTAAATCATGCACATGAGGAAATCATAGAGTAGCACCAAGTTGCACAGTAGGAGAAGGAGGCCATCCAAGATAAGTATGATAAAGAATGTGCAAAGATCCAGAAAGAAAAGGAGCAGCTGCTCACGAAGTAGATCGGGATCGAAAAAGCTATCAACAGAACATTTCACTCTGTGGCTGACTTAGAAAAAAAGGCATAAGAACCCATAGAACGCCAAGTAATGAAGCTTGCTGAAGTCATTCAACAACTGCAACAAAGAGTAGTAGAACTAGATCTCCAAGCTATACTGAGCACCCTACAGGAAGAACGTGACCAACGAGAAATAACTACTCGCGGTACAGTAGAAAGGATAAAGGGACTCACTAAAGAATGCAAACAGATAAGTACCAGAAGTGCACAGATACATGAGAGCCTAACCGACAACCCGAAATTACATAAATTGGAGTCACAGCTCCAGGAGGCAAAGCAGCAAGAAGATAGACTTCAGATGCAGTTGAAGGCTCTACCAACCATAGAGAAAATGAAGAGGTCCCACGAACAGTGCGTCGTATAGCAGTAGATTCATATGATCCAGAGCAAGGTCATGGAAGTAACGCAACAACTTCAACCTTTGCAGGATAGGGCATGTCAACTATTCTTAGAGATTGAGAGCCAAGGAATAGGCCTGGAACAAGTCATGAACACAACAGAGTAATGCTTAGAAGGACTAGTTAGTAATGCACTCATTCAGGATTTTACTGAGCAAGAAGAAATAGCAAAGAAACAGGTCGAAGCATCTTGAGAAAAGATCGAGGCCTTCGAGGCAGAGTTACCCAGAGAAGAGTGACTCGCGGCGAGTCACAGGTGAGTGTTGGGGGCCTGTTGGCCCTTGAACAAGTTTTGAAGAATATTTGGTCAAATTTGACCACTTTGGGACTGTGACAGCTTTCCAAGGAAGGAGCGCAATGCGAAGCAGAAAATAAGGAAGCAAGACCTATTTTGAGACCCATTTTAGGGTTTTGGGTTGATGTAACGGGAAAGGGATGTCAGCCCGTGGGTTTACCCACGTTTAGGCCCATTTTGTAATCTATAAATAGGCAATATAGATAGTAAGATAGGGGAGATAGTAATGTAATACATCTGTGTGGTGTATGAATGAAAGCTTAGTGCTATTATTTGGATCTATGTGATCAGATGTATCTTGAAGAGCTCTGTGCATGAGATCGGAGGGATAAGTGCCGATTGTTATAGTTGGATGTTGAGGAGTGAGGAAGAAGGATCTAGCGAGCTGCGCAGATCTTTTGTCCTGTGCGAAGTAGGGATCATTGAATCTCTGTGCTGTAACTGCTTGACCAAGATAATATAAAGAATACTTTGTGGACGTAGCCCCAGTATGGGGGTGAACCACAATAACTGTGTGTATGATGCTATGTGCTTTGTTCTTATGTGTTTACCCCTCTCTCTTTCCAAGTGTTCTGATATGTTTAGATAGATCTATTGATGCTTTGTGCTTATGAGATATGAATGCATGTTAGATATGATACATAAGATGCTAGGTGCTTAATCTATTGAGTATAACATGTTTTGCTAAGTGTTAGATCTGAGTAATTACTGCGGTGCTCTATTCTTTCTGCGAAGTGTATTAATAAATATATGTTAGGAAATAACCGATGCTAAGTGCGTTGTAAGCAAGATAATCACATATTTGTGTCCTAGCTAAGGTTACAGACACCTGAGTCCTGCAACCACCCCTGCATCTACCTCGGGTGAGACTTCATCTGCTTCGCAGGTGTTGTCGAAAGGGCCGATAGTTAAGGTTTTGTTGGTGCGCTCTTGAGCGTTGAACCCTGAGTCTGCCCTTGTGCCAACAACCACCACTATTTAGTAGAAGACATCATCTCCTGCTAGCCATTTAGTTTATGGTCATCCCAAAACCATTAGATTCAGAGATCACATTCAACCATTGGTAGTTGCACACTTATAGACTTCAGTTGTCCACCTTCATATTTTAGCTCTAACCTTGGACTCACTTACACCCCTTCATATTAAGTGGGGGAATGTTGGAAACCTAATCATCTTAGGGTTATAGTATTCCTCACTTGATGGGATACAAACAGTCAAATGATAGTGTAAGACTCATCAAGAGTCCGAGAGATATTGGAATATGAATCCAAAGGCCATGACCATGTACTTATACATGTATCATATTGATGAATAATGCACTTCATTCTTATTCTGTAATCCATGTGTCCAAAACCATCATAAAAACGTAAGCCTTTGTCCACACATAGAAGATGTGTTAAATAAATAGTACTCCTCATATTGATACTTTTGAGTCCTCTATAACTGTGTTCACGAATTATACATCTACTTAATCCTTCAAAAATTGGAAGAAAGAGAAGATGTGAAAGGGTATACCCTTTCCTTAATCCCATAGAAGACTAGGACAAAGGTCTAGCATACCATTAATAAGAATGAAGAAAGAAATAGATGAAAAGCACCCTTCCACCAAATTAACAAATTCACAAGAGAATCTAACATGAAACATCATCAACCTAAGATAATACCAAATAAACTTATCATATGCCTTAGATAAGTCTATTTTGATGATAAAGGATGACCTCTTCCTTACCTTGATAGTATGAAGGCCTTCTTTGAGAAATACCTATAGCCTCATGAATTTTTCCACCATTAAGAAAATTGAACTTCCCACCTGAGATGGTAGGCAATAACACATGCTTGAGTCTTCTAGCAACAACCTTAAAAATGATCTTATATGCCACATTACATGAAGATATAGGTCTAAAGTCATTGAAATATTTAGGGGTATCCTTATTTTTAATTGTTACCAAACGATCTAAGACCTTAGTGCAAACCCTTCAGAAGGCACAATACTAGTGAACATCATAAGATGTTACCATTGTCACCTAGGAAACAAATTCCCTCTATTTCATGAAGGAATAAATCCATGTAACATCCCCAACCACCCATAATGGGCCATGCTACTCCATAAAACACTATGACAAAACTCTGATACCAATTTGTAACGTACCCATTCACCCCATACTGGGCCACGTCACACAACCTCAACTTCAAGAGCACTAATTCAACCCAAAATATAACATTCCCAACATACCATTGACCAATGTTACTCTAGAAGTAAATTGTGCAGAATCTACTTTAAACACAATTTGTGTCAAAGTATATCTTGAAGTAACGTGCTCAGCTCAAACTTGAGTCATGCCACACAACTCATAACAATGGAAGCAACATTTTCTTTTCGCCACAAACTTAAGCAACAAAAATAACTCAAAATAGCATGCACAACCTTCTAAGCATCATGCATCGACTCAGATTTCACTCTGTACTGAATCTAATTCTCTGTCCTCACACACAAATTCCAGTCTCTTAGTGTACACATGCTACCTTCATGTGCACTCGACGACTCAATCCTCTTCTTGTCAACTCATAACCAAAATTACATGGAGAACTTAATCAAGCAAGAATAACCACATTGGTCATATCCATGCACAACTATGAATACAGGTTATAAGCACCATACTTACATAAACATGCAACAATTAACAAAATAACAAAAAATACTTATATGCAACACATACAAGAATTTAACCAATGTCAAACATAGAAAAAAATGCACGCAGTAACCAAGACAAGTAAATAAGGAACACTTATCTTAAATGAAACTCACCAATTGCGGCCTCGAATCAGACATTCCTCCCAGCCATATACGTTGTTTCTCATTAATTTTTCAGCAACAGATCACCCCCGAGCTAGAGAAAAAATCCACTAGTGAAAAAGGGTTACCAACGACAAGATATGGTCTGAAACTCAACACAATTACTCAGTCCTAGGTGCCCACTGCTGCATCTAGTCCATAGTTCCTCGTTCTCCATGCACCTGTCACACCAAAGGAAGTGTACCCATTCTCTACTCAAAATTCCTTTGACTACCTCAATTCCCTTCCTAGGGTTACATACAACAGGCCAAATAAGAAGTCTCTGAGCTCTACGACTAATTCTCAATGTACCAGGGAACAACTCTCAACAAAAACTCTCACTTGGAGAGTATGCCCATGAGTCTGGAAACCACTCCACAAAAGATAGTCTCTCACCTAGAGAGACTTCTCATGGTCTGTCCACCCGACTCTTCGATAGTGAAACTATGGATGTAGCCCCAGAACTCCTTACAAGCTTCTCTTTGCAGCTAAGGTAATAATCAGATTTCCATACAATCTGACCCCCTTCTGCACACGAGATCCTATAATATGAATTACTTCCCCAAAAATGTAACACACCCGACCCCTAAATACCCTTTCTAGGGATGGGGCATCAAATTTTTGTTCTTCCTAACTATCTCAAGTCCTAATTCTGGGACCTTCATTGGTTACTGCTTGTCACGCACTTTCTAACGGTCGCCACAACAATAAAATCCGAGCTTTGGTCTGCAAGTTATGGCCTCCCGAAGCTACCTAGACATCATTAGTTGGGGTCTTCGGTGTTCGGCATTGAAATACACATTTTCCCTAATCCCTGAAGTACCGAAATCTCTCAACGTGGCCTTGGCCATTTGATGATCGACGTTCGACATTCTATGTTAAACATCCCTTTCTTTCGACATTTTATGGTCGATGTCCTTTGCTTTCAGCATTTCAGCGATCGATGATTGTCGTTGAACATTTAGCGGTCAATGATTGACGATCCTTGTTGAACATCCCTTTACCATACTATGCCCAAAACTCCCAAACTCCCAAAATCTTTCCACGTGGCCTTGGCCCTTCAGTGATCGACATTCTACATTTTACGTTAGACGTTCCTATATTGTACCACGCCCTGCATCTTCTGAACTCTCGAAGTTATCCAAACTCCTGGAGTCTCGAACACATAATCAATCACATTGGCCAGGCGTGCACGAACCATAAGCTGACATGTGGTGAGGGATAGGGTTGGCACGTGTCCTCGATAGGGGGTGACATGTGTCATGCTCTAACAAGCATAAGGGGTATGTGAATCATCCATATCTGGGTGACACGTGTCATGCATAATGTGGGTCCACATCACCTTGAATGAAGTTACGATGCCATGTCATCTTGGACTGATAGGTGCCCATACCTTCGAACTCGTGGTCAATAAGAGTCCACATAGATCCATAGATATACGACTCCCATTACTTCACGACTTTGGGATTCAAATCTTTCCAACTCCTCTCCTCATGAATCCCCGAAGAGAAAAGTCTCCAGACTCTCGAATTTGGCACCAAGTGTCCTCATCCTACCAACGGCCGAGATTCATTTCAGCATTCGCGACTTTGGCGGTTTTCACACTTCATAGACTCTTGGCCAGGTTCCTCTAGAGTACAAAGTCTCCAGACTACAGGATCGCTTTCCACATACCCACTCATCCAATGTTCCTAGTTCAATGGACAACCTTTGACAATGGACAAGTAGGACCACGTGTTGCTCCACGACGTGTTCCTGATCGGTTGGGTAATAGAGGGTGGTTTCTTATATCGACGATTGAGAGGGATCCCAAAGGATTCGAAGATCGACATTCCACGTCACTTCGGTAGTTCGACATTGAGGAGTTCGGCTTGTATCTCGCGAATTTCCCTCCGGACCACATTGGATCTATCGCCACGTGTACCTAGCATCTATGGATAGGATTTACTCCAGCTTACAGATCTCTGGGGAAAATCACACGTCCCTATATTGCTGAATACCCAAACTTCCAGATAATCATTGATCTATGGATAAATGTCCCTCCATTTTCAATGGTCCCGATTTACTCCATGACTCTAGCATTCAGGAGTTTTCAGAGGTAGACCACTCCTACTCTCCCAAAGTAGGACTTCGCTAAAGCACTTAATTCTTCCCTTCCTAAGTCTTATATAATGGTTGAGAGGGATATACACTAGATCCCTATATCGACAACCCTCGTCGATTCATGACTTTGGCCTTCGACTATTTTTTAGGGTTGTGGAATCATAAGTTACGAAGCCCTGAAGTCGAAAGAGATAGCCCCTTTTTGGACTAGCGCAGGTTTCCCAGGCCTTGGTCACATGGGTCTCTTGGAAAATATTATGGGTTAAGCACACATTCCTTTTTCAACAAAGGGGTTAATGACATGGGCATGAGCCCTCAGTCAGATGGGTGGATAGTCTGAAGGGAAAACACCCTTCTCCCACATAGATGAACTTGGCATTCCAGTTAAGCCGAATTCAAAGGATCGACATGACTAGCCGATTTAGTTACTCCTACCCCAACTCTCCTGTGGACTCACATCCCATGACTCTCTAGCAGCTAAACTAAGATAAAACAAATATCATATAGATATAATAGTTTATAGAAAACAAAGATCATTTCTAATAATTGTTCAAATATTGAAAGACTTAATCATAAACCCAAACATTTCATCATCACATCCAATATATTACACAAAGTATGAAAATACTTATCAGAATTGGAAAATGTGAAGCAACTACTAAAAGGGGTGCATGTTTCCTCCCAACCATAGGAACAACCACTACTGATGGAGTTACCACTGGCCACCCCCGAGCTAGACCATGGTGCTTTGAGAGAGATTCTTTCTCTTTTCTCCATGACAATTAGGGACTAAGGTTACTCTCCTCCTCCTACAGAAAATTGGCAACTAGTTTTCTCTACTACAAGCAAGGAGGTCTACACGAGTACTTCCTCAATCACTTGTCAGCCTCATTTATCAGCTTGTAGCCAAACCTTGCTTATGTCTTCTTTCAACCAAAATGAGCTTACTGCTCAACTTTTCCTCCCAACTTCAGAGTCGAAGTATGCTTCCCTTCTCTTCTCGAGAGAGTGTTTTCTCTACTCTTCTATCTTCCAGATCTATCTATGTCCCCGAATTACCTCATTTCTTACCTTTCTCAACAATGTTGCGTGGGTTTGAATCCCAATTTGTGGTCATGCTTGGAAGCCTTAAATATGGGTACCCTTCCCCATCTCCTCATTAATGCTTAAGGATGGCCTTCCAACTACCAGCCTGACTGGTAATTCATTTCTAGGTTAGAGGACTGTTGAGTAATTACACCCAATAGGTACTAGTCTGGTGAGGGTCATCTCAACCATTCTTGGTTTCCCTCACCATCTCTCTCATGGCATCCAATGGTATATCTTGGCAAACTTCCCCCTTTCAACAGTTGTGCAACACATCAAATTTCTATTAATAACAAAAAATTCATACATTGACCCTTTTATATAAAGGTTCATCAAATCAAACATTCAGACATATTTAGTCTGCCATGGTCTCTTGGCCAGTTATAGTTATATTTACAATTTGGGGGAAACATGGGTATTACAAAATCCCCGGATCATCTCCCATGCAATAATTCCAAAAATATACTAAGGCTAACAATATATATTGCATTCCTTCCACTTAACACTTGTCACCTTCAAAAGTAGCTTTAAGACACTTGGTGACCCATTCCCTACCCTCAAGAACTTAGGATAAAATAATATAAATCTACCATTTATACTTTTCTTTGAAATATTATAAAATATTCCCCAAGACTTACAACTCACCCCCTTTTCCCTTTTCTTGTGGAGTAGGCCCCCCATCTCTTTTCATTTGAGTCAGTTAGTGCACAACGATGCAATATTATATTAATAATCATGATTATAATTACATGGATTGGTGCAGTGGCCTATCTGCGTCTAGGTTCACATGCCTCATAATCACACAAGCTCTTCGACCTCCATACATATCCATTCATTCTCGCACACTAACCCAAGTGTGCGCAACATAGTGCAATGTGCGCACTTACCCAACTGTGGGTAACACATGAAAATATAAGTACCCTATTTTCATCACATAATATTTTCCATAGTTGCGAGTAGCATCCATGGATGCAAGCGAGTAGGCAGGTGCAGTTTACAACGGTCGAGATTCCTTGTGCAGTTCAATATAGCGATATCTCCAAGCGCAGTTGGAAGGACTCCAAGGTTGGAAGTCAGATGAAATTTTTGGTGGAGGCACTGAAGTAACTGGTGCGCCCATATCTTAGGCCCCCTTCAGATCAATGACCTCAGATCATTTCGGGGCCACAACATGCTCGAATGATAAAAGGATTTGAGCAGTTTGAAATCCTAACCATTGTTTTATGGGGAGGCTACGTGGCAGAGGTAGGTGCATTTTAGGCCCAAAAGCAGTGTGGTCCTAAACCACTTCCCACGGCCCCAAAATCATGTGCGCATTTAGTATCGTATCTGACAGCGACAGGTAGTCACCCTCTAGTCGTCCAATCGCGCTCCAAGGCCCAGAAGGATTTAGTTAATGAGAAAGGACTAGTAGAAGAAACCTCAACTCAGTCCATAAATAGAAGGTATGGAGATTGTGGCTAAGAATATAGAGTTGTCATCCCAAGATATTGTGATGGACAGTTTTTTTCTGCAGGTCCATGCTGATCTGAGCTTGCGTCTGACAGAAGAATGCACACACCGTCTGACAGAAGGCTGCATAGATGTAAATATTTGAATGGGATGGACAGATCACACTCATGGTAGTTGTGGACTGATCTGAGTATAAATAGATTAGTTCAAGAATTTTTTAAGGTCGTCGAATAGTTTAGCCTAGCTCCCTATTTTGTAATATTTTGATGACAAGTTATTCTCTAGTTTTGTATGAGACTTGAGACTTTTGCATTAATAGAAGTCAGTTTCTTGCATCATCTTGTTTAATCTATGCTGAAACACTCGTGCATGGAGTATCCAGACGAGGGTTGTAGTCGTATTGTAATGTAGGTTTGATTACAGTATTGATGTGACCAGTTTCAGTCAGTTTCTTTGTTATCATGTTTCTTCTTATGCTGAAATGATCGTGCATGGAGGATCCAGACGAGTTGTTGTAGTTGCATAGTAATGGAGGTTTTATTATTATGTTACCATGATATATTTCAACATCTGAAACTTAAGTCGAAGAGTGCTCTTGTGCCTGAGTTTTTCTTCACTAAGCTGCTTGAAAGTCGGATGACCATGGAAGACTTGTTCACCTTTCTCACTAAGTCTTCCCTCTGCTCACCTTTAACCTTAAACCATCGACTGAAGTTAATGAGGACCTCATTTCTCTATGCATTTCTTGTCCAGTTTCTATGTTAAAACATTATTGTACTGAGTTTTGTCCATTTGACGTCCACTCATAAATCTACTTCCACAAACATTTTTATGGGTACTGGGATTATCCTCTTGCAGTATGAGGGTGACTCTCAATGCTAACATTCATGGTGCCATTGTCAAGGAAATAATTGAAGACATTTCCCTAGGATTGAACGACAAAGAAATTATGATTCTAAAGGTGCATTAGAAATCAATACCTTGAACATTGCAACTTGCACCTGGAGACTCCATTGTTTCAGTTGTGGCTCCCAGAGGCAGACACACAAGGTGTAACCCACAACTGCCTCTGGAAACACCCGAAGCTGACCTAGAAAATATTATCAAGAAAGGAAAGACCTCTCAAGAAGGGCTTTTAACTGTTGTACCAGGTGATTCTGGTAATTTACATGATTCTTCTTTTAAAACTCCAGTAGTTGCATCTAATTCTCCTTTTATACCATATGTTGGAGTTTCCAGAAGTTTAGATTTTGAAATATTCTCTATTGAATCCCCCCCTTATGGTCTTCATTTAGAAAGAGAAAGTTTTTACACCCCTGTTTCCACTGATATTGTAAAGTGGTTTAGACCCAGGAGATTAGAATATTTTCCCACTTTGGGTTTTCCTACTCCTCCTCATGTCAAAGTTGTTGTATCTAAAGAGGGGGAAACTTGTTTTCCTTTAAACCCCATATTATTCTCCTCCAACACTCAATCGTTTCCCTTTTTCCCTAGAAGCACAACTCCAGTACTACCTATCCAAACTCCATCTCCCCTTGGTTCTCCTACAGTTCACTTCCCAATGGCAGGTGTTAATCCCCCTAGAAACAAAATGGATGCCATAGTGGTTGCTAGATATTCCCCTCTTGTTTGACCTCATCCTATGAATTCTCTCCCAGCTAGAGACTACCTTAAGTACATGCCCAAGTTCACAAGGGAGGAAGACATAACTGCAGAAGAACACCTTTCAACTTTTTATAGTTATGCAAATAATCATAACATTGAAAATGAAGATGTGTGGATGAGAGTTTTTGTACAAAGCCTTGATGGTGAGGCTAGGAAATAGTTTAGGTGCTTGGCTCCTAGATATATATATTGGATTGAAGCTCTGGATGATTCATTCTTGAGACATTGGGGGAATAAAAAATATTTTCTTTATTATATTACAAAGTTTGGGTCACTTAAGAGGAATGAGGGGGAATATGTTTTAGAATTCTCAAAGAGGTTTAACAAGATGTACAATAAGATTCCCATTGAAATAAATCCTACATAAACCTCTGCCAAGCTTACTTATGCCAACACTTTTCACCCTGAGTTTTGCCTCCTGCTGAGAGAAAGAGGAGCTATCTCTTTAGCTCATATGCAAGATGCAACCCTTGAAGTAGAGTCTAATATATTGGTAGTTGACAAGCTTATAAGTAAATATGATAAAGACAAAAGGAGAGGTAGGTCTGAAGCTTCAACCTCTGATTCCTCTATTTCCCACCCTCAAGTGGATGAGTTAACAAAGTTGGTAAAATCACTTTCTGCAGAAATGGAGAAAGTGAAATTTGAAGGAAGGTAGAGCTATAGGAACCCCCATAATGCTAATAATAGGGGTAATTTTAGAAGACCCAATAATGCCCCTGAGATCATCCAAAGAGATCAAAGAAATAGGGATAGGGATGATACAAAAATACAAACTCCTCTCCAAAATAACCTTGTTACTAATGAAGAAGGGGAGGAAGAAGATGGAGATCCAGAAATCCATTATCTTGGTGACACCTCTTCATCCCCTCATTTAACCCAATCCGCATATGAAGAGTCTCTCATGGATAGCCAACCAAATGAGCTGAGAAAATGGAAAAGGACCAGCGATAATTCAAATAGTTACAACCTAAGGTCAAAGAATAAAGAGGGAGAGCCTGACACTCCCGATCAGCCTACTAAAACAGTGAATCCTGCTAAGGATGTGGCGGATATAAACAAAGAAAAAGAGGCACAAAACCCCCAGGAAGTGGTTGAGAGCACTATCCCAGAAGTGAAGTAGATTTTCAAGCCTCCCTCCTCTTTTAGCTTTGAGCATGAGATTAAAAAAATTAAGATCCATGTGCCTTTCTTGGAGCTAGTTAAGAATGAGGATTTCAAAATGTACCTTTCCAAAATGTTGCAGCCTGAACCTTCATCTCATCCCACAGACTCAGTCAACCTCTAAGATGAAAAACCAGTTTCCATACTAGGGCCTTTGGTAGAGGATAGGGATGACTCCTCCCCTCCTTTCTATACCTCATTAAACATTCATGATAAAGTGTTTCACAACTGCTTGATGGATTTAGGGACATATCGCAACCTCATGCCTAAGATTGTCATGGATGAGCTGGGATTGGAAGTTACAATAGCCTACCATGACATGTACTCATTTCATTCCCGGAAGGTGAAGTGTCTTGGGGTTATCAAGGACCTGGTTGTTTGCCTGTTCCAATTGCCAATGAAAAGTGTGGTCATGGACATTATAGTGGTTGGTGTCCCCCCTAAGTTCAGAATGATTCTGTCTAGATCTTGGATCAAAATACTAGGGGGAACTTTTCAGATGGATCTCTCGTATGCCACTATTCCTGTGTTTGGGGGAGAACATATAAGGCTTTATAAGGAAGCACAACTTGCTTACATTATCAGTGATGAAGAAAATCCTATCAACCACCCCATTTTTGCAGTTGATATTGATTTAGGAACCAGTATGTTACAACTCACTGATGCTCCTAAAACACCTATTGAAATCAAAAAGCAGCCTAACACCTCTTGTGAAGATCCTCTTCATAATACCTCTGTTTGGAATAATTTCTTTGATGGGGCCTCTTCTAGGGATAATGTTGGCGTTGGGGTAGTCTTCATTTCTCCTGCCCAAGAGACCATATCCCTGTCTTACAAATTTGAATTTGAAAAAACAAACAATGTGGAAGAATATGAGGCTCTTGTTTTGGGATTGAGGGCTGCCAAAGACATGAATATTGAGAAGCTTGCAGTGTTTGGAGATGTTGATTTGATTGTTCATCAAGTCAGAAATCAGTATCAAGCTAAGCACCTGAGGTTAAGGGCCTACATGAATGAAGTATGGGATCTTGTTGATAGTTTCTTCTTGGATTTTAATATCTTATTTGTTCCAAGAGAGGAGAACACTGTGGCAGATTCCTTGGTTGTTCCAGCAAGTAAGTTTAGGGTTCCTTTTTGTAATATCCCTCAGCCGAACCCAAATGTAAATATAATCCAAGTATATTTCAGCTAGTGAGTTGTTTAGACACCATTTTTGTAATACACATTTCATGGCATGGTGCGCACATATATTGCGCAGTAAAGGGATGTAATGTGCACATTTATGAATACCGCGTGTAGTAAATAAGGTGCGTGCAACCTTAAAGACAGAGGATACAACACACAGTAACTAAGTGCGCACAATATTAAGGTCAACGAACCTTTGTGTATATAATATGCATTATAGGCTGGTGAGCCAGTATTATAAGCCAGAATGCTTATGTTTTGGTATTAGGCCAGAACGCCTAGATGTTAAGGGCCAATGTGCCTACTTTGTACATGACTCATGATTAATATAAAATACATCATTGCGTGCAGACCGACCACGATAAAAGAGATGGGGGACTGAACTTCACCAGTTAGGGAAAGGGAGAGACAAAAGTCAAGGGAATATTATATTAATATTTCCTAAAACATAAAGTATGGATAATTAGTTTATCCTAAGTTCTAAATTTGGGGACAAGTGGAAAAAAACGTAACTTCCGATATGACAAGTGTCAAGTTGGAGACATGCATTCATATCGTGGGGAAACTTAACTCAGGGGGGATTTTTTCTCACAGGGACCTTACGAACGGGAAAAGAGCGGGGAACCAGGAGGTTGACCATCATTTTTGGGGACAAAGAGTTCACAATGATTCCAAAACGCACTCAGTTATCCAGTCAATGATCCCATGACCATTTCACTCATACATTCCATTATCCTTGAGACATCCATTTCACCTTTCCAAAGCCTATTTCCCCATCCTTTTTGGTTGGTGTACCTGGTTAGCTTGGAGCAGGATTGAAGAAGCGGGTTGTCAGACTTGTGAGTAGTTCTATGAGCAAGATCATTGTTGGGGATTGATTTCCGTAGGTGATAAACTGCAGCTACAGTGCTCTGAGACTTCCGGTCCGGCCTGTTATTGAAGCCCTAGAAGGGAAGTGGGGTAGTGGAGGGACTGTTGAGCAGAGAATGGGGCAGACTTCCTTGGGTGGGATAGGCATGTGGGGAATGAGAGGTTGTAGGTTGTTAGTTGAGTGAGCACCTGAGACAGAGTCTTTCCTATTGTCCATGAGCCTTATCGTGGATAGGAATCCCTTTACCCTGGGTGGAGTTCAGTCCCAGCTTAGGGGTGATTCACTGTTGAGAGTGATGAACAATGTAGTCTATGGCTGGGAGGTTCGTGGACGGTCGATAAGCAGTTGGTGACAATATTTCTAATATAAGTACCAATTGTATGATATATGGATATGTTGTTTTGTTATTTACATGCCCATGTTACAATTTTATCATATATGTGACTATGATTGCTTGTGTGCTTATGGGTAATTTCCTGTAAATGTTGCATATCGGTAATTACTGTTATTTTAATATAAAAGTCATATGTTACAGAAAGTAATTGTTTGTTAATGTTTAGATGTAAAGCTTACATGAGTGTGTTGTATGTATATGTTTTAGTTGCATGTAGTCTAAAGAGTAAATTTTAGGTAGAATCGCTTAGTTGACTACTGGGTATGCTATTGTATGTTCTGCAGTTTGGGAACGAAAGTGTTCCCTAGAGTAGCATGGCCCAGCCTAATGGCTGGGAATGTACCGACTGGCATCAGAGCATGAGTGGTTGCTATGGAGTGGCATACCCTGGCCTCAGGTTGGTCGAGGGGGATCGTTATAGTATGGTATCATAGCCTTAGTTCAACACTGATCTTGGATGGGCCAGAAGGGTGCAATTGAAGTGAATATTCACAGAAAAGTAACTTCAAAGTGACCAGAATTGGATTCATAGAGTGTCCTTGGAAAAGGTTGGTGTACTGGTGCGCATGGTAAATTTGGCACAGAGCGGGAAGTTGTGGCGTGCCAGTGTGCACGGTAAATTATGGTGTCACGTGGAAGATTATTATGTGTAGATGCACACGCTGAAATTAGCCTTGCATGGTAAGCACACACATAGTAAGGTGCACATGGGGTGCGCAAGTATTGCTTAACACAAAGGAGTTTTGTTGGTACATGCATAAGTATGAGTATAAGTTGTTTCACGACGATGTATTCAGTAGTGTGCGAAGATATTTGAGTGCGAAGGAGTATGTTAAACTGGACATGGTGCATGCATAGGACGAAAATGCATGTGGAATATCGGTGCGCACTATCAAAACTGTGTGCAGTGGATATTGGCGCACAACGCTAGAGTAGTGTGTGTAAATAGTCGGTATGATGAAGAAGAAATGCACAGTAGATTTAGGTGCTCGGAGAAGCATTTACCTTGTAATATTTCTATGCACGATAATGTAAATGAACATGACAAGTTAATGTGCACGAAGTCACTTGGAAGGCGAGGAGTCTGAGTTTAAATTGCATAATAATAAAAGAAAAATAAACTCATAACCGCATTGAAGCATTAATTAAAAAGAATTCCGAATTTTAATTTCCTCCGATTTAGACAGATGAAAATAAAATATAAGATTACAAAAAAAACTTATTATAAAAGAAATCAAGAGTCATAACATCACCAGATAGAAATTGTAATAAAACAGTCTAAATCCATTTCTGTATTTATATAATCATATTAATCACAAAATTACAAAAGGGTGATGACAACAGTTAGCCTATTGTAAAAAGGGTCCTTGAAGAACAGGCCTATCATCTCATGTACTCTTTACCTCCACTACCAACTGTTCAAAATTCGTTGAGACATGCTTATCTTAGTTGAAGACTTACTTTAGCTTAGCAATCTTCACCTTTAAAGAAGAGTCTAACTAGACCGGTTGATTTTCTCCAACACTTTCGGCCGCTTCAACCGTAGATTCCTCCTTCTTATGTCGCTTACTCCTTTTCTTCTTAGCGGCTATCTTTTTGATGACTAAATCCTTTATAGTGGGATTCAACCTGACTTCCAATCGCGAGTCTATAACTAGCTCTGTGTGGAACTTAGTTGCTAGAAGGTGCGCAAGGACCCTTTCCTCCTTATTCGTAGGAAAGCCTAGCATGTTACTCAAATAACCAGTCTCACTCGACTTAACTTTGTCCATGTATCTCAGGTTAGGGATACAGAAATGTGTCTTTACAGAGAAAATAAAGTCGAGCAACTTGAACATCACTACGGTTATGGATATGCGATATCTTCATACTTGGGGAGTGGTAATTATAGAACTCCATTTATGAAGCATAGACAGATTACGTACAAAGAGCATTGGGTTTCCATACTCAGCCAATCCATTTTGAATGATTAGCTTTTGAGTTCATTACATGGCGACGTTTAGCTGATGTCACATGGCTCTGAAGTACCGAATGAATGAAGCAGGGTGATCTGACTAGCCAATGCCCACTCCACAAGTGGTGGATTTGACCTGTTGCGACACGTAATACTGCATCTTGGCGAAAGTGGTTTCGACAAAACCACCTTCTTGCAAAAAGTGTAACTTGGAAGGCACTGCGCGTCAGCATTCTTGAGACTTGGGTATTATCTAGAATTGTAGTGGTGATAACACTAGGAAACCAGGAGTGATAATGCTGATGTGTATGTTGAATCAAAATGGTGCATATTCTCATGAACTGTTGATTTTTTTGTCTGATTAGTTTCGATGGCTGCACGTTTTGCAGAATTAACAACAACTCGGTTAGGTCAGACTAGTGTAGAGTCCGTAGGAATGGAAGAGGCATAGGATAATTACATTCATCCAGATAAGAGAAGAGGGATGGATGTCCATTTGGGCATGGAAGGAACGAACTCCAACGGACATGGAGAAGAAAGGAATGAAGATATGAATATGGCTGAGACCATTAAGAATTTGCAGAAGGATGTCCAAATCCATAAAGCTGATAATGAAAGGCTTATGAAAGCCAAAGAGCAGCAGGATGACTTCAACATGAAGCTATTGGAAGGTTTGAACAAAATAGAGAAAAAAATGGTTAAGGAAAGTGACTCAAGTAGATCTGAGAGTCACAAATCTTCAGAGGAGAAGGGAGAAGTAAAAAGTCCTAGTAAACATCACCATCATCCCCATAGGCATTCCCATAAGAGGGTAGACAACAACTCAAGTATATCCCCTGTCAGAAGGTATAAGAGATCTGGGGTGGATGAGCTGCAAGGAGAAATGAAAAAAATCAAACCTCCTACATTTGATGGTGAGCACAACAAGGATGAAGATGCCGAAACATGGTTGCTAGGCATGAGGAAGTATTTTCAATTGCATAATTATTCTTCTCATGCTGAAGGTAGAAGCACTATCTATCAACTCAAAGGAAAGGCCTCCATGTGGTGGGATCAACTTGTGCAGGTACAACACATTGTAGAGAAAAGTGTTACTTGGAGAGAATTCAAGAAGAAATGTTATAGAAGAGGATGTCAAATATTTGCATCTCATATGGAGGAGACACCTGAAGACAAGGTGCCAAATTTGGAGGATTATGCAGTCCTAAAAGAGTTTGAAGATGTATTCAAGGAAGTACCATGACTACCCCCAAGGAGAGACATTGATTTATCTATAGATTTGATGCTTGGAGCAACGCCAGTATCAAAGACTCCTTACAGAATGAGTACACCAGAATTGAAGGAGTTGTAAATGCAGCTTGAAGAAATTCTAAAGAAGGGGTATAGATGCCCAAGTGTATCACCTTGGGGTGCCCCAGTCTTGTTTGTGAAAAATAAAGATGGAACTTTAAGATTGTGCATTGACTTCAGACAATTGAATAAAGTGACTGTTAAGAACAAATATCCTCTACCAAGGATTGATGACCTCTTTGATCAATTGAATTATGCAAGGATATTTTCAAAGATAGATCTCAGATCAGGATACCATCAGGTAAGAATTAAAGAAGAATATATTAGCAAGACCGCCTTCAGGACAAGGTATGGTCATTATGAGTTCAAAGTGGTACCATTTGGATTGTCAAATGCACCAGTTGTTTTCATGTGCTTAATGAATGGTGTTTTCCGAGAGTATTTGGACAAGTTTGTCATTTTATTTTTGGATGAAATTCTTATATATTCAAAGTCAGAGGAAGAGCATGAACATCATTTGAGGATGGTGTTGCAAGTATTAAGGGAACATCAGTTGTATGCCAAATTGATCAAGTGCTCATTTTATCATAAACAAATTCATTATTTGGGGCATATCATCTCAAAAGATGGGATAGCAGTGGACCCTGAGAAGGTAGAAGCCATTAGAGAATGGTCAGTGCCAAAGAATGTGACAGAGGTCAGATCTTTCATGGGCCTTGCAGGCTACTACAGGAGATTCATTGGAGGATTCTCGAAGATAGCACACCCAATCACTTCCTTGCAAAAAAAAGGTATGAAGTTTCAGTGGACGTCGGACTGTGGAAGGAGTTTCCAACATTTGAAACAATTATTGACAAGTGCTCCAATACTAAGGATTGCAGACCCAAATGAAGATTTCATTGTATGCATAGATGCATGTAATGAAGGATTGGGTGGAGTCCTCAGTCAAAATGGATTTGTGATATGTTATGAATCAAGGAAGTTGAAGGAGCTTGAAAGAAACTATGCCACTCATGATTTGGAGTTGGCAACCATAGTACATGCCCTAAGGAAATTGAGACATTACCTCATGGGAAAAAGGTTTGAGTTAAGAACAGACCACAATGGTTTGAAATATTTATTTGATCAGCCAAATCCAAATGCTAGACAAAGTAGATGGTTAGAATATCTAATTGAATATAACTTTGATATAAATCATATCAAAGGGAAAGAAAATAAAGTGGTTGATGCACTCAGCAGGAGGGTGCATGAACTACGTGCTACAACCATCATCATGTATCAAACTGATGTTAAAAGAAAAATTCTGGAGGATGCAAATATAGACCTGGAATACAAAGAATTGATAGCAAAACTTCAGCAAGGTAAGATACCATAGAAGATGGATATTTATAAGTTGGGAGTAGATGGAATACTGCTGCACAAGAACATAATTTTTGTACCAAATGTCCAGGACTTGAAACGTATAATTTTGCATGAGATACATAATGCTCCTTATGCAAGGCACCATGGATATCAGAAAAACGTAGCAGCGGTCAAGAGCCAATACTTTTGGCTAGGTATGAAGAGAGAAATTTCAGAATACATCGCTAGGTGTTTGGAATGCCAGAAAATTAAAATAGAGCATGGGCACCCAGCAGGATTGCTGCAACCTTTGCCCATTCCTGAATGGAAGTGGGAAGTGGTGACAATGGATTTTATTACGGGATTGCCCAGAACATGAAAGCTACATGATTCAGTTATGGTAGTGGTGGAAAAGCTTACAAAAGATGCCCATTTTATTCCACTAAAAACTACTCACAAAGCAGTAGATGTTGTTGATATTTTCATGAAGGAAGTGGCACGATTGCACAGAATTCCTAATACGATTGGGTCTGATAGAGACCCTAAATTCACCTCGAATTTATAGAAAGCATTATTCAAAGGATTCAGAAGGAATCTGAACTTTAGTACAACTTACCATCCTGAGACTGATGGACAAACAGAGAGGGTGAATAGAGTGATAGAAGATATGTTGAGAATGTATGTGATGGACAAACCATCGAAATGGGAAGACTACCTACACTTGGTAGAATTCACTTACAACAATGAGTATCAAGCGTCATTTAAAATGAGCCCATTTGAAGCACTTTACAGCATAAGGTGCAACACTCCAGTAAGATGGGATAATCCAGCTGATAGAACAGTATTCGGGCCAGAAATGCTGAAGGAGATGGAGGACCAAATGTTAAAAATTAAGTAGAATTTGAAAGCTGCCCAAGACAGACAAAAAAGTTATTTTGATACAAACATAATCCACAGAGAATTCAAAGTGGGTGATCATGTTTTCCTGAAAGTGAAAGCTAATAGGAGCTCCCTGAAGTTGGGAAGCTGCGCCAAGTTAGCAGCTAGATTTAGTGGACCATTTGAAATCGTAGAGAGGATTGGTCTAGTTGCTTATATGATTACATTGCCTGCATCTATGTCTATTCATAATGTCTTCCATGTATCATTTCTAAATAAATATATACCCGATGCTAATCATGTTATTGATTGGAATGTTATTCAGGTGGAGCAAGAAGGCGCTTTCCAAGTGCATCCGGTGTGCATCCTGGATCGAAAAAATTCAAACAACTCTGGAATCGAGCCATAGGGATTGTAAAGGTCCAATGGACCTGGTACAGACCTAAAGATGCTACTTGGGAGCATGAGGATGCAATGCGGGCAGAATACCCACATCGTTTTGAAGAATTTTGAGAATTGTGTTGTATATGGGTACATGATGCACTAAGGACAATGCATAAATAAGGGGAGGGGATTGTAATATCCCTCGGTCAAACCCAAATGTAAATATAATCCAAGTATATTTAAGCTAGTGAGATGTTTAGACATAATTTTTGTAATACACCTTTCATGGCATGGTGCGTGCATATACTGTGCAGTAAAGGGATGTAATGTGCACATTTCTGAATATTGCATGCAGTAACTAAGGTGCGCACAACCTTAAAGATAGAGGATACATCGCGCAGTAACTAAGTGCACACAATATTAAGGTTAGCGAACCTTTGTGTATATAATATGCATTATAGGCTAGTGAGCCAGTATTATAAGCCGTAATGCTTATGTTTTGGTATTAGGCCGGAACACCTAGATGTTAAGGGCCAATGCGCCTACTTTGTACATGACTCATGATTAATATAAAATACATCACTGTGCACAAAACGACCACGATAAAAGAGATGGGGGACTGAACTTCACCAGTTAGGGAAAGGGAGGGCCAAAAGTCAAGGGAATATTATATTAATATTTCCTAAAACATAAAGTATGGATAATTAGTTTATCCTAAGTTCTAAAGTTGGGGACAAGTGGACAAAAAAGTAACTTTTGATATGACAAGTGTCAAGCTGGGGACATGCATTCATATTGTGGGGATACTTAACTCAGGAGGGATTTTTGCTCACAAGGACCTTACAAACAGGAAAAGAGGGGGGAAACAACAGGATGACCATCATTTTTGGGGAAAAAGAGTTCATAGTGATTCCAAAACACATTCAGTTATCCAGTCAATGACCCCATGACCATTTCACTCATACATTCTGTTATCCTTGAGATAGCCATTTCACCTTTTCGAAGCCTATTTCCCCATCCTTTTTGGTTGGTGTACCTGGTTAGCTTGGAGCGGGATTGAAGAAGCGGGTTGTCAGGCTCGTGAGTAGTTCTCTGAGCGAGAGAATTACTGGGGATTGATTTCTGTAGGTGATAAACTGCAACTACAATGATCTAAGACTTCCGGTCCGGCCTGTTGCTGAAGCCCTGGAAGGGAAGTGGGGCAGCCGAGGGACTGTTGAGCAGAGAAGGGGCACACTTCCTTGGGTGGGATAGGCATGTGGGGAATGAGAGGTTGTAGGATGTTAGTTGAGTGAGCACTTGAGACAGAGTCTTTCCTATTGTCCATGAGCCTTAGCCTAGATAGGAATCCATTTACCCTGGGTGGAGTTCAATCCCAGCTCGGGGGTGATTCACTATTGAGAGTGATGAACAGTGTAGTCTATGGCTGGGAGGTTCATGGATGGTCTGTAAGCAGTTGGTGATAGTATTTCTAAGATAAGTACCAATTGTATGATATATGGATATGATGTTTTTTTATTTACATGCCCATGTTACGATTTTATCATATATGTGACTGTGATTGCTTATGTGCTTATGGGTAAGTTCCTGTAAATGATGCATATCGGTAATTATTGTTATTTTAATATAAAATTCATATGTTATAGAAAGTAAGTGTTTGTTTATGTTTAAATGTAAAGATTCCGCGAGCATGTTGTATGTATATGTTTTAGTTGCATGCAGTCTAAAGAGTAAATTTTAGGTAGCATCACTTAGTTGACTACTGGGTATGCTATTGTATGTTCCACAGTTTGGGAACGAAAGTATTCCCTACAGTAGCATGGCCTGGCCTGATGGATGGGAATGTTACCGACTGGCATCAGATCATGAGTGGTTTCTCTGGAGTGGTGTACCCCGGCCTCAGGTTGGTCGGGGGGGATCGTTACACTTTTCCCCCCAAAATCAAGTATGATGTGGAAGTAAAGTATAAACCCTCTATTCCTGACAATGTCAAACATTGGAAGGTCTTTGAGGATGATATTGAGATAAAAATGTTTATTGAGACTGTAGATGAATTCTCTTCTTTAAATATTGATCAAGATCAAGATACTGAAGAAATCCCTCATGCTGATGTTTTTCCGAATAAAATTGTTGACCATCATATTGTTCAGTTACCCAGTAACCATATTCTAAAAGGACTTGTCCCCTTGGAGAGATTGTTTGATAGAAATGATGTTGCTGTAAATATTAAAAGTTCAACTGAAGATATTGATGTGACTGAATGTAATCTAGGAATAAAGGGAGATCCAAACTATGTTAAATTGTCTAGCAGTTTGTCAAAGGAACAAAGGGCTGAGTATGTTAAGATTTTAAAGGATTTTGCTGATGTGTTTTCCTGGAAAAATGAATATTTGAGAACATATGAAACCAACATCATTGAACATAATATCCTTTTGAAAGAAGAGACCATGCCTTTTAGGAAGAAACTTAGACAGATAAATCTCATGCTGTTGCCTATTATGGAAAAAGAAGTGAAAAAGTTGTTGGATGCCCATATCATCATCCCTTTGATATATTTAGAATGGGTGGCTAACTTGGTTCCTGTGAGGAAGAAAAATGGGGAAATCAGGTAATGTGTTGATTTTAGGAATTTGAACAGGAGCTCCAAAAAATATAACTACCCCTTGCCAAACATGGAGCACATTTTGCAGAGAGTGACTGGTTCATCTAGAATATCTATGCTTGATGGATTTTATGGCTACAATAAGATCTTTGTCCTACATGAAGATAGAGAGAAGACAACCTTCAATACTCCTTGGGGCACATTCATGTATGCTAAAATGCCCTTTGGATTGATGAATGCAGGAGCAACCTTTCAATGGGCCATGGACATTGGATTTATAGTGGAGAAAGAGAGATTTGTAGTCATCTATCTGGATGACAATACAATGTTCTCAAAGTTTGACAAAGAGCATTGTCATCATTTGAGGAAGGTCTTCTTGAAGTGCAGAAGATTTGGTCTCTCCCTCAATCCTAAGAAATATTTATTTTCTATGAAGGAGGGAAAATTATCGGGGCATGTTGTGTCAGTAGAAGGGGTAAGAATTGATCCAATCAGAGTAGAGGCCATCTAGTCCTTACCTTGTCCCAGATCCAAGAAAGAGGTGCGATATTTCTTGGGTAAAATCAATTTTCTAGGAAGGTTCATCTCTAATTTCATTGAGTTGGTTAAGCACATTACAACCATGCTTAGAAAAGGAAGCGAGGTGAAATGGACTACTGAGTCCAGAAATTATTTTGACCAAATCAAAAGGTATTTTACTGAAGAACCTTTTCTTATCAGCCCTGACTATTCTAAGGAATTTTTGATATTTTCTTTTGCCTCGCCAGATACATTGGTTGTTGTTTTACTACAAAAAAATACAGAGGGGTTAGAGCAACCTATTTCCTTTTTCAGTAGAGCATTGAGGGATGCAGAAATGAGATGTGATATCATGGAGAAGAAGGAATATAATTTGGTCAAATCCCTCAAGGATTTCATAGTATATGTTATGCATTCAAATATTGTTGCATATGTTCCCTCGGCCTCAGTAAAAGAGATATTGTTCCAACCTGACATAGATGGTAAGAGAAGAAAATGGATCACTAAAATTTTGGAATTTGACCTTGAAATGAAGCCCACTAAATTGGTAAAAGGCCAAGGTTTAGCCAGGTTGTTGGCTAAATCAAACTGCAAAGCTTTAGGGGTTAATTTTATGAGCATAAACTCAAAAAATTAGCAAGTTGAGGTTGTTGATAAAGACTCTCATGTCAACCTCAACCTGACAGAATGCACCTGGTATAAAGAAATCATATATTTTCTGTAGAAGTTGAGGCCTCTTGATGGTTTGGACAAGAACAAGGTAAGATCTTTGAAGCTCAAAGAAATCAAATATTGTCTCATTGATAAGGTTTTGTACTCGAAGGATCCCCTTGGAGTCTTTTTGAGATGTCTAGACCCACAAGAGGCCCAAAAAGCTATGACTGATTTTCATGACAACTTACATGGGGGGAATCATTTATGGAGGACCATAGCTTATAAGATCCTCAGAGCTGGGTATTTCTGGCCCAACCTTTTTACTGATGTTTGTGTGAATATTAGGGCTTGTGTCAAATGCCAAATTTGTTATGGAAAGTAGCAGCTCAAATCTTTGCCTTTGAAACCTGTGGCGGTTTCTGGACCTTTTCAAGATTGGGGTCTTGACTTCATTAGAGAAATCCATCCAGCCTCGAGTGGTCAACACAGGTGGATTTTGACTGCCACTGATGATTTCACAAAGTGGATAGAAGCCATTCCTACAAGAAGCTCATCTCACAAGGTAATCATTAGCTTTCTTGAGAATATCATGTCCAGATTTGGTTGTCCAAGTAGGATTGTTGCAAACAATGTTGTCTGCTTCAAAGTTGAACCATTGATCAAGTTCTCTGAACTATATGGGATTACATTAATCCATTCTAGTCCTTACTACCCTCAGGGAAATGGTTTAGCAAATTTCTCTAACAATATCCTCATAAAGATTATCAAAAAATTGTTAGAAGACAACAAGAAAGCCTGGGACTCAAAGATTAAATTTGTATTATGGGCTGACAGAGTTACAAAAAAGAGGTCACTAGGTGTTTCCCCTTTTCAACTTGTATATGGGGTTGAGGCTATTTTTCCTACTCATCTTGCCTTACATGTGGAAAAATTCCTCCAGGACTACCAAGGAGAACATGATGATATGGTCAGGAGGATACAATAGTTGGTATAAGTACAACAAGCTAGGGAGAAACTGCTTGATAAAGCTTAGGATCACCAACAAAAATTAAATGAGCCTTTGATGAGAGGGAAAGCAAGGAATATTTTTAGCTGGGAGATATGGTGCTCAAGTGGGATGCCCCTAAGCAAGATAAGGGAAAACATGGTAAATTTGAAGCCTTATGGATTGGTCCTTTCAAGATTTCTGAATCATTTTCAAATAACACCTATAAGTTGTAGAGCTTGGATGATTCTGAAGTTTTTGGTGGCCCTATCAATGGGCACTTTCTGAAGAAATATTTTGTTTAAGCCATTATTGGCTTTCCACCATTGTAATTACCACTTTCTTTTTATTTTCGGTATTAATAAGTGACTCCATAACCCAAAAGCTAAGGCACTGGAATTGTGTGTTCTTGGCAACTCCTAGGGAGCATGACATCCCCTATGGAGCCAAATGTTATCACATAAGATTGTCCATAGTCACGAGTAGCAGCCATGGACGTAGGTGAGCAGGAAGGTGCAGTTTACAACGGTCGAGATTCCCTGTGCAGTTCAATATAGCGACATCTCCAAGCATAGTTGGAAGGACTCCAAGGTTGACAGTCAGATGAAATTTTTGGTGTGGGCACTAAATTAACCGACACGCCCAAATATCAAGTCTTGTTCAAATCAACGACCTCAGATCATTTCAGGGCCACAACATACTCAGACTATAAAAGGCTTTGAGTGGGCCAAAATCCTAACCACTATTTTGTGGGGATGATACGTGGTAGAGGCGGGTGCATTTCGGGCCTGAAAGTGGTGTGGGACTAAACTGCTTTCCACGGCCTCGAAATCACGTGCGCATTTAGTATCGTATCCGATAGCAACAGGTGGTCGCCCGCTAGTCGTCCAGCTGCACTCCAAGCCTGAGAACGATTCAGTTAATGAACAAGGACTGGTAGTTGAAACCTCAGATCAGTCCATAAATAGAAGGCATGGAGATTTTGGCTAAGAATATAGAGCTGCCAATCCAAGGTACTGTGATGAATGGTTTTTTCTGCAGGCCCATGCTGATCTGAGCTTGCGTCTGAAAGAAGAATGCATGCATAGTCTGACAGAAGGTTTCACAGACTTAAATATTTGAATGGGATGGACAAATCACACTCCTGGTAGTTGTGGACTGATTTGAGTATAAATAGATTAGTTCAAGATTTTGTTAATATCGTCGAATGGTTGATCAGAGCTCCCTATTTTGTAATATTTTGATAACAGAGTTTTTCTCTGATCTTGTATGAGACTTGGGACTTTTGCATTAATATAAGTCAGTTTCTTTCATCATATTGTTTAATCTATGCTGAAACACTTGTGCATGGAGGATCCAAACGAGGGTTGTAATTGTATTGTAATGTAGGTTTGATTACAATATTGTTGTGACCAGTTTCAGTCAGTTTCTTTGTTATCTTGTTTCTTATTATGTTGAAATTCTCTTGCATGGAGCATCCAGACGAGTTATTTTAGTTGCATAGTAATGGAGGTTTGATTATTATGTTACTGTGATATATTTCAGTGTCTGAAAATTAAGTCCAAGAGTGCTCTTATGCCTGCATTTTTATTCACCAAGATGCTTGAAATTCGGATGCCCATGGAAAACTTATTCACCTTTCTCACTAAGTCTTCCCTCTACTCACCTTTAACCTTAAACCATTGACCTAAGTTAATGAGGATCTCATTTCCCTATGCATTGCTTGTCCAGTTTTTGTGTTAAAACATTATTGTACTGAGTTTTGTCCATTTGACCTCAACTCATAAACCTACCTCCAAAAACATTTTGATGGGTACTAGGCTTATCCTCTTGCAGTCTAAGGGTGACTCTCAATACTAACACCTGTCTTGATAACACTTCGTTGCACACTACTCGAATGCATGCAACATCAAAACCTAATACCAATAGCTCATCAACCTAAATGTATATTGCATTTACACTTGGTTTTCAATGACACACCAACATATATGTATAGTTACAAAGGTTTTTGGATCAAGGACACTACAATCCCCTCACCCTTATTTTTGCATTGTCCTTAGTGCATAAAAGACACATGTACATACAAAATTTTCAAACATCACAAAAAAGATGATAATCTACTCACATAACATCCTCACGCTCCCAGGTTGCATCCTCAGAACCGTATCAGGTCCATTGGACCTTTACCATCTACATGGCTCGATTCCAAAGATGCTTGGTTTTTCGATCCAATATGAAAACTGAACGCAATTGAAATTTACCTTCTGGATCCACCTGAATAACATTCCAATCAATGACATGATTAGCATTAGGTACATACTTCTTAAGCAATGACACATGGAAAAAATTATGAATGCATAAGGGTTCAAGCAATGCAAGAATATAAGCAACATGACCAATCATTTCAAGGATTTCAAATGGACCACAATAGTGTGCTACTAATTTAGAACACTTTCCCAACTTCAGGGAACTGTGCCTAACCTTCACTTTCATAAATACATGATCACCCACTCCAAATTCCCTATGGGTTCTGCCTTTATCTGCGCATATTTTGTTCCTATCTTGGGAATATTTTAAATTATGACTAATCTTTACCATCTTCTCCTCCATTTCCTAGAGAAAATATAGCCCAACTACTGCGTAGTCTGCTGGGTTGTCCCAACTAACTAGCATATTGCACTTTCTACCATAAAGTGCCTCAAATAGGCTCATCTTTAAATATGCATGATATCCATTATTGTAAGCAAACTCTTCCAAATGAAGGTAGTCTTCCCATTTTGATGGCTTATCCATCACATACATCCTGATCATATCTTCAATGACTTGATTTACCCTCTCGATTTGACCATCTGACTCTGGGTGATATGCAATGCTGAAATTCATACTTTTTCCAAATCCCTTGAATATCCTTTTCCAAAAGTTCGAGGTGAACTTGGAATATCTGTCAGACACTATTGTCTTAGGTAAACCATGTAACTTAGCAACTTCATGCATGTATATATCAACAATGTCGATTTCCTTGTACACTGACTTCACTGGAATAAAATGGGAAACTTTAGTAAGTTTGTCCACCACCACCATAATACAATCATGTTGCTTAGTAGTCCTAGGAAACTTGGTTATAAAATCCATGGTCACAACTTCCCACTTCCACTCAGGAATAGGTAAAGGTTGTAGTAAACCAACTAGATGTTTGTGCTCAGCCTTGAAATTCTGACATTAGAGACATCTCACAATAAAATCTATAACTTCCTTTTTCATACCTGGCCAAAAGTATCACTTCTTGACTGCAACAATTATCTTATGATAACCTGGATGTCCAACATAAGGAACCTTATGCATCTTTGACAATTTCAATCTCTTCAACTTTCGATCGGTCAATACATAGAATCTGCGTCTATACATGAAAATCCCATTCTCTCTTAGATCATAGCCTTCCAAATTCTACTACAACATACCTGGTTGTAACGTCACACTTATATCCATATATCTCAAATATGATTTAGAAACTTCTAAAATTCTGTCACACAAATCTGTTTGGTACATGCTAATGTTTGTAGCATACATTTCATGCATCCTCCTATTAAGTGCATTGGTCACCTTGTTCTCTTTTCCTTTGATATGCTTTATGTCAAGGTCATACTCAATGAGGAACTCTAACCACTTACTTTGTCTGGAATTCAAACTTGGTTGTCCAAACAAATACTTCAGGCCACAATGGTTTATTCTCAACTCAAATATCTTACCCATGAGATAATGTCACCACATATTCAAGGCATGCACTATAGATTCCAACTCTAAACCATGCATAGCATAGAGCCTTTCATGCTCTTTCAACTTCTTTGACTCATATCACACCACATGTCCATTTTGACTTAGGACTCCACTGAGTCCTTCCTTGCATGCATCCATGCACACAACAAAGTCTGCATCTGGATCCAGAGTCCACTCAAAATGCACACCTTTCTTTTGCAGGGATGTGATTGGATGTGCAATCTATAAGAATCCTTCAATAAAATTTTTGTAGTACCTTGCTATCCCATAAAATACCTTACTTCTGTGAAATTTCTTTGTGTTGACCAATATTTAATGGATTTTATCTTCACGGGGTCCACAACTATTCCTTCTTCTGAAATAATATGACCCAAGTAGTGAATTTGTCACTGATAAAATGAACACTTGTTCAACTTTGCTTAAATATCATGCTCCCTCAACACCTGCAACACCATCCTCAAGTTATGCTAGTGCTCTTCCTTTGACTTTGATTAAATAAGAATTTCATCCGAAAACACAATGACAAACTTATCTAAGTAACTTATGAAAACTTCATTCATTAAACACATGAAGACGACTGATGCATTCGACAACCCAAATGGAACCATTGTAAACTTGTAATGACCATACCTTGTTCTAAAGGTCGTCTTATTGATGTCTTCCTCTTTTATTCTCACCTGGTGATAACCTGATCCTAGATCAATCTTGTAATATATATGTGTGCCTCGCAGCTAATCAAACAGGTCATCTATTCTTGGCAAAGGATAATTTTTCTTCACCGTTACCTTGTTTAACTGCCTGAAGTCGATACAAAGTCTCAGTGTTCCATCCTTCTTCTTCACGAACAAAACTGGTGCACCCCAAGGCAACACACTTGGGTGTATATACCCCTTCTTCAGACGATCTTCAATTTGCATCTGCAACTCCTTTAGTTCTAGCATACTCATCATGTAAGGAGTTTTGGATATAGGTGGGGCTCCTAGCATTATATTAATAGAGAAGTCAATATCTCTTTTTGGAGGAAATATTGGTATCTCTTTAAAGACGTCCTTAAACTCTTTTAGTACTACGTAGTCTTCCACACTTGGCACTTTATCCTTAGGTGCCTCTTCCATTTTCATCGTGAATACTTGACATCCTTTCCTGTAGTGCTTCTTTAACTGCAATGCTGAAATTTCTATGATAGTAACAGCTCTTGGAATTCCTTGAACTGATATCAAGTTTCCTTGCTCATCCAGGAAATTGAATTCTTTATTGTAGTAATCCAGGACAACATGATGCTCATCCAACCAATCCATACCAATGAGGAAATCGTACGATCCCAAATGTATAATATTCAAATAAACTTTTTTATGTGATCCATTCAACTCCTATGGACATGCCTTAACCATCTCATTGATTTTCCTTTTTGCTCTTGTAGCTAATTTCACCAACCACGATTTTCCAAGATTTCTTCTCAATAGATGGAATATTTCCACCATCTTAGGATCTAGATAACTATGACTAGCTCCTGAGTCTATTAAAATAACAATAGATTGGTCGTTAATCTTACCTTCCACCTCGATTATGTGTGACTGGAACTCAACCCGCTTGTTATCCAGTGCGTCGCAAATCCTTGGCTCATTTCTACCCATGTCTTCCATTGTCGCAACTTTTTGTACATTATGTGTAGTCCTCACTTTATCACCTCTTTCAGGGAAATCCCTATGCATGTGATTTCCACCACAACCCCAACACTGCATAGGTTGTTTCCATGACTTTTGTCCCACTATTCCCAACATTCTAGGATCATGGAGAGTCTTCTATCCTTGTGCAATATTTCTTAAAAACAGTGGCTTAACTCCCTGCTTCCTTTGTTCTACCAAGTTAATTTTCTTCTTGTTTTCCCAAGCCTTTTGGAAATTCGATCTTCCCCTTTGTTTCTCATAAAGACACTTAGCACGCCTTATGGTTTCTTCCAATGTCTTAGGGTCATCATACTATATAGTATCACTGATAAATGAGGTCAAACCACTTAAATATCTCTGAATATTCAGATGTTCATCCTTGATAAAAGGCACATGATTCAATAGTTCTAAAAATATTCTTTCGTACTCATTAATCATAATACTCCCAAGCTTGAGTTAGAATAAATCCTTCATTTTTCTATCATAGTACTACTTGGTTAAGTATTTCTTTTGGAAATATCTCTTGAACTCTCTCCAAGTCACTTTCTTCTCATCAATGTGCCACACTTGCACATATTGATCCCACCACATTGATTTCTTTCCCTTTAACCGATAGATAACAATTATTCCTTATGCCTACATAGAATAGTTATGTTGTTGGAAGTACTTTCTCATACACAACAACCAAGTCTCTACATATTAGTCCTTCTTGTGCTCATTGTCAAAGCTAGGAGGATTAATATTATTCATTTCCCCCTATAGATCATCCACCCCATTCCTTCTCTTATGCTTCCTGACAGGAGATGGACTTTAGCTACTGCATGCTTTCCTGAAAGAATGATTACCAACACCTCTTTCTTCTATTCTTTTCTCATCATGAGACCTGCGACTTCTTGATCTAATCGTCTTTGTCTCCTTATCTGTCTTATTTTCTATTCTATCCGGAATTTGCATCAGTTTGACACTGAATTCATCTTGTTGGGCCTTGGATCTCATAAGGCTTTCATTATCAACCTTATAGATTTGGACATCTTTCTTCAATACTTTTACAGTTTCTACCAAGTTCATGCACTCCCCCTTGGAGTTTGTACCATCAATACCCAAACCGACATACAGATCCTCAAATTCATCATCAGGACTCTAAGTCCTCTATGCATATTTCATTATTTTGACCTTCTACGTTGACTCTGTGTTTCTCTAATCGTTGATAATTCTTCAAAATGTGTAGGAAATTAAGATTTGTTAGATGATTTCATGCAATAAATTACATGAAAACTTTTCACCATTTTATCAGAATCCTTCCCTCAGATTTATTGGATGATTTTAACATCCCAACTTTAGTGTGCACACACATGCATCACTGTCTTTGTGCACATCACAACTCTATACTGCACACCTATGGTTTTCCATGCAATTAAACTTTGCACTACGCAACACCAATTCCTAGTGCACACATCTATTCATGCTAATCTCTAGCCCATATAAGTCCAATTTTGAACCAATATCTTTGATGTCAAGGTGAACTTGGAATATCTGTCAGACACTATTGTCTTAGGTAAAGCATGTAACTTAGCAACTTCGCACATGTATATATCAACAATGTTGATTTCCTTGTACGCTGACTTCACTGGAATAAAATGGGAAACTTTAGTAAGTTTGTTCACCACCACCATAATAGAATCATGTTGCTTAGTAGTCCTAGGAAACTAGGTTATGAAATCCATGGTCACAACTTCCCACTTCCACTCAGGAATAGGTAAAGGTTGTAGTAAACCAACTAGATGTTTGTGCTTAGCCTTGAACTTCTGACATTAGAGACATCTCACAATAAAATCTGTAACTTCCTTTTTCATACCTGGCCAAAAGTATCACTTCTTGACTGCAACAATTGTCTTATGATAACCTGGATGTCCAACATAAGGAACCTTATGCATCTTTGAAAATATCAATCTCTTCAACTTTCGATCGGTCAATCCATAAAATCTACGTCTATACATGAAAATCCCATCCTCTCTTAGATCATAGCCTTCCAAATTCTACTACAACATACCTGGTTGTAAAGTCACACTTATATCCATATATCTCAAATATGATTTGGAAACTTCTAAAATTCTGTCACACAAATATGTCTGGTACATGTTAATGGTTGTAGCATACATTTCATGCATCCTCCTATTAAGTGCATTGGTCACCTTGTTCTCTTTTCCTTTGATATGCTTTATGTCAAGGTCATACTCAATGAGGAACTCTAACCACTTGCTTTGTCTGGAATTCAAACTTGGTTGTCCAAACAAATACTTCAGGCCACAATGGTTTATTCTCAACTCAAATATCTTACCCATGAGATAATGTCACCACATATTCAAGGCATGCACTATAGATTCCAACTCTAAACCATGCATAGCATAGAGCCTTTCATGCTCTTTCAACTTCTTTGATTCATATCACACCACATGTCCATTTTGACTTAGGACTCCACTGAGTCCTTCCTTGCATGCATCCATGCACACAACAAAGTCTACATCTGGATCCAGAGTCCACTCAAAATGCACACCTTTCTTTTGCAGGGATGTGATTGGATGTGCAATCTCTGAGAATCCTTGAATAAAATTTTTGTAGTACCTTGCTATCCCATAAAATACCTTACTTCTGTGAAATTTCTTTGTGTTGGCCATTCCTTAATGGATTTTATCTTCACGGGGTCCACAACTATCCCTTCTTCTGAAATAATATGACCCAAGTAGTGAATTTGTCACTGATAAAATGAACACTTGTTCAACTTTGCTGAAATATCATGCTCCCTCAACACCTGCAACACCATCCTCAAGTTCTGCTAGTGCTCTTCCTCTGACTTTGAGTAAATAAGAATGTCATCCAAAAACACAATGACAAACTTATCTAAGTAACTTATGAAAACTTCATTCATTAAACACATGAAGACGACCAATGCATTCGATAACCCAAATGGAACCATTGTAAACTTGTATTGACCATACCTTGTTCTAAAGGTTGTCTTACTGATGTCTTCCTCTTTTATTCTCACCTGGTGATAACCTGATCTGAGATCTATCTTGTAAAATATATGTGTGCCTTGCAGCTAATCAAACAGGTCATCTATTCTTGGCAAAGGATAATTTTTCTTCATCGTTACCTTGTTTAACTGCCTGAAGTCGATACAAAGTCTCAGCGTTCCATCCTTCTTCTTCACGAACAAAACTGGTGCACCCCAAGGCAACACACTTGGGAATATATACCCCTTCTTCAGAAGATCTTCAATTTGCATCTGCAACTCCTTTAGTTCTAGCATACTCATCATGTAAGGAGTTTTGGATATAGGTGGTGCTCCTAGCATTAGATTAATAGAGAAGTCAATATCTCTTTTCGGAGGAAATATTGGTATCTCTTTAAAGACATCCTTAAACTCTTTTAGTACTATGTAGTCTTCCACACTTGGCACTTTATCCTTAGGTGCCTCTTCCATTTTCATGATGAATACTTGACATCCTTTCCTGTAGCGCTTCTTCAACTGCAATGCTGAAATTTCTATGATAGTAACAACTCTTGGAATTCCTTGAACTGATATCAAGTTTCCTTGCTCATCCAGGAAATTGAATGCTTTATTGTAGTAATCCAGGACAACATGATGCTCATCCAACCAATCCATACCAATGAGGAAATCGTACGATCCCAAATGTATAATATTCAAATAAACTCTTTTATGCGATCCATTCATCTCGTATGGACATGCCTTAACCATCTCATTGATTTTCCTTTTTGCTCTTGTAGCTAATTGCACCAACCACGATTTTCCAAGATTTATTCTCAATAGATGGAATATTTCCACCATCTTAGGATCTAGATAACTATGACTAGCTCCTGAGTCTATTAAAATAACAATATATTGGTCATTAATCTTACCTTCCACCTCGATTATGTGTGACTGGAACTCAACCTACCTGTTATCCAGTGCGTCGCAAATCCTTGGCACATTTCTACCCATGTCTTCCATTGTCGCAACTTTTTGTACGTTATGTGTAGTCCTCACTTTATCACCTCTTTGAGGGAAATCTCTGTGCATGTGATTTCCACCACAACCCCAACACTGCATAGGTTGTTTCCATGAATTTTGTCCCACTATTTCCAACATTCTAGGATCATGGAGAGTCTTCTATCCTTGTGCAATATTTCTTAAAAACAATGGCTTAACTCCCTACTTCCTTTGTTCTACCAAGTTAATTTTGTTCTTGTCTTCCCAAGCCTTTTGGAAAGTCGATCTTCCCCTTTGCTGCTCATAAAGACACTTAGTGCGCCTTATGGTTTCTTCCATTGTCTTAGGGTCATCATACTATATAGTATCACTGATAAATGAGGTCAACCCACTTAAATATCTTTGAATATTGCCATGTTCATCCTTGATAAAAGGCACATGATTCAATAGTTCTAAAAATATTCTTTCGTCCTCATCAATCATAATACTCACAAGCTTGAGTTAGAATAAATCCTTCATTTTCCTATCATAGTACTACTTGGTTAAGTATTTATTCTAGAAATATCTCTTGAACTCTCTCCAAGTCACTTTCTTCTCATCAATGTGCCACACTTGCACATATTGATCCCACCACATTGATGTCTTTCCCTTTAACTGATAGCTAACAATTATTCCTTATGCCTGCATAGAATAGTTATGTTGTTGGAAGTACTTTCTCATACACAACAACCAAGTCTCTGGATATTAGTCCTTCTTGTGCTCATTGTCAAAGGTAGGAGGATTAATATTATTCATTTCCCCCTATAGATCGTCCACCCCATTCCTTCTCTTATGCTTCTTGACAGGAGATGGACTTTAACTACTGCGTGCTTTTCTGAAAGAATGATTACCAACACCTCTTTCTTCTATTATTTTCTCATCATGAGACCTGCGACTTCTTGATCTAATCGTCTTTGTCTCCTTCTCTATATTATTTTCTATTCTATCCGGAATTTGCATCAGTTTGACACTGAATTCATCTTGTTGGGCCTTGGATCTCATAAGGCTTTCATTATCAACCTTATAGATTTGGACATCTTTCTTCAATACTTTTACAGTTTCTACCAAGTTCATGCACTCCCCCTTGGATTTTGTACCATCAATACCCAAACCGACATACAGATCCTCGAATTCATCATCAGGACTGTAAGTCCTCTATGCATGTTTCATGCTTTTGACCTTCTGCGTTGACTCTATGCTGCTCTAATCATTGATAATTCTGCAAAATGTGTAGGAAGTTAAGATTTGTTAGATGATTTCATGCAATAAATTACATGAAAAATTTTCACCATTTTATCAGAATCCTTCCCTCAGATTTATTGGATGATTTTAACATCCCAACTCTAGTGTGCACACACATGCATCATTGTCTTTGTGCACATCACAACTCTATACTACACACCTATGGTTTTCCATGCAATTAAACTTTGCACTACGCAACACCAATTCCTAGCGCACACATCTATTCATGCTAATCTCTAGCCCATATAAGTCCAATGTTGAACCAATATCTTTGATACCATTTTTTAACATCCCGAGCCACCTAGGTTGGGCCATGCTACTTCATAAAACACTCCGACAAATCTCTAATACCAATTTGTAACTTACCCAGTCACCCCAGACTGGGCCACGTCACACAACCTCAACTTCAGGAGCACTAAGTCAACCCAAAATATAACATTCCCATCATACCATTGACCAATGTTACTCTATAAGTACATTGTGCCAAATCTAATTTAAACACAATCCGCGCAATATCTCCTGAAGTAACATGCTTAACTGGAACATGAGTCGCTCCACACAACTTATAATAGTGGAAGAAACATTCTCTTTTCGTCAAAAACTCAAGCAACATAAATAACTCAAAATCACGTGCACAACCTTCTAAGCATCATGTGTCAACTCATATTTCACTATGCATGGAATCTAACTCTCTATCCACACACACAAATTCCAGTCTCTTAGTGTACACATGCTACCTTCCTCTGCACTTGGCCACTCAATCCTCTTCTTGTCAACTCATAACCAAAATTACATGGATAAATTAATCAAGCAAGACTAACCACATTGGTCATATCCATGCACAACTACGAATACAGGCTATAAGCATCATGCTTACATGATCATGCAACAATTAACAAAATAAAAACAAATACTTATATGCAACACATACAAGAATTTAACCCATGTCAAACATAGACAAAAAAGCACACAGTAACCAAGACAAGTACATAAGGAAGACTTATCTTAAATGAAAGTCACCAACTATGGCCTCGACTCAGACATTACTCCTAGCCATAAACATTATTTCTCATTAAGATTTCAGCAACAGGTCACCCTCGAGCTGGAGCACAACTCCACCAGGGAAAAAGAGTTCCTAGTGACAAGTTGTGGTCTAAAACTAAACATAATTACTCAGTCTTAGATGAACAATGTTGCATCTATCCCATAGTCCCTCATTCCCCACACACTTGTCACACCCAAGGAAGTGTTCCCCTTCTCTAATCAACAATCATTCGGTTGCCCCACTTCACTTCCCAGGGTTACCAACAACAGACCGGATAGGAAGTCTTTGAGCCCTGCGACTAATGCTTAGTGCACCAAGGAAAAAATCTCAACAACAACTCTCACCTGGAGAGTATGTCCACAGGTTTGACAACCACTCCACAACAACCAATCTCTCACCTAGAGAGACTTCTCACGGTCTGTCCACCTAGATATTCAACAATGAAACTCTAGATGTATCCCCGCAACTCCTTACAAGATTATCTGTGCAGATATGGTAATAATCATATTTTCCATGCAGTCTGACCCTCTTCTGCACATGATATCCTACAACATGAAATCCTTCCCCAAATACCTGGATCATCTCTCATGCAATAATTCCCAAAATATACTAAGGCCAACAATATATATTGCATGCCTTCCACTTGACACTTGTCAAATTCAAAAGTAGCTTTAAGCCACTTGGTGACCCGTTCCCTATCCTTGAGAACTTGGGATAAAACAATATATATCTGAGATTATAATTTTCTTGGAAATATTATAAAATATTCTCCAAGACTTACGACCCACCCCCTTTTCCTTTTTTTGGTGGAGTAGGCCCCCCCATCTCTTTTTCGTCTCACTCAGTCATCACGTTGTTATACAATATTATATTAATAGTCATGATTATAATTACATGGATAGGTGCAATGGCCTATCAATGTCCAGGCTCACCCACCTCATAATCACATATGCTCTTCGTCCTCCATACATATCCATTCATTCTCGTGCACTAACCCAAGTGCACGCAACATAGTGCAATGTGCGCACTTACCTAGGTGCGTGCAACAAACAAAAAATTGTGCACCCTATCTTGATAACACTTTTGCGTGCACTACTCTGATTCACACAACATCAAAACCTAACACCAATGGCTCATCATCCTAAATGTATATTACATGTACACTTTGTTTTCAATGGCTCACCAGACTCTATGTACACTTACAAAGGGTTCTGGATCAAGGATACTACAATCCAACGTGAGGGAGCGTTCCTTGGTAGCCTCGAAGAATCCAGAGGCAAGACACTATCAAGTCTAGCCCCCCCCAAGTAACTACTCAAAAGATGAGGATATGGGTCAATCTAGGAGGTTTTTCAAGTCAAACTAAGGCTCAATAGGATCCCCAAACACTACAAATGAAAAAAAATCCTAGGGTTGTTGTAAAAATTGGGAAACAATGATCAAATTACAGCTATAAAATATGTTATTACAATAAAAAACAAACTAGCCCTTTGACCAACAATAATTCAATGAATAAAGAGGGATAAACCATGAGCTAAAATAGGGTTTCATTAACTAACAAAATCATAAAATTAAGGGGGATATAACAACCCTAAAACCCTAGATATTTTTCCCTAAAAGGTTGTAATAACAATTCAAAAATACAAATTAGGGTTTTAACAATGTTTATTAGGTCAACAATATGCATAGAATTCAAAATGTTTAGGTTATTTATGGCTGA
>JZKD02S0061191.1:306266-326463 GCA_000966675.3 Picea glauca
TATTCTTAGCAAGGATGAGGTCAATCCTTGTCTTCCATGCTCTGAAGTTAGAGGCTCCATCTAGCTTGTTCTTAGACTTCATAGAGTTCGTCATGGCTTGCTTAACTTGGTCAAAACCTAGATTTGACCGAAAATCCAAACTTCACGTCTTGGCCTTCTGAGTGTACCAAGAGATGCACTGGGCTAGGGCACACTGATCTATCTGGAGATTAGGTAAATCTCGTCACTTAAGGCGCCTTGACAAGAGGTTTAGGGTTTCTGCAACTACTTCTGCTAGTAACCCTAGTTGTAGTGCTTCTAGAAACTACTCCTGCTAGTAACCCTAGCGGCAGTTCCTCAACAAGCTCAATGTCTAGCGGCTATGTTTCCTTCCAGCGTTTTAGGCTGACTGAAGGGGTGTGGGCTCATAACTTGTTAGAATATAGAAGATGGTGTGCTCGTTTTACCATTAACGATACCTTCGTCACCCAACCATAGGCCGAAGCCTCCCTCCGAGCACCTTAACCTTGACTGAGAATTCCTCTAGAAGCAAACCCTAGGCTAGATATCCAAACAAAGAGTAGTGCATCAATCCCCAAGGATAGCACATCACAAAAGGCTGATCAGATAGTCTAAACCCTAGTCAAGAGATATTCAAGCCAAAACTGAAACTAGCTAATGTTGCAGCTGCACCTGCAACCCTCCTTCAAACCTGCACACCAGACTGCAACTGCAGTGCGCACCAACTGGGAAACTACAATTTTGAGATGCTGCAAATGAGAATTGGTGCCCTGTATTTATAGTAATCCTGCCAGTTTGCTGGGGCCGACTTCTCCTTCTGGGTATGTGTCTGTTCAGTATATTATTATTAATTTTGGCTGACTTCTTCTCTTGAAGGCTAATAGCCTAATATAAATTATCTTCTTGAGCCGACAAGGCTTCTAGGGTTATTGGCCAATTCATTAGGGTTTCTCTTGCTTCCCGGAGTCTTCTATTCTCGTCAAGTTCACACGTGGAGGTAAATACCTCTCGCAGCTACCATAATATTAACAACCGGGACAGTCATAAAGGAACAGATTTTTGATAAAGTGTTGGTTGCAGTTTCACCTTTAGATTATACAAGAAATAATCCCAAAATCGAATTAATAGCATAACAAAACCAAAGGTCGTTTTTCATAATTGAGTTAAATTTTTAAACCATGTGTGAAGCGAGAGAAAACATAGATCTGTTGAACAATGTGAGGCATCAATAAGGGAAGAATCTCAGCTTGTGACAGAAGAAGAAAATGAGCAAGAGAGAACTCTAATGAAGCATATGATATAGAAATCTAAACAATTCACAGGTCTTGTACCTATTGATAGCCGATACAGAGGAAAAGTTGTAAACGATTAGATAACTGAAATAAATGACCACCACAGTAGAGGTTGTACTAAATTGCAGCTAAGCATTCATTAAAGACACATATGAGAAATGATGTGAAATGTGAAATAACAAAAGAAACACATAACCCAGTCTTGATGGAAAAAGGAGTCTTCGATCTGCCTTGTATTAATTCTAACGAAAAAATATTCTCTGGTACAATCGACCAAAAGGAAAAAATCCTTTGATCCTTCCTTCAAAATTATACTTGTACAAAATTTTAAAATTATTTGAATTCTAATCGTTCTAAAAATTTCAGTTAGAAATGGAAAATGAAGTGTTTCACTTCCTTGTCTCTTGTCTTCCTCCACGTGGGTAGGGTGTTTTATTTTCTTGTTCTCTGGCTCCAAAAATAGGATGGGATCAACATTTGTAATTACTTGCCTCCAAAATTATGCCCTTTCCCCTGCTCGATACAAATAACACACGTTTCTACTAACTGGGCTATCAGCTTGGAAGGTTCGGCTTGACTGTTCACCTCGAAAGTGTAACAATTCTTTGCCAACTATGGAAATCTTTTTCTTACTTGTCGGTCTTTCATGATGATAGACCACAATTGCAAGCTTGGTATTATCAACCATTCATCCACTTGGGCGATATTGAACTGACTTACCTAGGATAATTCAATTTGTCCTTTTCCCCCATTTTCCTTGATATCCAACAGGTGTTTGGCTATGTTAATTTTGCCCAGTGTTCCAGCACTACTTTCTTTATCGAGATCTAAAAAAAAATTATTTATCAATTCGAATGTCTCTTCACAAGCATCTCTCATCTCTTTAGCTCTTTTTCTACTTTCGGATATATTATGTTCCCATGCCTTTAGTAAGATGTTACCTCTAGTTTTCTCTGGGATAGACAACCTAGAACTGATGGCCACTTGTTCTTTCGTTGTTGCTATAATAGCTTCTTGGAAAGCAACCCGAGCTGCTGCAACTTCTCTTTCTCTCGAGGAGATATCTTTTAATGCTTGTTCTATCATATGAAAATGATTCTATATGGTTTTTAATTTGGCAAGTAGATCATGTTGAGCCACTTCTACCTTATTTCGTATTTATCTGGCTTGGGATTGGAATATTGTTATGTCTATGACCTGGTTTTCAACAGAAAATAATTTAGACTGTAGTAGTTTTATTTTCTCTTCCTGTTGACTTACCTGCATTTGGATTATTTGTGCCGACTGATGCATCTACTCAAGGTCAGATTTAAGTCTCTCGATTTCCTGTTGATCAGTCACTCTGGCTTGCTCAGAACCTTTGTTTGATTCATCCCTGGCATTCGCCTCTACCGTTGCTAACCAAGCCTCCAATTTGTTGATCAATAGGTTCTTTTGTTTCAACCATGCCCTCAAAGTTCCGACTGAATATTGGTTGGCTGTTGCATAATCCCCCAATGTTCTTTCTACCTCATCGACGAATTCTTCTTCTTCCAAGGCTTCTCCATCTGCTAGGATTTTGTATTTTTTAGCTACTGCGCCCGCTCTTTGGTATGTTTCTTGCTTCACCACGGCCTTCCTTTTTTTACTGAAGAAGAATTCATTCGTAGGAAACTCTTCTACAGAGATAGGTGTCAGGTCCTCCTTGAATATCCACTCTGTATCAGGGTTCCCCTTTGTGAATTGTAAGGGAGTGAAAGACGCAATGGGGCTGTCAATTTCCTTGGTAACTATCTCTGGGTTTCCTTCTTCTTTGTTGGGGATCTCTTCTTCTTGATTCGATATCTTAGTTTCCTCTGTCTTGTCCTGAGTCTCTTGTTTGCTAGGGTTCGCACCCGTTGAACTTTTATCTTCTGCTTGTTGTGTACTCAAAGGTTGTGAGTTTCTGCCCTGTAAAAATTTAGGGAGGTAACTTCTCCTGTGCTCTTGGAATGTATAAAAATCGACCATATCATCGGGCAGCAAAGCTTGAACCTGGATTAAGACTTTAGATTAGGACCTCGCACCTCGGAATATTTCGTCATGAGGTGAGTCTTCGTGTTCATATCTCTTCAGCCCACATTTCACCATGTGATTACTCACAACCTTATTAGGGTCATGTTTCTTAAACTCAATGTCCACCAATTTCATTTCCTCCAAGGTCGTAGCCTCCGCTTTGGCATGGCTGAAATATAATAAAGAATATGTGCCAATGTGAATGGGGAAGGGTGGCCATACCTTCTTCGATACTCCTTTGAGCTCCCTGCTTATCCCACCGAGCACAGTTTGCCTAGCGATCTCGCGACATACTAGCTTGTCTGGTAAGAATAGCGATAGAGCATATGGGGGGACAGAGGTGCTGAAAACCCTAATATATGAAAATTTCGCTTTTATATACCAATCTGCCATGTTGCTCAGGTTGGTCGTGATGTTATGTGAAATTCTAGGAGGTGGATGGCCGAAGATAGAGACATGCATTGGTACCATTACCTAGTTGAAAATCTCGTAGATGAATTCTTTGGCTTTATCTTCCCAGAGTTTCGAGTGGTAGAAATGATTAGGCTCTGCATTAGTTGGAGTCCAACTCCATCCCATTAATGGGAAAGGTGTCATGAAGAAAATAGCGTCCATGATGTAAGCGAACATGAAGAATGAGGACTCTTTGCAGCTCGCCTTTTATGCAAGATATTTTGTAATTCGACTGGCCAGACTGTCTAACAATAATTTGGCCCAGTCAAAAGAGAATCCCTCTGCTACTGTGTGCATAAGTGGTACCCATGGGAGAAAGAAGTGAGAGGTGTCCTCCTTACCATACAATCTAGAAACCATCATTGCTATATACATGAATTGTGGTACCAACGATGAGATTGAATAATTTCCATTAGTATCGGCTTTGAATTTCGCGGGGTGCGAAACCCAGTCTTTGATCAGATCGGATAAGATTTTCCCAAACTGCTCGCATTCCTTCTTTTTGAAACCTTCCAAGAATCTGGCATTGTGAGTAAGGTTTGGTGTGGGAGACAATTTATACATTGCCTGTAAATGCTCTGGTCTGAATGTCCCAATTGCCACCTTCTGCTCGTTGAAAAGTTTCCTAGTTGGGATGTCTACATGGTCCAGTGCCCATCTGATCATATCATAATAGGAAAAAAGTTGTGGCCTTGCTGCTATTTTGTGCATCTCCAACTGAGCGACGGTTTTGTATTTGGTGGACAAGTCGTCATTCTCGTTATCGCTGGAATCTTCTGGACAATTTATCAGCTCGGATTGCAAAATGTCGGAGACATACGTCCATGTTTTAACAGTATTGATATTTCTAGGTGAGGTATCAAAAATAATATCTGAACCTTGATCTGGACTCTCGACAATTGCCTTGGACGCTTTACGTGGAGCCATGATATAGAACCTTGCAATTAGATCCCCTGTTACAGAAAATGAAAACACAGACAGAGGTTATCTTGGTGAACTTGGCTCTGCACAAATTAGAAAGAAATCTAAGATAATGACTGAAACCTTTTCTCTTTGATCATTTAAGTCTCTGCGAGTCCTTGCTGACAGAGCGTTTAAATCATTTAATAGAAATATTTAGAAATAAAATGGGATCTTACTATCAGTCACCTCACTAAACTTCTTAATAAATGCCATAAATGTTTGATAATTCGCGATTCGGGAGGATCACTGCAACGTTTAATTCTCGGTTCGTAGGTCGTACGGGTTGAAGGTCATTTAAGGTGTTAATTAATCCAGTTCAAGCTTTTATTAAGTGTGTTTAGTCCTTAATCCCTTTTTCAGAGTTCACAGTATTGGATGATTTTACTCCTAGTCGTTGAATCCATGAACCCCGAATTCACGATATTGCGATTTGTTTGATTAACTGTGATTTAACTTAAGATTTTAATTAACCTCGATTAATTAACGAAAATCGTGACTTCAAGGATCGAAGTTACAAATGTGTTGTTTCTGGGGTAACAACCATCGAGTCGCGAAATCACGACGAAGATTAAATATGGCTTAAAAGTCATTATTCTTGCTATTAACCAGTTTTAACTTAAACTAATCTCGCAACTTCGTGTGTCAAACATTCGAAGGGTGTTCGAGGTGTGACTCCCGAAATGCAAGAGCACGATGTATCAAAGGTGATAATCTATGTTTTGAAGGTTAAAAAACCGTGATTAAACTTAATCCAACTTCGCCACTTCGCGTGTTGAGATATCGAGGGTTCAAATATGTATAACCATGATATATATGAAATCACGAAATCCAACTTTTTAGGCTTAGGTGTATCGTCTCAATACTTAGAAAAAAGGTGGCTCCGACCTTTGATGACCAGATTATTTGGAAAAATACAAGTGTTCCAACATATCCCATAGTTATTAGGCTTCAAGGAAACATAAGTACTTGAAACCTACTTGAAGATCAATATGTTGATAAGGAAAGATCTATATAATTAATCTAATATGGTCCTCTTCCACCCCATTAAAATAAATATCAAACTACTACATGTTAACCTTCATTCCATATGCAATACTACTTAACTTGGAAATTTCTTTTAGTTTAGTTTCATTTATCTGAGAGCCATCACATAACAGTAACACATCATCCAAAAAATGCAAGTGGCTCAAATACAAGGATCTTCCTAACCCAATACATTTTAGGTCTCTAGTCCTTTTTGCCTCCATTATGCCCTTGCTAAGGCCTTTTCTATGACTAGAAGAGAAAATGGAATAGTGGGCACCCATGTCTTAATCCCTTTGAGGATCTAAAAAAACTATATGTTGAGCCATTAATTAATATTGCAAAGGATACATGAGACAAGCATCCCATAATCCAATTCACCATAGGGACACATAAGCAAAGGTGAATCAACATTAATCTCAAATATAACCAATTTTCTTTATCATTGGGGAAAATTTTAGGGGCTAAATTTCTCCCATGGGCTAATTTTCCATGCTTTTTCCCAAAAAAAGATTCGTCATTCTAAAAATTATTTTTCCAAAGTCTATAGGGAAAAATTATTTACCTTAAAAATCACCAAAATTTTACAAAAACTATATAAAATCCTTAGAAATTTGAATATTTTAACAAAAATATCGACAAACATTTATAGTTTACATATAAAGGACTAGTAAAATTCGCCAAGATTTCTACATTTCAAAATAAATTTCCATCCTTAAAATTATCCCTGTTTATCATAGGCCTTAGATAGGTCCAACTTCAAGACCACTATTAATCATTTATTAGTTTTAACATAGTGCAAACCTTCTTGCACTACCCCAATCTCATCATAGATTTTCCTTCCATGAAGAAATACAATTGTTCTTTGGAGATGATCTCAAAATTTATTTTTTTACCTTCAAATCTATAATTTTGGCTATTGTCTTATATATACAATTACACAAGGAGGCAAGCTTGAATTCATCAAAAGAATATGGATTATATATTTTTAGGATTAGAACAAGAAAGATTGAATTGAATGTTCCGAGCACCTTCCCTATTAATCTTGATTCCTCCACTACACTTAACAAATATTTGGCTTCTATGTAGTCATAAAACCCTAGGAATAATTCCACTCTCCATCCATTTGGCCTTGGAGTTTTATCTTTATGGAAAGGTTGCAAGACTGGTCTTAATTATTGATTTGAGACTTCCTCTAGCAAACTTTCATTTTATTCCTCGTCAAACATTTTTGGAAAATAGATAGTCATCTTGACAATTTCTGCTACATTAGCAATGTCTTTTTCCTTATATAGTTTCTCAAAATGAGTGATTACTTATACAACAATATCTTTGCAACTCCTAGATTACTTTTTGTACCCTGTGGCTAGCATAGTTGTGGAAATATTTTATGTTTTCATCATCATTGGCCAACCACAAAACCTTTCCCCTTAGCCTCCACAGAGTCTATTTGTATACTAACAGTTTCCTTTTGGATTTATCTAGAACCCTTAGTCTTTCTCTTGACGGATCATTATTAAATCTTGCTATATCTTGAGTACATACCCTTACAATTTGTTTTTCAATTGAAGTTAAGGCTTGATCATCCTTTATATGCTTATTTTGTTTCCAGACCAATACTATAATATTTACTTTCATAAGGTTGGTAACAAACTAATGACTAGCTAACTCCCTCAAAGAAGCATCATAGCTTATCCATTCATACTTGACGAACTTTATAGAATATTCATCCTCTAACTAGGTAGAGTTGAATTTAAATGTATGTGGAGGTGTATAGTCCTCTTTCGCAATCTAGAGAAAAAAATTAAAAATGGTCCAATTCCCTATCAACCTTCACCCATGATATAACCATTTCATGATCATTAATAAAATATTTCAACACCAAAAATATATCTATTCTCTTTGCTACTCTTGCATCCCTTGTTCTCATATTCCTTCATGTTGAGACCAATTTAATTGGCCCGTCATCAACCAAACTGACATGTTTAATCTTATTTAGAAATAAATCTTCTAGAAAAATATGTTTTGACTGCACTCCTACAAATCTCATCTTTTTTTATAGTGAAATTTAAATCCTCTCTCAATACAACTTTCCTATTATTTAAGTACTCTTAAGATGACAAATCCTCCCAATAGGATACTCTATCCTTATATGAACCATAAATATTGATCATAGAAAAAAAAAATCCTCAATTCCATGGAAAATATTTTAAGTCCTATACCTAATTCAAGAATTACATAATTAATTAACCTCACAATTCCTTTTCTTAATCAAGTATATGATCCTCCGTATCTCCCTATAGAATATATTGATAGTAAATTCCAATCCTGGATGATATTAATCATCTCTCTAATTTTTCCTCCCCATAGTTTCTTTCATTATGACTACATCAGGATTTTGTAAATCTACTAATTAACTTACCCAAGGCAAGTTTCTTGAGGAATTATCCAATCCCTTTGCATTAAATGACACAATAATCATGAGGAAACCCTTTATGAGGCTAGCATACTTTAAAGGCCCTTTTTAATATTTGTTGCTTTTGTTGTTGGATTTCTCTATGGAATTTATTTTGAGATAGGGTTAAATGACACAATAATCACGAGGAAACCCTTTACGAGGCTAAGGGCCCTTTTTTAATATGTGTTGCTTTTGTTGTTGTATTTCTTTATGAAATATATTTTGAGATAAGGTTAGTTGATATTTCCTTCCCCTATAGGATTTTTTTTTTTTTTCACATCCAAACTTAACCCTCCTTTAGTATCAACTAACTCCATAACTACAATCTATGTGGATTTCAATCAGTATCTTGGTTGGTTTGAGTTGGTAGAGGCCTCCATAGTCGTGTGAGGGATTGGGGCTTAAGTTCCACATAGTTATCCTTATCATCCAATGGTATATCTAACCCCCTTATTATCACCATAATTTTTCTTAGTTTTTCATGAGTATTGTATGTCTTGTACATCACTACCTGTAGCTTTAGCACTTATTCCCATCATTTACATCACCTTGTGATCTCAGTGCCGTCACCATAAGTTGAGTAAAAAATCGAAGTTTGACCAAAAACTTATAGTGCATAAAAAAATCGAAGTTTGACCAAAAACTTATAGTGCATTATATCCTCGATTTTCTGTGTGCAACATACTTAATGCCTTAAATAGTGTGCTTTGGTACAAAATATTAAAATATTGCTAGTTCACCCCATTTCGTGACTTGCACCTTCCAAAAATAGCATGGTGGTTTGTAAGTGGACCTCATAAATTCATTGTTTCTAAAAATAACATGCGATCTAGTCTTGAATGGTTATTTTTATCCAATAACTCTATTAATGCAATGGTAGCGTTCACATTGAATCTAATCTTAAAATTTCCACTATTGTTTCCTATAAATAAATCCATAGAGATCACCCATTGGAGGAAAAGTTCATTGCATTGTTATGTTGTTAGATTTTCTTTAGAAATTTAAACATTTTTATTTTCTTTTTTATACCATTAAGGAACATCATTACCATCATCAAAATCTTGGAGTGGAGAATACAAGGAGATGAAGGACCCTCCCCTGGATCCCATTCTACTTCATCAACTACTTCAAGGTGGTATGTTATGAGTCTCTTGTTTCCCTCATTTATAAAGTTAATTCATATTCTTTGATGTATCTTGTGTATTGATACCATAGTGAATGGCAAAGTGTAGCAAGAGCAAGAAGTTGGTATATTATGAAGGGTAATAAGTAATCTTCCTGGTGACTTCCATTACTGGAGATCTCTCCTCTTCTTACCCCTCTGCAAATTAAGGGGAGCCAATTTCCTCCACTACCATGGGGTTGCATACCTATCCAACTGTGTCCTCTTCATGAAAACATTCCTTCAATGAATTCCTTGAACCATTGTTGTGTATGTGTGTGTGTGTGTGTATGTGTGTGAGAGAGAGAGAGAGAGCGAGAGTCAAAGCATAGTGGGAGAACATGTGCTCAAAATTGATGACACTCTGCCTCCAAGGCATGTATCCTTTTCTTTTACAGTAAGAGTAAGTTCATTTTATTGGCTACATTGGTGGTACTAGCTTGCTCCAACTCAACCATCTTCGAAGAAAAGTGTAGGAGGGTGTTATTGTTCACCTAGGTTATATCTTTGTGCCTACAAAGGATTTTATGGACTTCCTTCCACTATGTGTTATCCATGACTAACCCCCAAGAAATATGCATAGGGAAACTAGACCACAAATTACCCAAACTGATATCTTTGATGTCAATATTGAAAAAGGAAATCAAGAAATAATTAATACAATTCTTGTTAATAAAGACAGAGTCACAAAGACCATCATTAGATACCGAACATCGCCCAAATACACCACCCTCACTTGTTTGAAACCACCAACAATCATGAAATCCATGTCTGAACCCTTTCCTCAACACTATTGTCACTCCACACTAGTCTCGTAGTGCACAGGGAAGAACCTCCACCACACTAGTGAAATAACCACAGACAAAGAGAGCCACAACACAAATTCTCCCACATTTCATTGCGGAATCCAACTCAAAACATTGAAATCCTATGCTACACTCGATGCATTTCGAGTGTGTGAGTTGCACTACCCACTTGCCAACTTTCTCATTATGTGTCATGTTCTTACAAATAATTCAATCCGAATAGAACAAGGGGTATCCACTATGGTATGGGGGTTAGACCACACACCCCACTTTTTATACATGACCCTAAGCTTAGGTAAGAAGCCACCTTAACCCATTCGTCAACAATTCCATTAAGTTCTCATTTTATGTGGAAAAGAGTGACCTCGTCGAAACTTGCCAGCATTTTGTGGATCCTTGAGATGAGAATGGTCAATGCATTTCTCCGTGGCTCTGGCTCTGAATTACCCACCATGGCCCTCATCACTAACATTGAATCCCCTAAGATGATTAGAGTTTTGAGTCCCTCTTCCTTTTTTATATATAGGCCTTTCCACAATGAATATGCCTCCACCATATTATTAAATACATTCACAAACCCCCAAGCATAATAATCAATTTGATTTCCTCTGAGATCAAATAGACTCCTCCGCACCTACGACCCCTATTTTTGTCTTATTATTTAAGTACATTAAATTTTTTTTTTTTTTTATTTTCAAATAAATATTTAATATTAAATTACATTTACAATTCACAATGTTCTATAAAATATTACTTACTGTAATATTCCAGATATAAAAAAGTATGCAGAACAGAAATAAATAGCTAGAAATGGTAGATGAACAACACCACAATAATACCAAAATGATACCAAAATGATTACTGAGAGCAATGTTCACTTGCCTCTTCGAGGGGGAAACCTCCAGCAGAGCATCGCTCTATTACAATAATATCCAAGACAAAAGTTCTCATACCCTCGACTCCTATTTATACTAAATATGTCTATCAAAAGAACCATCTAGAGGAAGATCCTTCTAGAAGCGGAAGCTTCTATTAGGTCTTCTTACATTGGACTTATTCTTCCTTATTTCTAGGCCTTATTAATATTGACCTTTATTACATCGGAATATATTATTCTACCTACGTGAGGGGTTAGGTCCCTAACATGTCCTCCCCCGTAAAAACAACCTTGTCCTCAAGGCTTGAGATGTGGAAATTGTTGCAGAATGGTAGTTGGTTCCCAAGTGGCATCTGTTGGAGTTGTATCTTTCCACTGGACTAACACTTCCTTGATGGTTCGCTGACACAGACGGTGCTCCCGCTGGTCCAAAACTGCTTGTGGTTGTAGCCAAATGGAGCCTTCTTCGTCCAACTCGGGAAGGTTGGTTTGAGTTTGGCACTTAGTTCCAGTCACCTTCTTTAAGCAAGAAACATGCAAAACAGGATGGAGCTTAGAATGACTGGGAAAAGCTAATTGATAGGCCACATGTCCCACACGCTTGAGAACGATATAAGGACCATAAAATTTGGGTCCTAGTTTCTGACAATAGTCAGCCTTGAGGGAATTTTTCTTGTAAGGTTGTAGTCAAAGAAACACCTGATCCCCTTCTGCAAATTAACGTTCAGAGCGACCTTGATCTTCTTGTTGCTTCCTAGGATTCTAGGCCATGACCAAATTCTCTTTGAGGGTATGGAGAATAGCCTCTCTAACTGTAAGCTTTTGGTCAACCGCTTGGACCTTCGAGACACCTGGAAAATATGAGAGAACTAAAGGTGGATTTTTTCCATATACTGCTTCAAAAGGAGTCATGCGGGTAGTTGTAAGGTACGAAGTGTTGTACCACCATTCATCTAGTGGTAACCATTGAGCCCACAGATTTTTTCTTTCCGAGGAAAAACACCTCAAATATGTTTCCAAACACTTGTTGACAACTTCAGTTTGACCATCAGTCTGGGGATGATAAGTTGTGCTGAGATGCAATTGGGTTCCTTGTAGCTTGAACATTTCTTGCCAAAAATTGTTGGTGAAATTGGGGTCGCGATAAAAAACAATAGAATGCAACATGCCATGAATCTTGAAGACCTGATCCATGAAAAGTTGAGCCACAATGGATGTTGTAAATTGGTGTTTAAGAGCACAGAAATGAGCATACTTGGAAAGACGATCAACTACCACCATGATGATTGATTTATTGCCCGATTTAGGTAAGCCTACAATAAAATCCATAGAGATATCCCGCCAAATAGCAGGTGGAATCGGAAGCGGTTGTAGTGTACTGCTAGGAGATTTGACTGTTTGGCCCTTGTTGCATTGACACACATCACATTAAACCACAAAATTACGAATGTCCTGTTTTATACCATTCCAAAAAAAAACGTTTGACCCTATCATAGGTTTTGGTAAACCTGGAGTGCCTAGCTGTGGGTGTAGCATGAATCTTAGAAAGCATTGTGGATTTAAGTTTTGACTATTTACTTAAATACAAATGGCCTTTGTATCGAAGCTCATCATGGAGCCAAGAGTACCCTGGGGAAACTAGAGAACTGGAATGCAATTGTTGTATCAGATGCAAACTTTTGGGATCGTGTAGCCATTCCTGGCAAACAACTTGGAGCCAATCTAGTACAATGAAGGAGAGAGAAAAAAGGGACCCTTCATCTTCATATTTTTCTGGAAAGTGCATCCGCAACCACATTGTCTTTTCTTTTCTTGTAAATGATGTCATAATCATATCGAAAGAGCTTAGTCACCCATTTTTGTTTCTCTGGGGAGGAAATGCGTTTTTCCAAAAAATACTTGAGGCTTTGATGATCTATCTTAATTTGGAAGCGTTGCCCCAATAGATAAGGGTGCCAAAGAGCAACGACATGCAAAATAACCAAAATTTCCTTTTCATAGATTGATTTGCCCAAATTTTGCTCAGACAATTGTTTGTTGGTAAAGGCCAAAGGCTGACCCTCTTGCATAAAGACAATGCCAATTCCTTTCCCTGAAGCATCACATTCCAGGACAAAGGTCTTTGTGAAATTAGGAAGGGCCAGGACTGGAGTGGTGCACATGGCCATCTTCAAGGTTTGAAAAGCATGAGCAGCTACTAGAGTCCAAGTGAAAGAATTATTTTTAAGGAGTGTAGTGAGAGGTGTTGCAATCTTTCCATAATTCTTAACAAACTTGTGATAATAGCTTGTTAAGCCTATAAATCCACGCAATATTTTGAGTCTTTGGGTGAGGACAGTCTTGCATAGATTCAATATTTTTAGGATCCACCCTGATGTCGTCCTTGCCAACAAGATGACCCAAGTACTCGACTTCTGAGGAACCAAAATCACATTTAGATTGTTTCAAGAAAAGTTGGTGCTGAGAGAGTAGATGGAGAATTCGATCCACATGAGCAAAATGGTCTGTCTAGGTTTTGCTATAGATGAGGATATCATCAAAGAAAAATAAGACAAAATGACAGAGAAAAGGATGGAAGACATAATTCATGAGGCTTTGGAAAGTGGAGGGAGCATTACACAAGACAAAGGGCATGACCAAAAACTCATAGTGGCCCTTATGAGTTCTAAAGGAAGTCTTAGGAATGTCTGCCTCTTTCATATGGAAATGGTGGTAGCCAGAACAAAGATCAATTTTAGTAAAGAACTGGGTGCCACTCAATTCATCCAAGAGGTCATCAATGTTAGGAATGGGAAATTTATCTTTAATGGTGAGTTTGTTGAGGGAGTGGAAGTCAGGACACATGCACCAAGAACCTTCTTTCTTAAGGACTATGACCATAGGAGAAGAGTAGGGGCTCGTGCTAGGGCAGATAATACATGTGTTGAGCAGTTCTTGAACCATTTTCTCAATTTCATTTTTTTTGGAAAATGGGTGACGATAGGGGTAGATATTGGGAGGAAGGCTTCCTGGTACAAGGGGAATGGAATGATCATGAAAACCACGACAAGGAGGGAGTCCCTAGGGAGTGGAAAAACCACTTGATGTTTAGAGAGGATGGATTGGAGGTCATGTGACACAAAGGGTGTCTCAGTTGCTTGTATGGCATGGAGTTGGGCAATGACACCAGAATGACCTTTTTTGAGAAACTTTTCCATCTGATGGGAACTAATGATCTCTGGGGAATCGACGATGATGCCTTGGAACTTATATTGTTGTCCCTCCTGGTCGAATTGCATGGTTAATTCCTTAAAATCCATGAGAATGGGACCCAAAGTCCTTAGCCATTTTGCACCCAACACAATGTCACAATCGCCCATGTCGATAACAAACATTTGAGATTTCAAGTGGTAGTCACCAATTTGGAGACGCACATTTTCACAATGCCCTCCACATTTCATGGACCCATCATTGACAATCATGATTTGAAAATTATTGACTGCATGGATATAGCAATTAGTTTCTTGGGAAATGCAGCGATGAATAAAATTATGGGTGCTTCCACTATCAACAAGAATGATGACCTTCCTATGCTTGATGTAACCAATTAGCTTGAGGGTTTGGGGAACAGAGAAGCTAGTGAGAGAATTTAGGGAAATGACTGGTTCTACTTCGGAAGGGTCCAAGGGAGGGGTTATATCAGTGGGTTCAGGTGACACAGACACAAGGGGAGCCTCAACATCCTCTTCTAAAACGTCCTCCGAGATGGCCACACAATCTTTTGTTCCTTACACTTGTGTCTCGAAAAATATTTGTCATCACAATTATAACAAAGGCCTTTGAGTTGGCGTTCAACCATTTCGGCCCTGGTCAATTTTTGGATCTTTAGTGGAGTAGAAGGAGGAGGTGGATTTATTGGTTTAGTGCGAGGAATAAAGGAGGGTTTACGATTTTGAGAAGAGACAGCCTGTTGTGCTTCCTTATCTTTTTTCGTAGCCTCCACTCAACTCTGAGGCCGAGCCATGAGGACATGGGCACGAATCTCATCCTTGAGGCCACTGATAAAACATTCTCGGAAAAAAGCATCAGACATACCCTCTGTACGAAAATCCAGTCACTCAAAAGTAGCTTTAAATTCTTTCATTGTGCCAGAATGTTTCAACTTTTTCAAATGGCCTAAATGGTTGGTGTCGGTGTCAAAGCGTTCATAAAGCTCTGCCACAAAGTGTGTCCAAGCAACATACTCTTGGCAGGTAGTTTTTATCCATTGCCAACGTTCTTGATCTAGATGAAGAACACCATACCGGAGTTTGGCCAACTCATCTGTAATGTCGTACAAAGAGAAATAATGTTCCATTTGAGTTACCTAGCCAGTGGAATCTGAGCCATCAAATTTGGTCACATCCACACACGGAAGTCGTAGTTCATGTTGAAAGTGATGGGCCTGAAAATTATGGGAATGAGAGGAAGTTTCACCTTTGGTATGCAAAGGTGGGTTAGATAAAGGAGGATCTGCAGGTATATGAAGCTTGGTGCAGATCATCATAGTGACAAATTCAAGCTGGGCAGTAATGTCTTGTTTGAGGTCTTGTTTGAGGTCTTGTTTGAGTTCCTCAATTGAGGCGACGATGGAGGAATGCATGTTTTTATTGTGTCAATATTGACACTGAGTTGTCTCACTTCTTGTTGGGTCTCTGTGAAATTAGAGTGCAAGGAATTGAAGTGAGTTGTTTGATGCACTACCACTCGAAGGGGTACCAACAGGGGTTACAAGGGTGGCCAACAGATGTGTGCTTAAGTACCACTTGTATTTCCTGCGTATATGAATTCCTGACCATGGGTTTATGCATGTAACGATAGATCTTTGTAGCTTAAAGATGTCGAAATACATCTCTACCCTGAAAAAAAATAACCCACAATTTTTTGTCGAGGAAGATGCTTTGATACCACTTGTAATATTCCAGATATAAAAAATTATATGAACAGAAATAAATAGCTAGAAATGGTAGACGAACAACAATATAACCAGAACAACACCACAATAATACCAAAATGATACCATAATAACACCATAAAGAGCACTTTGATTACTGAGAGCAATGTTCACTTGCCTCTTCGAGGGGGCAACCTCTAGCAGAACAAAGCTCTATTACAATAATATCTAAGACAAAAGTTCTCATACCCTCGACTCCTATTTATACTAAATATGTCTATCAAAAGAACCATCTAGAAGAAGATCCTTCTAGAAGCCGAAGCTTCTAGTAGGTCTTCTTACATTAGACTCATTCTTCCTTATTGCTAGGCCTTATTAATATTGAGCTTTATTACATCTCAATATATTACTCTACCTACATGAAAGGCTAAGTCCCTAACACTTACTTATTCTCAATATCTAATATTAAAAGAAACCACCTTTTCATATTTTTGAATAAATTTAACCATAATTCAACCCACAACCAATATTCTTTCAATATGTGTAACCTTTTTCTATCTAAATGCATTGTATGGTATTGGTATTTGAGTGAGACCTTTTGTATTCTAGTAATCAATTTCGTTGGTATCCAACTATGGTCTTTTGTATTCTAGTAATCAATTTCGTTGGTATCCAACTCTCCCATTGTATGCATTTGTTTATTGCTCCTCTATCAATGTGGTCGTATTGACTCACTTTATTACCTCTTTTGTTGCTATCTAATTGTGGTCTTTCTTGGGTGGTTCTTCTTTTTGCTCTGTGGTTGGTGACATGTGGTTTACCATATGCAGTTTTCATCTTAAAAATAAAGAGCTCCACTTTTTCAATAGGATTCGGAAACATATTTATAGATAAAACAATGCGAAATTTTGATAAAAATAAAAAAACTCTTTCACTTTTTCAAGGTGAAAAATCCAAGATTTGGAACAATGCACATATTTATAGATAAAGGTCTTTATCATATTTCCTATACTATGTTGAAGTAGAAAGATTCGCATGCATGCAGAATGAGTCTTTTAAAAAGCTCAACTGATTTTAACTTCACTACAAAGTGGTTTCAAACAAATATCATGATGACTTTAATTAGAAAGTTTTGCAAGATGCCAAAGAAAACATTTCAAAGTCAAATCGAAGAGTAAAGCTAACTAATTTTGATTTTATTCATCAAGGAAGCAAGATACATTATGAGTAAAGATGACTATTTTTATCTTATTGGGAAAGCAAGATGCCATGCAATTTTATGTTTGTTTGTGTATGTAGTGCTAATTAAGTTAATATTTTATTTTTATCGTTTAAAATAATATTTAGAAATAAATTAATATAAGTTATAAAAATTAAAAGTTAAATAAATATAAAATTTAATAACTATTGAAAAATATATAAAATTATATTGATGATGATGGTTATATATATATATATAATTTTTAATAAAATAAAATAAAATTATTTTAATAAATTTATTAATGAGAATATGTTATAGTATTTTTTCGTGTATTTTAATAATAAAGTTAAAATATTTAATATTTATGTATTGGAATTTTTTTTACAATATAAATACTTGTCTTTTTATGACGATGATTATTATCATTTATAGAAATTATATCATTTACAAACGCCTCCTTTGCTATTCGACACTACCAACAAGAATTGTTTGCTTCAATTAACCATTCCTAAGGTTGAATTTAACCTCTAACAACAATATAGTACATAATTTGTATGAAAATATAAAATAGCAGTTTAAACAAAATTGCATATCACAAATTTATTAATTGTCCATTTAATTAAAGGAATTAGCAAAACAAAAAGTATTTTACAAATGATTATTTATATGCAATTAAGTCATGTCCACCAAACTAGGTGTTGATGAATGATCTTTCACCTAGCCATAGGATTCAACTATGGATTCCACCCTCAAGCTAGATCATGATACCACCAAGGTGAAGGAAGCTCATACAAGGTCGTAGTCCTACTCAACCCAACCCATTATTCTCGTGACAAAGCCCATTTTCTCACTATATATCTCTCCAGACCCCCATTCAACCAACAAATAATCATGTCACTCTCTTACACTATGCTACACAACACATGGAAGATCTTCCCTTTCTCTATTCAACAATGCCTTTGAGATGTTCTTCCCTCCCAATCCTCTTTAGTACATGCAAAAAGGGTCCAACTTCTAGATGCCTTTTAGGAATAACCTGGGACAAAAAATGTTTGGCTTCAAAATAGTCAATGAGAAGTAATAATAGGGTTGTCGGTTTCAAGGTGTTTTCTTCAGGGATTGTGGACATTCCAACCATGGTTTATCTTCCCAAAACATCCCATTTCCTCTCATATGTTCAACAACAAGTTTCCCCAACTTCTTTGAGCTCTTAGCGACCACAAGTACCTGGGAATATCTTCTCATTTGCAGTCATAATGACCATAACAGAAAGATAAAACATCACCATAACATGGGAGGATGCCTTTCCATGCCCACAAATGATTGAATAATAGAATGATGATCATGGAAAAGACAATGGTAGACATTTTCTTGCACAAGATTTACTTTCTTCCTAAGGATATGATGCTTGTACTTGGTACATACACATAAGTGAAAGATTGTTGGAACAATGTGTTAGAAAGGTTGTGCAAGAAATGGTAATACTTCCAAAGAAAAATGACAAGGTCAAATCACTCAACAACCCCCTTTTATTTTCCCTTCTTATGATATTACAGTCCCCTCATTGGTTTCTCAATCAACCTTTTTGGTTGATATCATATTATTATGAATTTTTCTTTTTATACATGCTTTTACATATATATAAGCATATAACATGAAAAATGTAGCAACACCACCATAATCTTAGTCCAGTATTATAATTCTCACATTTACTAATCAAACCTTGACCTTGAACTCCGCACTAAAAATACACAATGTAATAAAAAATCATTACAATTGAAACTACATGGTTTCACTCCCATTTCATAAACCACGCAATACGATTAATACATTATTTATTATATTATAATTTAAAAGTAAAAGTGAAATATTACACAAACCAACTTTAATATACTAAACCTTTATAAAATAATCTATACTAATTACTTAAAACTCCAATATGCATATTAAAAACCTACCTTAAAACTATATCCCAAACCCATTAAAGAAAACAAATAATTCATAACTACTCCAATAACTAAATGTCTATGATTTTGTATTTTAATTTTTACTATATAATTAACTTAAAAACACAATACTCCAATAACCATAATCATGTAAGTATTTTTTAATGAAAATTTTGATTATTTTATATGAAAAATGAATTTTCTAAATTTCTACGTTTTGATATTTTTAGCATGAATTCAATAACATAAATCTTTTTTTTTTTAAGTAAAAGTGGGACCTTTCTATTAAAGCTTAATCCAAAAAAGGAAATACATGCCTGATAGGAACCAGGTGTCCTGCCTGTGGAGGAAACCAGGACACCTGGCTATAGCACCGTGACAAGTCCAAAAAAGATGGAAAACATAGAGCCACCCTGCCCGTAGGAAACCAGGGGGTATAATCTTAACTAATAGTAATTTGCTAATGAAGTTTCTAAGACTATATCGACTAACAGCTAGAGGACTCCTGTCCTGAGAAAGTATAACAGTGAACTTTAAGAAAAACATGCAAATTCTGTGACCTTTTATCCGGGGTGCTCCTGATCATCCTGCGCTTCTGGAGCTCGAGCTGGAATGGCGAAGGGTTGAGCACAAGTAGGACACATTCGCTTGGGCGAGGCGCGGGAGTAAGCTGTATACAGCATGTCCAGTCTCTGGCTAGTGCAGACCGCGCGAAAGATTAAGTCTTCGACGAGGCTTCTGAGATCAAAGATAAGGTGCAATTGCTCTGGAGGCAAAGGAGGCGGCGAGGGCGACCTCGGCTGGGCTTCATCATGACCTTGACAATCCTCGTTCTGAACTGGTTCGGCTTCCATCGCCTGTTCCTTCTCAATGATGCATTGTGCTGGGCCAGGGTCCAAAGAGGCTTTGGCACAGGAGTCGAAAGAGGTGCTGCCTGGAGGAGTGATGCAAGAGCGAAAGACGCGGGCGAGGGGGTCCCAATCGTCGGGGAAGGTGACCATTTTCTGGTGCGAGAAGTCCGGTGGGAGCTGAATGCTCGGATCCTCTGCTATGATTGTGCCAGGAGGTGA
>JZKD02S0061191.1:326473-339130 GCA_000966675.3 Picea glauca
AGGTAGAAGTTGCATCGAAAGAGAAACCAGAAGAAGAAATTCCATGTCCATGAGGAGAAGAAGAATAAGAATCAATACTAATGTTGTTCTTTTTCATCGTTTCTTCTAAGGCTTCCATCTTTTTAAAACATTTAGACTCCATATGACCATCTTTCCCATAAAAGTTGCAATGTCTTCCATTCTTCTAAATTTTGGATTTTTCTCATTTGTCACCATTAGGAGTAGAAGTTGGCGAGGAGGGTTTGGGACCATTGTTTTTCTTTTAGTTGTGGCGAAGATGTTGCTTCTTAGGATTCTTGGATTTATCTTTCTACTTGACCAGTAAGGCTTTGTTGGATGTACATGTAGTGCTAATCAATACAAGTTGCACAAGCTTGTCTTGCTCTCAAATCATAGCATCACAAAAAGAATCAAGAGGGAGTTTTTTATAAGCACTCCTTGAAGCTTCTCTAGTGGCATAAAAGGTAGATACAAAAACATAATATGCACTACCAAGCTTAGAAAGAATAACATATATGCATCGATCTTCCTTTAGATCTAGTTTTCAGTCTATACATAAATTCTAAGTGTTTTGAACTTAAATAAGTAATATTCAATGAAAGGAAAATCAATTGGAATTGAAGTCATTAACTTATTTTCCAACTAGTGGGCTCGAATAATATTGTGTTTACTAAACACATCGTCAATATTTTCCCAAGATTTATCTGGGCCATCAATTCCTTCACGGTGAAAACTTAACTCAGGAGATATGGACATTTTGATTATTCCATGTGCTTCATCATTCTTATTATCCCATATGAATTTATTTTCATCATTAGTGGGTTCTTGTTCTGTTCCTAAGGTAATTCAGTATAATCATTTACTTCTTAGTAAATCCCCCATATGGGATTTCCATGAGAAGTAGTTGGTGTTGGTAAGAAAAATATCACTGTGAGAATCCATACTAAACATTAGACAATATGGATTCAAAATCTGAAACTGATGGTTTGGATGGAAAGCTCTCGAAAAAATAGGATGTTTAAAAAAAAACAACACTAAAAACATACTTCAGATGTGAAAGTTATGCCCTTTTGAAAAAAAGGCATAAACGATAACCAAAGAGTCACATGGCAAGTAGAAGTTGGTCCATGTGGTGATGCTCCTCCTTATAAAAAAATTCCTATAAGATCACTTTTAAATAAGTTACTTATGAAGTGACCCATTTTTATAGAACAAGTGAGAATCACTTTTATATCGTGAGTGGGCCTAATGGTTAAGAACATATGTTTCCTCCTCAAAGGTCACAAGTTTAAATATAGAGGGGGGTAGGGTATGCATACCTTTGCAGACTTTAGCAGTCAAATCGATGCACGGATGGGGTCCCTTGTCCCACAAACAAGAGGGTCTCATACACCAATTTGATGTCTGGCTTGACCGTGACCTTGAAATTAGAATATTATTATTATTATTATGAAGTTACTTTAAAAATGAAAGTTGCATGCAAAACAAATAACTTAAAATAAAATACTAAAGATATTTAATAGTGATTCACTTTTATAATTAAGTGAAATGCACTTTACAATGAATGCATGAAAATTTTCAAAAAAAGTAACAAAAAAAAGACTTGAACTCAACACCTCTTACTTAATAAAGAAAGTCTTAACCAAGTGAACAGTGAAAAACACATTATAATATTAAGAAGGAGGATTGGGGGTGTTGTTGTTGTGGAAGACATCCTTGGAGTGCATGCTCAATAAATACTTATTTTCATGCATTCACACACACACACACAAAAATTCGTTTCTCGAAAACAACAAGGGTTAGTCTCAGTTAGCTTACCTAGAAAATGCAATTTTTCCCTCTGTTTCTAATTTGCCAAGATTGCACAGAGCGCACAACAAAGATAATTCACAGACAAGAAAACACTTTCTGCTCTGCTTCTGATTTGTCAAGATCGCATAGAGCACATGTAAAAGATAATACACAGATCAGAAAGAGTAGCAACCCATAAACAAAAAAAGAAAAATGAAATATAAAACCAAAATATTATCTCTATAAAAAATCTAAAATGGTGTATTTAGGATTTATACCTCCATATTTGAATGAAATGGTGGTATCTTGGGAAAAAAAAAACATTTTCGAGTGCAACGAAAAGCGTTCCTAAATGAAATGAGGACTTTGGACACAATGGAACATTCCTCTTGGCCTGAAAATGTACGAAAATAGTAGAAACCAGATGTGCAGAAACATGGCTTCACGATCTCGATTTACAACGAGAGCGGGTCTTCTAATGCATTTTGATACTGTGTTCAAAAACATAGGTAATTCATTATAGGACGAACACCTTCAGTAACCACTCATACAACCAAATCAAATATCAACACACTGATGTTTTTATGTGGTAAAACCCATGTGGGGAAATATTCACGACCCCAGCCAATATGGCCACTCGGGACAATTTATTAATGGAAAAGAAAATATGTTACAAATAGTTTCTAACAATCAATCATTGGAAAATTACCTCCCATTCGATTTAAATAGAGATCATGGACCAATCAGGTTTTAAGCGACAGATCAATGTAGTTGTTAATGTCGAGGAGGATATGAGCCTTCATATCACTCTATGTCGAGAACATATTGTGACTTTCAAATTACAATGCATACTAAAGAAACACGCTTTAACCTAACGATACATTTAAAAAGTTGATATTAATTAACTCCTAAGTGTATAAATATCCTAACACCTACTGTGCAAGAGGGATACAACTGAAATGCTCATGATAGAAACAAATATTCCCCCTGGAATAATTGACAATAGAGATAAGAGCCTCCAAACCCATGTCTTCTATTGTAATCTCTCTCTCTCCACACAGTTATTTTACTTCTATTTATAGTTAACATCACTAATGCTTGTTGTTGTTGAAATGGATGAGTTGTAGGATTTAGATATGGCTTCTAAGTGAACTAAGATGCATAAAGAGACACTAATCAAGTTGAGCCTAGATCATGAAGAAGCTAAGCTAGAAACATGCGTTAACATTCTAGGACCAATTTATGCCTCCACAAATGATGTATGGACCCCAACGTTAATATTCAAGTGGGGAATCATATACTATATGTTCAAGGGCAAGACATTCTCTGAAATTCCACTCCTCCTTGGAGACACTAATCTGGATGAAGGTGTCTATCAATTATCAACAATTCATAGCTCCACAAAATAGTTTCTCGACCCGTTGTGATAGCTCATGTAAAAATCATCACCTAGCTTATCATCTAGGAAGACATTGACCATAGGATTCTACAAGATATCAATGGAAAATATCATCTCTAGATGTGTGTTACAAGATCTTGCTTGCCAAAGTTGAATTTAGACAATGAGTGGATGATGTAATTCCCATTGAATTGAAAATATCTGATGAAGAGATGGTGGGGAACTAGCAAATATTTCAGAACCAGAAGAACAAGGACATACCCCATAATTCTATTATGAATTCCCTACAAGATCACCATGCCTCTCCTAAGTAGAGAATCATGAGTGACCTTGATTTATGCAGTTACCAAGGCAGACACCAGATTCAACTAGGGATTTATCCTATCTATAGCTATGGTCCGGGCCATCTTTAAGGCCAAACACACATCCTTAGGATCACATGAATCTTTTTACATGTCCTCATATTTGTTGGATGTCACTTGCCTCATCAATTCCTTCCCGAGAATGGGTTGGAAATGGTAATCCATTGATCCACCCATTCATATCTATTGAAAAAATGTATAGGAACATAGATATAGAATCCATTACACTCAAATATATAAGCAATACATAGCTCCCTTATATCAATTTCTTTTCTAAGCACCGACAAAATGTATGTTGAAAAAAGTAATGCAGGTTGTTGGAGTGGTAGGTGAGCGATATGTCATTGAAAGGGGAACATACATTAGAGTGTTTAGGGATATTAAGGTTCCTTATCTACTTCCCAAATGTATCCCAGACAAGTTAGCACTTTAGGAGATTTCATATCAAACTCTTGTACATGGAGTTGGAGCATCTCTAGTGCGAGATAAGAAATCACCTTGGCATCTTCTACCATTTTACATGGGAGTGTGTAGCCTTAAGGACATCAAGGAAGTGCTAATGGAAGTAGAAACTTTATCCACCTTCCATTTCAAAGAAGAAATATGCATGTGACATAACCCTCTAGATGTCATTGACCAACATCGTAGGGCATGCAAATATAGGTGGCCTTATCAAAATGAAGTGTGATAGGAGGATGAGATATATAGAAGAGTAGTGTCGCTAAATGACGTAATTTTCAGGATAAAAAGTAGCTCTAGAGTGAGGAAATAATGGTTAGAAAGGGAGTGCTTAGAGAAAGAGAGAATGGAAAAGGAAGCAGCCGAAATGGAAAGGCTCGAGAAATAAGTTGAAGCATTGAGGCTTCAGTAAACAGAGGAGGAGAGAAGAAGAAAAGCAGAGGAGGAAACAAAAAGTTGTGAAGAAGAGGAAATTAAGAAGAAAGAAGAAGAAGAGAGACCGGGAGAAGAATATGAAAGAAAGAAGAAAGAGGAAGAGGTATGAGGCTTGGATCCTTTGGACACTAGTCCTTTTGAAACCTTGTCTAGCACCCCGGGGAATGCAATGACTAAGGGAAAATTCCCACTATGAGAGCTTGGATTGGCTGCATTCACCCCTTTTGAATCAGACAAGGTGGTAATTCTCAATTCCATTGGTTTTGACAAAGAAAGGGGGGAGATTTTTAAGCAATCCCATAAGAAGATGAAGTTACAAGGAATTCCATAACTCATGGTGACTACTGAAACCCCCCTTATGGATGACACCATGAAGGACCTCATCACCATAACATTAACAGGGGTTGTATTCTCACATGCTTTAAAGTTAAACATTAAAAACATGGCCCAATAAATTGAAGAGTATAGGTTGAGGATCCAAGCGTTGGAACAAGAAGTGACTCATTACAAAGATGACATGACCAATCTTGTAAATTCTAAAGCCTATGCCTTTGAGTTACAAGATAATCTTAACACAACCCAAAAGAAAATGTAGGCAAACCTCAAGGAATTCCAAGACATGTCCAAGCAATTCCTCACATTCTTCAACAAGTTCAAGGACAAGAAAGTGTTTCTTTATGGAATCTATATTTCCATGGACAAGCTAAAGAAATACCAAGTAGAGGAAAGGATCACACTAGAAGACCTGTCAAAGATTATTGAAAAAGATAATCAACTAACCTATGTAGCCTTGTCAAGTTGTCAAACACAAACACAACACTTGAGAAGGACATTACCATGTCAATGGAAAACTATAGGCATCTCTACTTGGATGATGAAAAGGTTGTGGAATGTTTCCATATACCATATGTTATCACTCCAAGAGTCACTCTAGGTTGCAAATCAAGTGAGCTTGGTAACTTAATAAAATGTGTAAATAAGGATATAAATTGGATCAAATTGAATGAATTGATATGATCTCACTCACTCCAGAAACATATGAATACACTCAGACAGATAAGACTTTCAACTATACTTGTTTAGAAGGTTTATATAAATATGTAAATGATGAAGAATATTTATTATACCAACATAAACATACATACAGAAGCATACATGAATGACCAGCTATAAGAGGTAAGAGTACTTGTAATTCTAGTTTATCAATGAAAATATAAGATGATGGTTATCAATCATTAGATAAACATGGAAAACATGAATATAATATTCACCCACAAGTACAGAAAAGAAAGAAGATGAAATTCTGAACATCTACAAGAAAAGAGGCTTATATTCCAATATGCACGCAAAAAGGTATTTCATACAAAAGCTAAGTCAAGTTTCCAAAGTTGAACCTCTTTTTGCTCCTCTATTTGGTCCATTATATAGACATATTACATGCTCATATAGATCCAAAATATATGGATCTCATAACCTCTTCACCTATCTTCAGTTTGTTGAAGATATCCAACTCAAATATGAATTTGTGAGGTGGCTAGCAAAAACAAAGTATAAAATTTCTGGAAATATGTTGCTCAAAGATTGACCTATATATCCCGAATAAAAACATATTTTGGAAAAATGGGAGAGGTTTTTGAATAGGAGCTCGTTCTTGTGAAAAAAATCTCTCACTTTCCAAAAATACATTTCCATATTGTCCGAATATATCTCCAAAGAAAGTGACTAAAAAAGGAAAACATAGATTTCCAAAATCTAGTCATATTCCTACAATCTAGGATTTGATCCCTAGAATTTTTCCATTGAGGAAACAAAGTGTCACCTACATTATTTGATGGGGGATGATATTATATTCAAACATATGTGGCCACCTTGACCCAAAAATCCTCTTTCCAAGTCAAATTTTGACCAAATCTCATCCATGGTGAAAGTTTGAAGAGTTGGTAGCGCAATACACAGGAAAAACATAGTTTGCGCTACCAACTTGTTGTAGATGATATTTTTAACCTTTGTGCATGAAAAATGACTATAAAAGTGAACTGAAGGATGAGAGAGGCTTATTTAGACCTGATATAATATAATATAACCTGTCATATGCTAGGGCATATCATTTTTTTATCATTTAGGCTTTCTCTTGCATCATTACTCACAATTAGAGCTTATGACACAATGTCACTTCAAGTGCTTTAGACAAGCATGCAAGGCATTTGAAAATGTAGCTTGGAAGGTTGATACTCTGTACCCTGAAGGAAAACCCTAATAATGTTGTTAATGTAGACAGATCTCTTCTTGATAAATTCCATCAACAAACCCTAAAAACATAGCATGCAATGAATGTGCATCTCTTATGTATAATCACTTGCTAGAGTTTCGATTTTTCAACATAAACTGATAGAAGACTTTCTCTAAGCTGCTATCATACGTATTTTCCTCTGAAATATATCAAATCATACACCAATAAAGAACCAAAACAGAGTGCATGTCTTCACTATTGGTTGTTGCATATCAAAACCTTAGCAAGATAATTGCGGTATGCTCTTTTGTACTTGTGAGGGATATAAATCTGCCATGATAGATAAAATTATCTGCAAGTGAGTTGGATTTGTACTCACCAAAACCTTAACATACTTGCCTCTTACTTCATTAGGGATGTCATATGAAAAAAACAAAATAATTGTTCAACATTTTCAAGACAAAAGATGGACAGTTAACCCCCTTCATGAATACCAATTTCAAGACTCAAAAACTTATCAAAGGCTGATTGGAATGGGAAATTTCATAAGCTAACACCATCTATTGGGTACATGGATGAAACCAAACCCATAGCAACAATTTTTAAATAATCGAAGGAAATAATCAATACTAAAGGAAGTCTAATTGGGAAGATACTCAAATCACCAAGGAAATATTAAAGGAACATATTACTAACCCCTCCAAAGAAATAAATTTAATCAACCCCTTTTTTAGCACATTGGAGAGAGATATGGGCCCCATGTCTAGAGAAATAGTCTCCTGTGAAATCTCTCTAGAGTAGTTAATATTTACGTGAGTCTTATAAATATCCTCCCAACATGAGGTTTGGGCAATCTATATTCAATATAAAGAACAATGTTGATTATAGTCACTTGTAAATAATGTATAATTTCATAAAATTTCTAGGAAAAATGACAAAATAGAAAAAGTTGAAAAGTTGTAACTGCCAAAAGGGAAGACAAGAAGTCCCAAGAAGCAATTGCAACCTATAGGATTTATTAGTTGAGAAATGCATTATAATTGGGGGGCCTTGCTTTTTGTGATTTTGAGAAATATAATAAGAAGAATCCCTAAAGGCCATTTTTTGAAAGAGGAGTAATGTTGTTGTGATGTATTTGTTGTGGACTATTCCCAGTATTCATGTTGTCATTGATACCACTATAAGGTTGTATTATTCAAGTATCGACTATTCTGCATTGATTTTATAGCTCTTACTTTTATATTTCTCATCTTATATTTATTTCTCTGAGATGGTAGATAAGAGGTTGTAAATGGTAGCGTTGTAAAATAATATTCTATTTTACACTTTATTGTTTATGCTTATACATTCTTGCTTTTCCTTAACATATTTTTGTTTCTGAAATGTTTGCAAGAATTTATATCTAACTTGTTATCTACTTGTTAAGTTTTCTCCTAGATAGGATATGTTAGATTAGTTTGCATCTTGCACGTAGAATGGAATCATGCTACATACCACATTTTTCATTTCATAACCAATCCCCTTCATTTTTAGTAATGGTTGTCAGGATAGAATATGGATGGGTCTTCTATCCCAAATGGTGCAAGGTCTAATTGAGACATCATACCAAGGAGTGCCCTTGTATATTGAAGGGGACTCTGCCCACATCAACACAACCTTTACTGCAAGAGTAAATCCTAATAAGATTATGACACAAAATGCATTAATCTAAGAAGTGATAGGATGTACATAATTGTGATTGGAGTTAATGCATCCTGATTCAAAACCTAATGAGGTAATAGTGCATTTTTCAAAGAGGACGTATTTGAGAGACATTATAATTATGATTAAGGCAATATCCATAAGGATATTCTATTAATACCTGAAGTGATATAATTAACACAATAAAATCATGTGAGGAATTTCCATTAAATTCTTTAGGAGGAGAACAAATTACCAATAGTTATGGGTATATATTAATTAACTAATATATGGCTTAAGTTGTGTATGTAGGTTAATCAACTAGTTATGTATATATTTATGCATTATGATATGTCTCCACTATTACCCTTTATACACTTAGATATATGTTATAGGGACTTTAATGGCTTAATATATGATCAAAGGTGCCCATTCCATTTCGATCAATGTCCATGCCTCCATTTAATATTGAATCCCCAATGTAAGCATGGAGAAGTTAAAATAAAATATATATATATATGGAAAAAGAGGATAGTGTTTTTCGATGGGGATCCACAGTTTCCACAATAGGCTACCAATCATCATATTGAGATTGACTTCAGGAAACAAGACTACAACCTTGAATTTTGTTTGTAATACATGTGTGCAGCCTTGTCAGGTGGAGATCTCCACTGAGGATGGAGGTTGAACAAGTGGTTTTTTCTGAGGACCCTCTTGAGGGTTGGGCCACACCATAATTATTTGGTAGATTCTTCGACCCCCCTCATCTCACAGAAATCTTCTAGTGGATTAACCATTAGAAAAATATACTCTTGTTGTCACTGACTCCATCATTTGAGATATATGGACTTCTCATTCGACAATGGTTGAAAATACAAAAAAAAATATATGTAGACTTTGATGCAACTTGATGTAATGACAACACAAAGGGAACTACAAAAACACAAGATCTAGGTGAGACTGAGGATCTCTACATTGTCCTCTCCATCATGTCGAGGTTCATGGTACCCAAACCTCCACACTTATAGGATTTATAGTATTGTATCCCTCTTTTGTTACATCTAAAATTATCCCTCCTTTAGTATCAACCAACTCCACAACTACAATCTATTTGAATCTCAATGAGTATCTAGGTTGGTTTGAGTTAGTAGAGACCTCCATAGTCATGTGAGGGATTCCATAGTCGTGTGAGGGATTGGGGCCAGAGTCCCCCATAGTTCTCTTTATTATCCAATGGTATATCTAACCCCCTTATTATCACCATAATTTTTGTCACTTACTTTGCCATGAGTATTGTATGTATTTTACATCACTACTAGTATCTCTAAACCTTATTGCCATCATTTACATCACCATGTGATTTCAGTATTTCCACACGTGCTGAGTCAAAAAATGAAGTTTGAGAAAAAAAAATAGAGTGCATTATATCCTCAAATTTCTATGTGTAACACACTTAATGCTTTAAATAGTCTGTGTTGGTCCAAAATATTAAAATATTGATACTTCAGCTCATTTAATGACTTGCACCTTCCAAAAATTACATGGTGGTTTGTAAGTGGACCTCATAAATTCATTATTTTCAAAAATAAAATTTGATATGGTCTTTAATGGTTATTCTTATCCAATAACACGATTAATGCAATGGGAGTGTTCACATTCATGATAATCCTAAAATGTCCATTATTATTTCCTATAAATAAAGCCATAGAGGTCACCCATTGGACAAATAATTCATCGTAGGGTTATGCTATTAGATTTCCTTTGGAAAGTTAAACATCCTTATTTTCTTCTTTCTACCATCAAGGAACATCATTACCACCATCGAAATCTTGGAGTGGAGAATACAAGGAGACAAAGGGCCCTCCCTTCAAGTGGTTTTGGAGCCCATTCTACATAATCAACTACTTAAAGTTGGTATGTTATGAGTGTCTTGTTTCCCTCATTTATAAAGTTAATTCATATTCGTTGATGTATCTTGTGTATTGAGAACATAGTGAAGGGAAAAGTGTAGTGAGAGTGATAAGTTGGTATGCTATGAAGAACAATAAGTAATCTTCTCAGCGACTTCCATTATTGCATATCTCTCCTCTTTCGAGTTAAACAAAGAGGGGAGTGAAGGTTTTCCCCTACATCTGCTAGAAGACTAACATCACATCCTTCCCCCAGAGATACATCTACCATAGGCCCTTTGATGAATATGGATCTACCTTCAAAAGGGTGATTGCAGTAGTCTACAATCTCTTTGTCCATCTCCAAAAATTGAAAATCCCTAATCCCTTGGTCAATCCCTCAATAATATTACATGCAAGAATGTTTGTTAGATATATTGCAAGGAAGGATGACAAACCAATTTAATTTAAGAAGATGTTAATATGATACTTTATTTTTTAAGAGATATTGAGATTGATTAAAATATTCCATGTTAAATTGTAAAGTCATTTGATTGTTAGACACTCCATTAAATTATTAAAGAAACTATGTTTGAATGTTTTGTTTTTATGATTGGGAAAGTTATATCTCTAACATCATTTAAAATAACAACAATGTAAAATATTTTTTATTAAAAAACTTATATATATAAAGTTACATACTTTCGTTTTAGAATTTGTCTTATTATTATTATTTTAACCAAAAGAATCATTTATATTCATTAAAAAGGAGTTGTGCCGAGGCATACAATGATTACATACAAAATTGCATATTTTTTCTCCAAAACTGATCATATTTCTAAACTAGCTAAGAAAAACTCTATAGCCTTATGTATATAGGCATTCCAAACATTTCTACATGTTACTTGCTTTACATATTGACCCATCAAAAAAAAAATCTTGTAATACATATACCATTCATGGGAGTGCATTGTCCTGAGCTTCTTGCACGTCTACAGATTGAAATTTCCTCCACTTACATGGGGTCATGTACCTATCCAATTATGTCCTCTTCATAAAAACCATCATGCATTGAATTCCTTGAACCATTGTTGTTGGAGGGAAGAGAGAGAGAGAGAGTCTAAGTAATGTGGAAGAACTTGCACTTGAATTCGATGACATTCTAGCTTTGAGGCATCTATCCTTTGCTTCTACAATAAGAGTAAGTTCATTGTATTGGCAACATTGGTGGTACTAGCTTGCTCCAACTCATCCATCTTCGAAGAAAAGTGTAGGAAGACATTGTTGTTTTCTTGGGTTATCTCTTTGTGCCTACGAAGGATTTTATGAACTTCCTTCCACTTTGCGTTATCCATGTTTTACCAATAAGAAATATGCACATGGAAACCAGACCATAAATTCCCCAAACCGATATCTCTGATGTCAATATTGAAAAGGAAAATCAGGAAAGAATTAATATGATTATGGTTAATAAAGACAGAGACACAAATACCATCACCAGAGGCATTCTCTGAAAAGAGCACCCAAAAAACAAGAATTTCCTGGCTTGGACTGGAGATGACATCGACATCAGATATAGAACGCCACACAAAGACACCACCCTCACTTGCATGAAACTACCAACAATACCATAAAATCCATTCATGAACCATTTCTTCAATTCTATTGTCACTCCACACCAATCCCACAGTGCACAGGGAAGAACCTACACCATTGAAATCACCACAGACAAAGAGAGCCATAACACAAATTCTCCCACATTTCATTGTGGAATCTAACTCATGAAATTGATATCATATGCTACACTTGCTACACTCAAAGCAGTTCAAGTGTGTGAGCTGCATTGGCCACCTACCAGATGTCCCATTATCTGTCCAGTTCTTACAAATCATTGAATGTGAATTGAACAAGGGGTTTCCACTATGGTATGGAGGTTAGACCACACACCCTGTTTTTTATACATGAACCTAGGCTTAGAAAATAAGTTTCCTAACCCAGTGGTCAACAATTCCATTAAGTTCTCGTTTTATGTGGAAAAAGGTGACCTTGTCGAAACGTGCCAAAAAATTGTGCATCCTTGAGATCATAATGGTCAACACATTCCTCCCTAGCTTTGAATTACCTACCATGGCTCTGATCACCAACATTGAATCTCCTAGGATGATTAGAGTTTTGAGTCCTCCTTCCTTTTCTATATCTAGGCCTTTCCACAACAAATATGTCTCTTCCATATTATTAGATACATTCCCAAGCCCCCAAACACAATAATCAATTTGATTTCCTCTTAAAACAATTAGACTTCCCCCACACTTACCTTTGTTTTTATCTTATTACTTAAATACATTAGAAAAATATACATTTTTCAATTTTCAAATAAATATTTAATATTAAATTTCATTTAGAATTCACGAT
>JZKD02S0061191.1:351494-378903 GCA_000966675.3 Picea glauca
ACAAAACGCACCCTTGTTGTTTGAACCTGCCTCACATGCAATTTAAAGGGTGAAAACCCAGCGTTGGGCGCAACCACGCCAACGGTGCAAATCGTAGGATGGTTAAGGGCGCGCCAGCCCCTAACCGCCTAGGAACCTAGGCATATGGCTCATAAGACTGCGCGCATGGAAAAAAGGTGGTTAACGGTTACAACTGTTGAAACTTCCCCGCTCCCGCGCTCGAATTAAGGTCACATGGCATAGAACATATGACCGCGGCTTAACATAACACAAAACGCCGCACCATTTTAATAAAGGGCATATTACATAGTCATATGGTGGTTGAAACACGCGCTCCATATTATTCAAACCTCCACTCTATATAACATGGTCATATATGGAATAATACGACCACGGGCCGGGGCTAAGCCCCGGCCCGACCCCCCGTCGGATTTTACATAGTTTTTAATTCAAATAAAATCAAACATGCATACATTACAACGGATAACTGGTGGTCTAATGGTTAGCAGAGGTTTGTGAAGGCTTTACATAGTGGGGAAGGTCCGGGGGTCGAACCCCACGGACTCCCATAATTTTACATATAACCAATTAGCCAATCCCGAGGTGCCACGTGGCAGCCCACGATTGGGCCATGTGGCACCCAATCATTGCCCAGAAAATTGCTACGTGTCGACATCTGATTCAACAGTTTCCAACCAACAATTACTTGCCACGTCATCACCTGACCCATCATCGTATGGTCTGTACGTCCCTACCACGTCAAACTGTACGGACTGTACAGTCAGCACCAAAATTTTTGCCTATTTGACTTGATGAACAGAACGCGATATCTTCTCCATACGGAGCCCGTTTGACAAAGTAAATATACTGCCAGAATCAGGAAGACGAGACGGACGCACTGGTACTGGTTTCGTCGCATTCCAAGCACTTTGAAATTTTGAGCAAAATTTGATCCCCTGATCACTTGGTATCCAACTCCCCAAGTGTATGCATTTGTTTATTTCTCCTCTATCAAGGTGGTCGTATTGACTCACTTTATTACCTAATTTTGGTCAACCATATGGTCTTTCTTGGATCCCAAATAGTAGGTTGCGTCTGTAGGAAGTCGGGAGAATCCAAAGGGATTGGGGAAGAAGAGGGAAAAGGTGGAAAACATCACCGGATGAGCAAGAGGGAACATAAGAGGAGATTCACATGGAATGGAACATTGAATAGAGGTGTTCGAGGGAACAACACGGAGAAGGGAAGGAATTGGAGAGATTTCCTTGAAGAAAATAGGAAGGGCATCCAAGAAAATTTTGATCACCCTGAAAAAGAGAAGACCTAAATCTAGATTGGAGCAATAGAGGGTTGTAGATTGGTATTTAATTGAAAAAAAAAAAAACATTGGTAAGGGGAGACGACCAAGGAAATTTGTAGCGAAGAAGGGGTTCTCTTGTGTATTGGAAATTCATTAGGGAAGGTACCTGATAAACCCATGGAAGCCTTGAGCTCAGTCAGAAGGGGGAAACTTTTGTTTTTGTCAGTGGAGGAAGGAGAGTAACATTCCTGGATAATTATGAGTTTAAAAACTAGCTTAATCATTCTCAGTCGGTTGGGTGTTAACATTTCCTTAAACATATAAGTGTTAAACTTGACATGTTTGAATGTGTATTGATGATGTAAAGGTGTGGTTTTATGATTTTAAAGGGTAAATATGAATGCATTTAAATAATAAATTGAATTCCCAAGTGAAATGGAATATGTTTGTTTGCTTTCACCGTTTACCTTCTAATCCCATGAAAATAAGCCAAGTATGGTAGCCTATATTCCTGAGGATCTTGCAACTTAGGTGGAAATCTTACAAGAGAAGGACAAAATCTTCACTTAGAAGATGGCATGAGTGCCCTAGTATTCAGGAGGTCTTATAGGGGTGAAATAATCATGTAATATAAGGGAACCTTATGTTCCTAAGTGGAAATTTTATAGGATATGAAAAAAATCTTCATCCAATGCTGACAGAGGGAGTATTCTAGTGTGTGGGAAAGGTCTATGTGTAGTTCAAAGAGTTTTAACCCCCCAAATCTTCCATATGTCTTGAATGGAAAGCTTGTAAGATAAGCAGACTTCATCCCAAGGAAGAAAAAGATCCTTATTTGGTATCAAGGTAGTTTATGAGCCCTTAGAGATCTAGAAAACCCTTGAGGAACCCCTGAAATTGGATAAGTCCCAATTTCGAACCTTTACCTGATGGAAAACCCAATTTCTTAATTGAGATGATTTGCAGTGATTGATTCAACGTACCGAACATATCTAGACCGTTATTTGGATGGTTCCACCATCAAAGTGACCATGTGGGAAGTTGTATTGGGACTCCAATGGGGGAAGATCCGAGTTGACGAGGATCGTCAATCTATCAGAGTGTGACCAGGGTGAGTTCTGGACCATTGGATCCAGTTATGAGATTGTCAGAAGAAGGGTCGTCGGGGGTTCGGGAACAAGGGCTGAGATAGGAGTCCAATGACATGAACTATAAGGACTGTAGAACCATCAGGAAGTGTCACTTGGGATCTCAGTCGTTGGATCTAACATGGATCAATCCGAGGATAATTTCCCTAGAACTCAAACTATTGTTTGTTTGTGTTATCCAAGTAAACCTAGACCGTTAGATAGCACGAACGAGGATCCTCATATTCATTGTAGTAAGTTTCATCGAAGTGGTCTCGAGTGTTGAATTGGAGACATCCCAATGGGGAATACACCAAGAGTTGGATTGAACCATTGATTGAAATGGAAGATGGGTAACGATAGTCGTATATTTGTCGCGGGACCCACTAATCCCCAACAAGTGCCAAATGAGGTAGGAAATAATTGTCTAGTGATTTGAGGCAATGAAGAAACCAGAGCCATTGATCCCAGTACCTAATAACCATCGAATCCCTCCGAGTGCTTCAAAAGAATGATACCATCGAAGAAGAGGTTGACCTTGGTGGTTGGGTGTTCCGATGGGTATGAGTTTGAATAAATTATTACTGTTGATTTGGTGGCAGAAAGAAATCCTGACCTCCGATTGAAAATATGGAAATCCTCAGTCCTCATAGTGAATCCCATGGAAGGATTTCAATGTGAACAATGAGAGTTTTTATGGAAACCATTGTGATAAGATAAGTCTTCACCTAGGAACTGATGAACCCAAATACTCACCTTGAGTGTTGAAGAGAGGAAAAACCAAATATCCCACCAGCCTAAGTAATATTAATGGGGTCGGGTGTGTTACAGAGTGGTATCAGAGAAAGGGTCAATATATAGGCTTGAATGGGTCACCAAGGCCACTTAAAATTGTTTGAAAAAACTTTTAAATTGCCAAGAATTCATGCTATGATGTTGATAAATGTAATGGAGAACAATGTTTCGTTGTTTCAGCACGTAAGAAGCACTGAAAGGGAAGAAAAATGAATGGTGCAGTGCAATATGGAATACACATCACATTTTAGAGATGAGGAATCTAATGGTTGGAGGTACAGAGAAACCCTTCCAGATTTGGTATCCACTATAAGAAGTATGAAGGCAGACAATGAGAGGCTCATGACAGCCCAAGCTGAGTAGGTAGAGATGAATGTAGTGCTACTACAGATTTTGTCTGAGATTCAAAAAAATATGCAGCAAGGCCCCAATAATGTAGAGTTGCAACAATCAGAGAGGTTGAAAACCGATTCAGATGCCCAAAATCATGGATTGGCCCATAGCAACGTGGGAAGAAGTTCTTCCAAGAAGAGGCATTGGGATGCAAATAAAAGTAAGTCGGTGGAAGTATTTCCACTGAGACACCCAAGAGGAAGATTTATTCCAAGGAGTTGCCTAATAGTGACACTAGATCAAGAATTCTAAGGAAAACGAAGAGACATTCACAGAGTTCTCTGACTGAAGAATTCAAGAAGGATAACTCACCTACTTTTGATGGAGAAATCAAGAAGGGAGAAGAATTTGAAGCATGGTTGTTGGGTTTGAAGAAGTGATTTCAAGTACAAAATTACTTTGAAAATACCAAGGAAAGGATTTCCATATTCAACCTAAATGGAGTAGCTTCCATATGGTGGTGTTACACACCAAAATGTCACACTTGAGTGTCGCACCCTAAGTGTCGCAAAGTGACGTATGCACCTTGTTAAGTGTCTCATGCACTGTTGCAAGTGTCGTATGCACCTTAACACATGTATCATTCATTTTTCTAAGTGTCACAACCCCTTGACACCATGAAAACATTTTTCACAATCCCTAAGTCATGTCGGAAGAAGAAGCACCATCATTTGATAGTAGAACCACACCTTTTTCTTGGAAAATCGACCATTGTTTGGGCATTTATGAAGGGTGGCACCCCCTTGGCCATGTTGGGGGAGTGCCACTTCATGGGGTGGCCCCCATTTCCATGTTATAGGAGTGTCACTTTATAGGATGGTTCCCATTGTTCAACTCTAGGGGAGCACCAATCTTGTTAGAGGAAATCAAGGGATCTCCCACCTTTTCCTAAGGGTTGGATCTCTTTGGATGAGGTTGGTTGTGTTCGACCCCTATGTTATGGATCTATCCCATGATCTAATCCCAACTTAAGGAGCCATATCCTCGACCTTTCTCTCATTTTCTCATGGTGGTTGTGCCTCTCAAGCCTATATATTAAAGTTTTTTCCAAGGTGAAGGGGGGGGGGATTATAGGTATCAAACCTTTAATTCTGGAGGAAACATCAACATTTTGATGTCAATATTAATGCAAGGGATTAATGAGGAGAGCTTGGAGAAGTTATATAATCTTCAATCATGCTTTGTAAGTTCCTTGTTTGTATTTCCAATTAATATCAACTTGGCCTATTCCCTTCAAGTTCACGTGTTCTACATTTTCTTTTCTATTGTCATTTTAGTCTTCATAGATAGATATGATTTATATAATCATGTAGAGTAGGGGGGAGTGTTACTTTGCTAGTATTTGCAAAACTTAAATTGTATGGAGGATCTTGGAGATCAAGCCCAAGGATTGGAACAACGAGGACGAACATCGCAACAAGGTATGCCACATTATTCTTCTCTCTTGCTTGATTGATTGAGTTAGATATATAGGGAAAGTAGTAACCACTTTCTCTCTTCTGTCTTTGGACCAAATATAGGAGTCTTGGTCCAAAGGGGATCTTAGCCTATCTGCAAGGTAATATTTCTCACAATAGGTGGGAAAATCTCAAGGGGTTCAAATGATTGAAGGAAAGAAAAACGACTTGAAAGAAGTTCGAGAAGTACTTCATGAAGGAATACCTATCAAAGAAGTATTATGATGGCAAAACTAAGGAATTTCACAATCATAATCTAGGACAACTTACCATGGATGTGTATGCTAAAATATTTATGGAGTTTTTGAGGTATGTTCCCAACCTCAAGTATGAGAAAACGAGAGTGCAATGTTTTCTTAGTGGATTACCATAGTCATACCAAGAAATATTTGAATTCGATAAGACAAATGCCTTAGAAGACACTATAAGGAAGGCTAAGTCTTTCTATGATCAATATAAACATAAGAAAGAGCCTTCTAACGAATGGAAAAGAAAGGATAAGGGAGGATTTCAGAGAAAGGGATTCAAGTCTTTCCTAAGGAAAGGTGCACAGTCAGGAAAACCAAGTAGAACTATGCATCAACCGAATTTTCCATCTTAGAGTGGAAATAGGCCATGCAATATCCCAAATTCTACTAGTCTAGGAAACTCTGCTAATGTGTGTGTATGATTAATTGTTTACAACATATAAATGAACATACAAATAATAATGGCAACAAAAGAGTGCAAAGATTATATTATGATATCTTTGTGGAGTACAAATGTCGAATGCGGTTGAATAAAATAAATCACTTGGCTAGATCAGTGAAAAAATGATCTTAACCAAAATACAATAAGTAAACTAAAACAATAGTATCCGATACTGGAAGAATTTTGCAGGATCAATGGATGAGATGTAGAATCTATTACTGCAAGCTACAAAAGTTCATACGGCAACTGATGCAAGTTTGGAAAGTTCACCCTGATGGATAGACCTCTTGAATTGGCCTGGAAATTGTCCCAAATAGTGCACCCTACTTTCTCTCTCGGTTCTGGTGACTGACCAACCCTCTCCTGGTAAGCCTGGTGTAACACCCCAGGTTCTGAGCCCCATATTAGATAATGTGTTTTGTTAATTGTCAATAGAATAGAGGGCCCAAACAATTAAAAGAAGTCAGTGTGCCTGAGAAATGTAAAGTTTTGATCATTATTAATAATAAACACATCGTTGGCTCCTAGACGGACAAGGACTAGAGTTATAGGTGGCTATGATTCCACAAGAGAGGGGGATTGAGGGGATAAATGTTTATTTCATATTTTAATTACCTTTTCTCTAAGGGAGTGGATCAATTACATGAGCTTCTTGTGGGGAGGCCAAGAGGTTCTTTATTCCCCATGAATTACTTAAACCTTCCCATGGTCTGTTGGGGGGTTCGCTCATTCTCCCATTCATTATTTCACTCGTTCACTTGCTCACTGATTCATTTTTTCACTCACTTACTCACTCGTTCATTCATTCCATTTTTTTACCTATCACTCATTCATCCTTCCTCATTAGTGACTTGGCTTGGGGAAAGGGAAATGAACTGCTGAAGAGTAACCATGGTATTGTTGGTTGTATAGGTCGCTCATGTAATCCAGCCATGACTTGAGGCCTGCATATCTGAGATGTGTTAGCATGTGTCCAACTTTGTTCACAGTTGTGAGTCCTGAGAGTTCTAGCATGGAGATTCTAGACCAGTTGCATTGGAGCCCTGGAAGGATAAGGATTTCTTAAGGGACTACGTGGTAGATAAGGGTGGAGGTCCATTCTCTTGGGTGGTGCAGGATAGGTAGAAGAGAGATGGGTACTTGGATTGTTCTGAGTGTCGGGAAAGCCTGTGATAGCTTGAGTGCTGGCTGGTATGGGAAGCCAAGTAACACTCTGGAACCATCCTTGTGGATTCATAGCCCTAGCTCTAGGGTGACACTGTTGTTGAGATTTGGAACAATAGTGTCTATGGTTGGGTGGAACGTCCTTGGTATGCATCCAGTTGGTGTCTTCTTTATAAAGATAAGTGCTCTCAGTTACGGTATTATTTACCTATATATGAATGTATTCTGTTGTGTATTTATTTATCGTTTAAGTGAATCTTTAGAATATGGATGTTTGTTGGTTATTGATGTGCATGTCGTTAGATATTTTCTTTTAAAAAAGGTATCGGTAAGAGAAAGAAGTCCAAGGGTGGGCTTGAAGGTAGCGTACCTTGACTTGTGGGTGGAGAGGTATGTTACAGATTGGTATTAGAGCTTCTGGTTGAAACATCGAGCTGGTATGGGTCGGGTTTGTTGGTCAGAGTCTTGTGGTTGAGATCGAATTCTGACCTTGAAGTTGAAAATCTCAAGAGGAATGGTGTTGGAGAATCTATGTAGGAGTTATACTGTCAGAGATCCTTTATAAGGGTTTGAAGGATCGTGACCGTCTCTTTCGAATTCGAGAGAGATCACCACTATGGGATCAAGAGAGATCCAGGATAGTTGGATCGGAGGGCAGGTGAGAAAGTTTCATTCAATGAAGGTGAAGCAAATTTTAAGTCACAACCGTCATATCTCATTGGAGAGAAATTTATGGTGGGGAGGCATTGCGGGGATCGAGAAGAAAATAAACATTTCTGCAAGTTGTGAGCCCACAATCGCTTAGGATCGTTGATATTGCTAGATCAACAAATCAATGGTGAATATTGATCCCACTACAGACGAGCATCTTCACTTTGCGAAGATCGGCAAGGAAATTAAAGAGTGAGTGAATTGAGTCTCTGCAATCACTCGGGGTTGTTGATATTCAAGCAAGGGACATGTGTCAGGTGATATCATACTCAGGGAAGAAGCAAGAAGAAGCTGAGTGAGTAAAGGACTCCTGAAATCTCGAAGCTCTGAACAGCCAGAATCAGACCGTTGATCGAAGTGGACACGTGGTAGGATATCCTGCACTCTGGTGGATAACCACTTCAGAAGAAATACAGATGCAAAAAGCCAGAACTCTCAAGGGGCAGAAGCCCGTATTTCATCTGGACTGTCCATCAACAAGGACACACGATGTTATATCTCTCACTTCGGAGACTTAGTACTCCGAAAGGTTTTGCAGAGCGAATCACTAGGGAAAGAACTACCCAAAGTCCTGAAGTCTGGAGTTAATACGAATCATCTGATAAGGGAGACACGTGTTGGTAGATTGGCCATTTTGGGAGAATTGGAGTGTGATGATGTGAAAACTACCATAGTCCCAAAGTCCAGAGTTCATCTGGATTGTTCATAAAAAGGGACATGTGTCAGCAGATCGACTAGCTTGGAAGTTTAGCGTTTGGTAGAAATGGAATGTGTTGATGAGAAATCTCTCGAAGTCCGAAGTTCATCCAGACCGTTCATCAAAAGGGACATGTGTCTATAGATTGACTAGTTTAGAAGTTCGACGTTCGAGAGAAATGGAATGTGTTGATGTGAAATCTCCTGAAGTCTCGATGTCCGTCGACCGTTGGATAGATCGGTGGGTTTCAGGAGTGTTGAGGACCGTCAGATCTGCGCTTGGGTGATTTTGATCCATATATCTTAGAACGGTTTGGGAGTTCGTTGTTCGGGAGGAACAAATTTTTCTAAGGCGAAATCTTTTGAATCTCAAAATTCTGAAGTGGCGTGGCTCGTTGACGTCACCTGGGATGTGTGCCACATGTCAGTGAGTTTTGAACCTGTGGAGGATTGAATTGTTAGTTAGAACATGACATGTTTCACCCTTCTAATTGGGCCACATGTCCACTTCTAGTATTTCGCCACGTGGTGAGAGATCATGCAATTTGGAGACTGGGCACTATGCAGGAAAAAGATGTGGCAGTTTACATTGGGTTGAGAATTCCCAAAGGCGAGAATACATATCAACCGTTGATTCTAGAAGACATGCAGCAGTAGATCTCGTAGTCCATAGACTTGGTACTCCAGGGGTTTTCAAGTCTCTACAAGTGAAAAGTGTCAAATCCTAAAGTCGCGAAGGCACACAAACCATCGATTTAGGATCCCTTCATGAACTTTCTCAATCGTTGGATCAAGAATTCGAAGGACAATGTAAGAACTTCGGTGAATTGTCACTCCGAGGGAGTTGAGCAACATGGGAACTGAATGTCCCAGACCCTCGAAGCGTCGAATTAATAGATTATCATCAATCCCAACACTTGATTAAGTTGAAAACCGTCGATCTCGTGAAGCCTCCATATGGGGGCGGGGTCATCCATTTGATGGGAGATTAAATCTCGATCGTCCAATCCTTGTGGTGGAACTAATGGAGATTTCAGCGAAGGGTAACTTCGGGAGGAAACATGAGTTGAAAAAATAGAACAGACGAAGGCCAAAGTCCATAGGACTTGGCCCCAACACCAGTCCCATGCAAAAGTAAAAAAAAGGGGGCTTGGGAGGTAACTTGGCCACGGGTTTATGGCTCGCACAAGCCTCGTGTGAAAGAACATGGAGTGAGGCACTAAGGAAGGGACTATGTTGTGGATTCAAACCATGGTCACTTGAAACCTAGTTTGAGGGAAGCACCTGCACAGAATGAAATTATGTGTTAGCCACGGATAACAGGACACTATTATTTTGCGAAGAATGGGGATATATTCTTCATGAAATAAAAAGAAAAAAAAGGATCTGTAGCATTGTTTGGAAAATTTCTTTATATGCATAATTCTAACAAAATGGTCACTTGCATATTTTACATAATTAAGGGGTTTAAACACTTCAGTTTGGAATGAATATTTGAGATATGGAAGAAGGTGAGGGAGCCTCCAGCCATGATAGAGAGGCTGAAGGCCAGAATACCCAAGTTGGTAATGCAAAGACAGAGTCCAATGGACACAAGGGACGAAGAGAGCAAGAAACATTGATAGAAATTGTAAGAAGCCAGAAAATAGAAGTGCAGAGCTACAAAGCATACAATGAGAGGCTGATGAGAGAGAAAATTTAGATAAATGATCGAGTGTTGCAAAGCTTAAACCAATTGCAGAGGAAAACAAGGAATGGCTCCAAGGAAGGGGAGGAAGGTAGGTTTTGTGAAAGGAGAGATGATCGTGGAAGAGATGGTTATTCAAGAAGTGCTAACAGAACTCATGGACACCACTCACCTCCTTACTCAATAAGAAATTTGTATGCATTGGAAGATTCCATAAGTAGTCCAAAGGTGTATCATGTTAGGAACCAAATAAGAAGACATGAATTAGATAGTTTCCAAGGAGAGTTGAGGAATATCAAGCCACCATCCTTTGATGGTGAAACAGAAAGGAAAGATGATGTTGAGGCATGGTTTCTTGGACTCGAGAGATATTTTCAATTGCACAACTATTCATCAAACTTAGAAGCCAAAATTTCCACCTATCGTTTACACGGGAAAGTTGCAATGTGGTGGGATCAACTGAAGCAAGTTGAACATATTAATGAGAGTAGGATCACTTGGAATCAGTTCAAGAAGTACTTCCATAAGGAGTACCTCTCAGATAATTTCTATGACAAGAAAATGCAGGAGACCTTTGAACTCAGTCTGGGAATCATGACTATGGAAGAATATGAGAAGAAGTTCTTGGGGTTGTTAAAGTATGTCGGGTTCATTAATGATTAGAAGGTGAGAATACAAATATTTCTAAGTGGACTGTCAGCCTTTTATAAATAAAATATTAGGTATGATGAGCCCAATACCTTGACTGAGGCCATCAGGAAGGCTAAATACATGTACGAGCAAGGCTAGGGAAGAGAATCCCTATAGAAATATTGGAAGGATAAGAAGAAGGAGAAGTTCGATTAGAGGAGGAAATGATTCAAACCGCCCTTAAATAGGAATGATCCTAATAGAAATCATCAAGATCAAAATGTTAAGGGTGAATCCAAGAATGAAGACTCCTTGGGAAAAATGGGAAGACCACCAATCCAATGTTGGGGATGCAAAGAAGATCACCTGTACAAGGATTTCCCACACAGAAAGGACATAGTGAAGACTTTGCACAACGTCCAAGAGGCTACAAAAGTCTAAGATATGGGAATAATTTATGCAGCTTTAGATGATCGACAAGCAGAGTACCAATACAATATGATCGAGGTGGAAGGTAAGATCATAAATCAACCTGTTTCTATTTTAATTGATTTGGGAGAAATTCATTGTTACATTGATCCTAAAATAGTGGATATATTACATTTGGAGAAATATAATCTTGGAAAATCAAGTTTGGTTCAGTTATCCATTGGAACCAAAAGGAGAGTCCATGGTATGGTCATAAGTTGTTCCATAAGTCTTGATGGTGTGAATACTAATGTTGATTTGAATATCATACCCTTGGGATCTTATGATATTCTAATTGGAATGGATTGGTTGGAAAAGCATCATGTTGTCCTAGATTTTCATAGCAAGACATTTACCTGTCTTGATGGAGATGGAAAATAGAACACTGTGAAAGGAGTTCCAAGACCCATCTCTATAAGGTAGATTTCAGCCTTAGAGATAAAGAGAGGTTTTAGAAAAGGATGTCAATTGTATGCAGCTCATGTGGAAGAGCCAAAAAATACAAAGGGGCCAAGCCTTGAATATTTCTCAGTACTACAGGAATTTGAAGATGTATTCCAAGAAATACTAGGGTTTCCACCAAGAAGGGAGATAGATTTCTCAATTGATTTAGTGCCAGTAGCTGCCCCGGTGTCAAAAACATCTTACAGAATGAGCACACCAGAGTTAAAAGAATTACAAATGAAGTTGGAGAAATTGTTGAATAAAGGGTACATACATCCAAGTGTTTCACCTTGGGGAGCACCAGTACTTTTTGTCAAAAATAAGGATGGAACCTTGAGGCTGTGTATTGACTTTGGACAACTGAATAAGTATACTATAAAGAACAAGTAACCTCTACCCATAATTGATGACCTCTTTGATCAGCTAAGAGGAGAAAATATATTTTCAAATATGGACCTGAGGTCAGGATACCATCAGGTAAGGATCAAGGAAGAAGACATTCATAAGACAACCTTTAGAACTAGGTATGGGAATTATGAATTTGTAGTAGTGCCATTTGGACTGACCAATGCACCAGTTGTATTTATGTTCTTAATGAATGACATATTCATAAATTATTTGGATAAGTTTGTCATATTATTCCTGGATAACATACTTGTCTATTCCAAGTCTGAAGAGGAGCATGAACATCACTTAAGACTGGTATTGCAAGTGATGAGATAACATCAGTTGTATGCCAAGATGATTAAGTGTTCCTTTTATCAAAAAAATATCCATTACTTAGGACACATTATTTCAGAGCAAGGCATAACAGTAGATCCAGAGAAGATTGAAGCCACTAGAGGATGGCCAACACCCATAAATGTGTCAGAAGTAAGATATTTTATGGGATTATTTGGTTACTACATAAGGTTCATAGTAGGTTTCTCTAAGATTTATCATCCCATCACTTCTTTGCAAAACAAGGGAACTAAATTTGAATGGACACCTAAGTGTGAAGAGAATTTTAATCTATTGAAGAAATTACTTACCAGTGCACCTGTGTTAAGGATTGTTGACGCAAATGATAATTTTGTGGTATGTACAGATGCATGTAAGGAAGGAATTGGGGGAGGTTTCACGCAAAATGGACATGTCATTGGTTATGAGTCTAGAAATATTATGGAACATAAGAGGAACTATGCCACACATGACTTGGAGCTTGCTGCCATTGTCCATGCCTTGAAGATGTGGAAGCATTATCTCATGGGGAAGAGATTTGAGTTAAGAACATACCACATTGGCTTGAAGTATCTTTTTGAACAACCAAACTTGAATGCCAGGAAAACAATATGATTGGAATGTTTAAGTGAATATGACCTCGATATCAAGCATATCAAAGGAAAAGAGAATAAAGTTGTCGATGCACTTAGTAGAAGAGTGCATCTCATGCATGCTACTGTTGTCAGTATGCATCAATCAGACTTGAAGAGCAGAATTTTAGATGATCTTGTTAAAAATCAACATTACCTATGGGTAAATGAAAGCTCATAGCAAGGAGATGTACAATAGAAAATAAAGGACTATGAGATAAAGGAATATGGATTACTTATGCATAAGAATAGAATCTATGTTCCTAGTTCTGGAGAACTGAGGAATTTGGTATTGAAGGAAATGCATGATGTTCCTTATGTTGGACATCTCAGTTACCAGAAAACAATTACAACAGTAAGAAGCCAATTCTTTTGGCCAAGAATGAAAAATGATGTTGTTTATTACATCGCTCGATGTATGGAATGTCAGAAGGTGAAGGATGAGCATAGGCACCCAACGGGTTTGTTGCAGCCATTACCAGTCCCAGAGAAGAAATGGGAAGTGATAACCATTGATTTCATAACTAAATTACATAGGACAACAAGACAACATGATTCAATCATGGTAGTGGTTGAAAAATTAACAAAGGTTTCTCATTTTGTTCCTGTAAAAACAACACATACATCGACTAATATTGGAGAAATTTACAAGAGGGAGATTGATAGGTTGCGTGGGATATCTAGGAAAATTATCTCGGACAGAGATACAAAGTTCACCTCCAATTTCTGGAGGGGATTGTTTAAAGGATTTGGTACAAATCTAAACTTTAGCACAACATACCATCCACAATCATATGGGAAAACAAAGAGGGTCAACAAAGTAATTGAATATATGTTGAGAATGTGTGTGATGGATAAGCCATCTAAGTGGGAAGATTACTTACACTTGGTTGAGTTTGCATATAATAATGGATATCAATCTTCATTGAGAAGGAGCCCATTTGAAGCCTTCTATGGTAGGAAATGAAATACTCCAGTGAGCTGGGACAACCCAGCAGATAGAGTGGTACTTGGGACAAAGTTTCTCAAGGATATGAAAGACAAAATGGTTAAGATCAAGTGAAATTTAAGGGCAGCTCAGGATAGACAGAAAGTTTATGAAAATAAGAACATGACAACTAGAGAATTTAAATTAGGGGAGCATGTAATTCTGAAAGTGAAGCCCAATAAAATCTCTTTGAAATTGGGTAGTTGTACAAAGTTGGCAGCTAGATTCTGTGGTCCATTTGAAATATTGGACAGAATAGGGCCAGTTGCATACATGCTTGATTTTCCTGCTTCCATGAATGTGCATAATGTATTTCATGTCTCTTTTATAAATAAATATGTACATGATCCTAACCATGTTATTGATTGGCATCTGATTCAGGTAGAGATAGAGGGAGACTTTCAAGTCCAACCAGTGTGGATATTGGACAGAAAGGTAAAAAAACTTCGGAATCGAGTTATAGAGATGGTAAAAGTTTAGTGGACATGCTACGGTACTAAAGATGCTACCTAGGAGCATAAAGATGCCATGCGGGCATAGTACCCAAAGATTTTTGAATAAATTTTCAGATTTTGGTCTCCATTTTGTATATGCACCAAGGACAGTGCCAAAATAAGGGGGAGGGGACGTAACACCCCTAGTTCTGAGCCCCATATTAAATAATGTATTTTGTTAATTTTCAAGAGGCTAAAGGGCCCAAACAATTAAAACAGGCCAGTGTGCCTAAGAAATGCAATGTTTTGATCATTATTAATAATAAACACATCGTTGGTTGCTAGATGGACAAGGACTAGAGTAATAGGAGGGTATGATTCCACGAGAGAGGTGGCTTGAGCGGATAAATGTTTATTTCCTATTTTAATTACCCTTTTGTCTAAGGGAGTGGATCAGTTACATGAGCTTCTTGAGGCGATGCCAGGAGGTTGTTGATTCCCCACGAATTACTTAAACCTACCCCTGGTCTGTTGGGGGTTTCACTCATTTGCACGTTCATTATTTCACTCATTCAATCGCTCACTGATTCATTCATTCACTCACTTAATCACGCGTTCATTCATTCCATTTTTTTACCTATCACTCATTCATCCTTCCTCATCGATGCCTTGGCTTGGGCAAAGGGAAATGAAATTTTGAAGAGTATCCATGGTATTGTTGGATGTATAGGTCACTGGTGTAATCCAGCCATGACTTGAGGCTTGAATGTCTGAGATGCGTTGGCCTGTGTCCATATTTGTTCATAGCTATGAGTCTTGAGAGTTCCAACATGAAGATTCTGGACCAGTTACACTGGAGCCCTGGAAGGAGAAGGACTTCCTGAGGGACTACGTGGAAGAGAAGGGTGGAGGTCCATTCTCTTGGGTGGTGTAGGCTAGGTAGAAGAGAGATGGGTACTTGGATTTTTGTGAGTGTTGGGAAAGCATGTGAGAGCTTGAGTGTTGACTGGTTTGGGAAGCCATGTAACACTATGAAACCATCCTTGTTGATTCATAGCCCTGGCTTGGGGGTGATATTGTTGTTGATATTTGGAATAATAGTGTCTACAGTTGGGTGGAACGTCCTTGGTCTGCAACCAATTCGTGTCTTATTTATAAAGATAAGTTCTCTCAATTATGGTATTATTTATCTGTATATGAATGTATTACGTTGTGTATTTATTTATCATTTAATCAAATCTTTAGAATATGAATGCTTGTTGGTTATTGATGTGTGTTATTGTATTAATCGGTAAATGTGGACATAAATAGATCTCCCTAGATCCCACTGGAAACTAGAACAAAACATAACAGAATATGAAACTTTCCCCAAGTTCTACCCATTGGTTTACTAGCTAACAAGAGATGGAAAACATACCTTTTAAATGTCGTTTCCCTTGCCATTGCCATCCTAGCTCCGTTCCAATGCTCCAATAAAATTGAACCTACAAGGGAACACAAGCCAACTAAAGTGAAAGCAATATAGTATACTAAAAAAGAACCTATGTATGTGATCAAGGAGTCATACAATAAAACAAGACTAGTTTTATGGGAAAGAAACATATTGTTGTATCATATTAAATGAAATTAGATATTACAACCAAATCCTTGATGTTGCAAGGTCCCCTTTCAATGGCCCTTTTCTCCAACACACACACCGTTTCTCCAAACTTGAATGAAGAAGATCCACAATGACTTGATGAACTGAAATGAAGCTCTCAAGCATGATCTAAAGTAGAACTCTCCATACAATTCTTAGCCTATTCCACCTTATCGTTTTCCATGAGATATCCCTCTTTATATAGTGTGAAAGAGAGATGGATGAGGATATTAGGATGATCCCACCAAATCAGAGAAGCAAGTAATATCCAAACCGATCGGAGGCCACCTCATCTTCTAGAAKATCCCCTTCTAAAACATTCGTGAAATTTGACTTTTCCCAAKATTAAAGCATCGTCACACCCTACATACTTATCATCMTGTGACGATGTCAAAGTCTAGGTATATTGCAGCATGCGACGATCAGAAAAYGTCACACCCCRTTAATAAAGAAGGGTGCAACGACCTTCCTTCATAGAGTTTTCTGACAGAGTAAATCAAATCAGTTTTCTCCYGGAGAAAGTCTCTTTTAATATTTTTAGGGAACATGAACACATCATGTTATGTGATCACTAGGGTGACCAAAATAATGTGTAATAGAATGCCCCCCAAAGTATGAAGTTAGAAATCATGACAGCTGAAATACTTTGTAGAATGTGTGTCGAACAAGGAGTGCATCGATTAGGAACCTGCAAATAATCAAGCATTTGCATAATAATATACCATCTTCTGAGGTAGGCATTCCCGTACTCATATTACAAAATTTCAAGCAAGTCATGGCCACTAAATATACATCGTGGATCCATGTCATTATGAATCAACATAGCCACCAAGAATACATTGTGGATCTACGCTCTATAGAACTAAAATTTAGACATAGCCATGAGACATACATAGTGGATCTATGTGTCAATACAAATCATGAATACTCTGTCGCAACCTGGATCAAAACGATAAGATCCAGGGTCTTCATTTCCATCGCCTCTAAGTACAAATATAGCAATGTGATTACAGGTGTTGAAGTCGAACATGGTAGAAACCACTTGATTACCGGTCATTAATGAAAACCGTTAACAAGTGCGAGGGAAATCACCATTGATGTCAATGACTCCCAATGTACCCTATTACAATCCAACGAATGTGAATAAATGAGTTAAAGTCTAACACTCGATGGAATCTCCCAATTAGGGGTCAATGATGTGAACCCACTGTTGAAAACGAAGAAACCTATCGTTGAGGCATGCAGGCTCTAAGGTACTAAATTATTTCTAAGTCTTGTTCCCGAATGATGTGTTGAATTCGACAGGAAAAGACTCATCATTGGAGGGCCTTGATGTATCCCCCATCAATGACACAAAATATGTAATATATTTGAGGTAGATCAGAGTATGAAATGATTCGAAACTGACACAGGGAAGGCTAACATGGTATAAGATTTATAATTGCAAATGGCTGACTCGATAGAAGGCTTGTTTAGGTTGGATTTCTCTTGAACATATGAACGACATGAAAATGGTCTCGGCAACATTGACTCATGGAGGACCCAACATATGGACATGCGGTTGGTCAAACGAGAGACAAATGGATTTCCCAACCTGGATATAATGATGAAAGGGGGTGTCATGTTCATGAGTGACTATTACTGCCACTAACACAAATACAGAGACACATTTATTTCCTAATTTCTCCCCACCATTTCTGGCGAGTACCTCTTTATTTTTACGCAAGCTTGAGGAGGATAGCATATGCTTGTTGATGTAAGCTCATCCTTCGGATGAGTCCCTCTGAGTATATTTAACGATTCCTAAAAAGGAGTGGTTCGATCCCATATGGGTCTTTCAATGTTTGTTTAATGAGTCCAAAGAGAGAAAACTCAGAGGTTTTTCAATTTTAGAGAGTCTGAAAAAAAACTTAAAGAGAACTCCACAAGATATTTTTTCATAAGTTAATCTGACGAGACCAAAAAAGTGATAACCTACCACTCATCAGATGTCGCTCGACAATCTTTTCATGTTTAGGGAGCGTGAAAAGATCTTAAAGGATACTCCATAGGTTTTGTTTTTCGTGTCAACATTACGAGTTTGAAAAAATGACAAAAGACTACTCAATTACATTATCATGGTTTCACGAGCGTGAGAAAGAATTAAGACTTGCTCGGAGTTTAACCCTAAAAGGATCTGTACATGCGACAAGTGTATAAAAACAAACCAAAAAGGTGGACCCTTGTTCCAACGTTTCACCTCTAGACTTTTTCAATCTGCAAAAAATCAATCACTTGTAAAGTTGTTAGGACTTTAGGGCTTGGATGAGGTATAAAAAATAATATAATATACAAATGAAAAGTAASGAAAATCAATAAAATAGACAAAAACCACATTTCACTATTTCATTTGTAATTTCACCTAAAGATTGCTCCAAACCCTCTTTTTACCTCGATTTTCAACTACGGATTGTGAAGTGCACGGACGATCATTTCATGAATCATCTCCACAGAAAAGGTAATCTTCATCTCCTTCATCTTTTCATGGATTAAAAATTGATTTTCATTGCTTTAAAATGTGTTTTTCGGTTGATTTTTTAGGGTTACCCATGTGTTGCGGTTGTTGTAGGTGCCCTATATTGGGACCTTCGACGATCTAGGATCATCACAGGTCACCCTATAGCTAGGGTGCAATCACATCGCACTGTGAAAATGCACAGGCCTGCGATGACCAAGGCCCAAAACTTCAAAAGATGAACCCAATAGTAGAAAAACCCCCAGGAAAGACTATTATGCTACTAATCTCTTTTTATGGTTCCTTGGCAGATCTTCACGGTCAAGAAGTTGGATTTCCACGAGAGAGAATACGAAGAAGAAGACTACTTCACCGGGAATGACCTAGGAATGGTTATGGCCCTCCGGTAGTGTGGGTTGTTGAAATTCTTCAAGATTCAAGGTATGAGGGCCCAGTTGAGACTCCTTGAGTACTTAGTTCACATGTCGGATGTGAACGAGAAATATTTTCATGTGGGTGCCCACACACTCACCATAGATATCGAGGATATCTATTTCCTAACAAGGTTGTCTCATCGTGGATCACAGGTGACACTTATAAGTAGTAGGGGTGGCGGTGAGCCTATGAAATCCTACATCAGTGAACATTGTGTGTCAGGTACCCAGAAACATAGCGGCAAGGTTGCTATCAGATATGTCTGAGACTTGCCTCTACGGACTATCCTCTATACCATCACGTGCATGGAAAGAAGTGAATCTCCCCACATGGCTCTGCAGAGATACTTTTAGTATGAATTGGAGTGTATGGATCCCCAAGTCTTCAACTGGTGTGAAGGGGTTCTTCAAAGTATGAAAAAACAACTTACCAAGTGCAGAAGTGGTGGGTTGAAACAATTCAGATACGGGTAGATTTTGGTATCCTTCTTCCTAGAGAGGGTCCCATTTTTACGCTTGCAAGTATACTGGGGTATACTTTCTCCATAGGATCTGAGAATGAAGAGGTGGGTAGACCTCATGGCCTGACATGCAGATAGTCCCATCGTTAAGTATAACGATCTCTTCTTCGACTGGTTGAGAACTCAAATGCTCATGGTCGATGATTATGCATATGTTGGGCTAGACTTCCATGGAGATCCGGACCTATCTCTTCTTGAAGGTTCCCAATGGGGGGACATAGGTAAGAAGGATATTTTGTTTATATCATGTTTTTATTTTTATTTTTAAAGATATAAAAAAAAATTATGTTGTTTATCCAAAGACTAATCAAAATCTCTTTGATAATGTGGATGTGGGACCTTATCCTCCTCCAGGTCCATCCCCTATCTAGAGGTGAGGGGAGAGAGGTGTAGTAGGAGTAGTTGTTGCTAACTTCAAGACCATCGAACAAAATCTGGAGGGACTGACAATGAACATCCCCGATGCCTCTATAGATGATATTCCTAGGCATTATCAGTGCCACACAATGGGCGTGTTTGCATCCATCGGTCGACTACTCAATAGAGTAGCACGGGAAGTCGTGTGTTATAGCGAGCAACATCCTTGATGCTATTTTATATGAAACCGTGTGCTTCACATTTTTGATATTTTGGTCTTCGAACAAAACCACTTTTTGTAAACTTTTATCATTATATATATGAGGCTTCTACCAGATTACTTGTTGTATATACAAAGCGTGATTGGATTTTATAAATGTCTCAAATGTTAGTCTAACACATAATTGGCCAACACATCTATTAATGTATTTAGACATCGAGGAATGTGTTGATATTCAATGTAATCAAAATGACGTTCCAAGAGGAGAATTAGTAAATATACCCTTGACAAAGTAGGACTTCAGATAGAATAAACATTACTCAACTGTAGAACTACTAACTATGAATCGAGTCGTACAATAAGATGATGGATCCCAAGTGAAACAACATCAGTCAATAATTCGATGATTGCATTGTATTCCATGATATTGTTAGTTTCACGACCAAGGAAAAGACCATGTAGAATGATCAATTCATTTGTAGGTGCATAGATTGCCCAAGCAACAGACGCTAAGTTCTGATTACTACGACTAGCTCCATCAGTGAAGCCAAGGTAGGGTAGCGAAGACACCAACATCTGGAAACCAAGCACAATGCAAGGTAAGAAACTGAAGGGTGAAACCAAACAATGAAAAATCACACAAGAGTATGATATACTAAAAGTACAAGCACTCATGAAAAAATGATTTAAGCATAGTACTTCTTCAAGTAAAGCCCATTTTTGGGTTCACTCAAAGGAATTCCATCATAATCTACCAGCTCATAATATCCCTTCTCCAACACTCGTTTGACAATATAAGGACCTTGCCACATGGGCTCAAATTTACCGGCCCCTAGCAAATCACGATATTGCTCGTAAAGAAGAACTAGATCACCTTCAGAAAAAACATGTGGCTTTACATGCTTGTCATATTGGGATTTAACACGCTTCTTATAAGTTTCAATAACCAATGTGGCATCACAACGGGTTTCATATAATTGCATCAGATACAAAATACTTTCCTCTTTAGCAGAGGTGTTAGGGTGAAGTTCGATGGCTAGTTTCAAAGATGGTATCTCACATTCAATCGACAAAATTGCTTCGATACCATATACTAAATGGAAAGGTGTGAATCTTGTGGTAGACTTAACAGATGTCTGATATGCCCATAATGATGAGAAAAACATCATGTGCCAATTGGTCTTATGAATTCCTATCATCCGTCGAATCATATTAGTGAGAACTTTGTTGATTGCCTCAACCTGGCCATTGGCCTGTGGATAATAGGGTATTGAGTTTTCATGGCGAAGACCCAACTTTTCAGTAAGTTCAGACATCATGAAATTAGGAAAATTACTACTGTGATCAGTAACAATTGCTTGAGGGACACCAAATCTAGTAATGATATGATTGAATATGAAAACCATTGCAGTTCTCCCGGTATTATCAAATGTAGGCATCGCCTCAAGCCATTTAGTGAAATAATCCACAGCTACAATAATGTATCCATGCCCCCCATCCGAGTGAGGGTTACATGTCATGAAGTTGATGCCCCATTTATTGAATGGACCAACGAAAACTACAGGGTGAAGAGGAGTGGGGTGAGATCGGATCTTATGATTATAAGTTTTACAAGCGTGGCATTTTTGGATGACAATAATGCAATCCTTAAACAACGAAGGCCATAAATAACCAGCTCGTAAGATATTTTGGGCAATGGAATACCCAGACATATGACCTCCACATGATCCAGAGTGATAGTCATTCAAATATTTCCCAGCTTCATCGTAGGTGAGACATCGTCGAAATATGGAATCAATACCACGACAGTAAAGGGTATCACCAAGGATGGTGTATTGGCGGGCTTGATACCGTATACGACAATGATCTGTACTAGAAATATCAGGCCATAAAGTTTGAGTCTGAAGATAGATGATAATATCTTCGTACCATACGTCATCAAAATTGATCAGAAAGAGGGATTCATTAGGTAAGGAATCCTCTGCCACATTTTTTGTCTCAGTAGAGGGAAGGTCACATATCAATTCGGAAAAATCCAAAGACTTCTTTGACTTAGCGTGTTCAAACTCTAAGTCAAACTCATGGAGAATAACTATCCATTTGGAATACTTTCCCCAAAAAATTGTCGAGTAAGGATATGTTGCATGGGGTTGCAATCGGAAATGAACGTGGTTCTGCGTAATAATATGTAGTGATGAAAATGTTGAACAACTTGAACAGCTACCAAGGCCAGTTTCTCCACATGTAAATATTTGGTTTCATAGTCGTGAGACTCTGAATCAAATAGTATATCACATGTTCATCGTGTGAATCATCCTCTTGGACTAAGACCATAACAATGTTAGAGTATGAAGCAGCTAAGTAGAGGAAGTAATCTCGACTATAGTTAAGTGGAAACAATAGTGGTGTATGGGTTAAGGTGAGCTTCAAAGCTTCAAAGGTTTTGTTTGCAGTGTCGTCCCATACAAAATCGTATCCTTTCTTGAGCAGTCAAGTAAATCCTTTTGTTAATTCAACATAATTGGGAATGGATCGACGTAAAAAAAATTCCTTCCCTTGCAAACTTTGGAGTTGGCATCGTGTGGAAGGAGGAGGTAGATTAAGAATATCCTCGACCTTCAAGGGGTCTACTCAAATCCCATGTATAAACAAGATGAAACCAAGAAATCGACTGGACTCTACACAAAAAACACATTTGTGTGGGTTCAAACGTATGTGATAATAACAAAAGCGGAGGAAAATGGCCCGTAAATGTGTCAGGTGATCTTGAAGACGCATGGAATGAATCGATAGATCATCTATATAGGGTTGTACGATGTTCTTAATATCATGAAAAGTGTAAGACATAGCGCGCTGAAAATTCACACCAACATTTTTTAGACCAAAAGGTAATTTCCAGTAGGCAAAGGTTCCCTAAGGGAAAATAAAAGCAGTCTTGTGTTGATCCACTGGTAAAATATTAATTTGATTATAGTTGGATAAACCTTCCATCAAGGAGAATATTTCACTCCCAGAACAGTCGTCAATGATCTAGTTGACGAAAGGGGTTGGATAATTTTCCTTTGGAGAAGCTTTATTTATATCCCTATAATCTACACAAACACAGATCGTTCCTTGTTTTTTATTTACCGGAACAAGATTGGATACCCAATCGGTCAAATCCATAGGATAGACAAAGCCACTTGAAGATGTTTTTCAACTTCAATCTTGATAGTATCAGTTTTACATGGATGTACTGGGTGAAGTCTCTACCGAACGGGTTTAGCATCGGGATAAGTCTTAATCTCATGCACAACAATATCAGTATCAATACCTAGAATTTCTTAATAACTTCAGGAGATAATGTCACGAAATTCTTAGAAAAGGGACTTATAAGTGTGGACATCATCAGTAGAACAAGAGGCCCCGATATGAACATTCTCCATGAATCTGGGCTTAATCGATATGTCAAGAGGAAAAGTAGGTGAAATGTTACTCAAGTTCCCTTCATACAAAACATCGTGTGTTGACTCATAACTGGAATAAATAACAACAACGATCGACGGAGTCAAAATCCATTGGTATTTCTCTATGGTATCACATTCTAGGAAGAGAATAGAACGATGATGCCCATCGTCCCATGGAGTATATTCCATAGACATGACTGACATGATCATCTCATCAATAGGAAAGATCACGTGAAATGGATCAGGAGATGAATCACAGAGAGAAGAAGGAGAGGGGGGTGCCGATTGAATAGCTTGATAAGCATATTCGACTGGACTTAAAGGCATTCAGTTGCTATAACAAATATAATAACCAGAACTAGGTACTATCCATGGGTCATATGAATCCTGGGTTTCACAAACAGTGGTTGATATCATGTTAATTGAGGCAACAAAAGGAGGGGGAATATCGGGTGGTGGGATTGGAAATGTACCCATCAAAGTTGAATCTTTCAAAAAACCCACACCGACATTCTCATAACCGGGAGGTGTTTTCGAGTTAAAAGGCACATTGCTAGTATGTGAATTAGATTTAAAGAAGGCCAATTGGTCAATAGTAATGACCTTTCCTTGGTGTGGGAAACATAACACATGGAAAATGGTAGACACAACTACACTCATGGAATCAATCTAGCTACGACCAAGTAGAAGGTTATAATAAAGAGATGCATCAAAGATCTCAACCTCGACATTGACTTCTTTACCTTCTAACATAATAGACAACAAAGGAAGAACACCATAGAGTTTGAAACTTGTACAATTGAAGGCCTTAAGGGTATTGTGTGACTTGGTAAGGGTAGGAGAGCCAATAACTTTCCAACAAGTAACAGACATAACGCAAGTCGAGGCTCCTTCATCAATAACGGTTCGATAGATATTCTTGTTTTCCACAACAACTCGGATCTGAAATGCTAACTGAGGAGGAGGCCTTGGAATGTGATATTCCAAGTCAAATATTATCAAATTGGTATCCATAGGATCAATTCCATCAATGGCCTTTAACATTTCCTTCCGTTGAGTGGGACAACTTTGAAGGACTTCAAGAGAAACATCGTGGAGGGTTCTTGCATGAGGTCTTCTAAAATACTGTAGTTTTGGGCAACACATGCGTGAGGATTAAATGAAGACTTTCAAACAATGCCCTTTGGAGGAGGGCGAAGAACTGTATCGAGACCCGGACATTCGAGATGAACAGGACCGTTTGGAGTTGAAGTTGGGGGAGGAGGTTGAACCAATGAAGGTGGTAAATGATCAACTTTCTCTTTCGATGAAGAATAATATTTGGCTCAAGTTGTGAATGCTACTTCGTTCTTCTTGGAGTCACCAGTACACATAAGGACATAAGATGTGGTAGAAGGAGAAGTTGGGTCATGAATGACCAATTGGGTCTGTTGTTGAGAAGGGAAAGGTTGTGACAAAACGATGGGTGTAGGAGGCTTCCATCCCCTTGGAGGAACTTAGTAACCTCAGCATGTCGTGGACAATCTTTCATGTAATGATCGTCACCAAAAATAATGCAAGGGTAACAAGGTTTACTTTTATCTTTGTCTTCAACGGGCTGGGTTTTGGGCTTCTCAGATTGTTGATTATTATTTTTTTCTTCCTTATTCTTACCCTTCCCTTTCTTTTTATTTTTATTCTTCCCAGTAGGTGTGGATTGAACCAAATTAACTTTATAAGTCTTACCAGAGGAAGGAGTAGGAGTAGGAGTATTTTGTACATTAGAAGTATTAGATTTAGGATTGGTGTGACTAGCTTGTGGAGACCGAGTCTCAGCATGGAAGGTTCCAATCACACCATCAGAAACATGAGAGGATATTGGATGTGTCGAGGTAGGATTAGTGGATGGACAAGGAGCATCATAGATCATGTCATAAAGTGTGCCCGTTTGCGAACAAACGAGATCTAGATATTGAGCATGACTAATTTCTTGCTCTTCAATGACGATGCCACCCATGGAAACATCATGGGAAATAGGACCAATGAGTGATTTGGTAAACCAATCAACCAATAGTTGATCGGGAAGGGGAACTTTGATTAAGCGTCTTCGTCTCCTCCACTCATGAATATGATCAAAAATATGAGTGGAAGAGGATTGTTTAAAAGAACTCAAAATTTAGGTTCATGTCTCATATCGAATAGGAAAATGGCAATGTGTTAAGAAGGCCATGGATAGGGTATTCAAGTCATTAAAGAATCCTCGTGGCAACTCAGTGTACCATTTAGCAGCCGAACTCGTGAGAGTTTGTTGAAAAATTCGTAATATTATGGAGTCATCCATCAATGATTTGGACGAAAACCAAATATGGAAAGTCATGACATGATTATGTGGGTCTTCTCCCAATAAATTATCAAACTTAGTAATGTCAGACGATAATTTGGATGGAATAACGAGCCAATAAGGAGAATGTAAAATATTGGCATTCAAAATCCTAGACAAGTATGGTAAATTCAAAGTGGCAAGAAAAAGCAACTGTCTGTTCACTTGAGGAAACTGGTATTTTTGGGGAGGTAGCCCCGTAGGTATACCAATAGGACCATAAGCGATCTGTAGATAATTAGATAGTCCTGAAAGATTTGGTTGTGGAGGGTTTTGATTCAAATAGCCAATGGGGTTTGGTTTATTAGATATGTTCCCTTGGAAAGGAACATTAGACTGAAAATTTGGACCCTAGGTAGGATTCATAGAACCTGGATACGGTTGTCCGAAATTAGGGGGTACAAAGGAATTAACTTGAGGACGTTTTCCCCCAACTGGTTGTTTATTTCCTTGGAAAAGAAGGTTCCAAGGTTGTTATTGTAACGCATGTATAATTTTTCCATAAACTGGGTTATGGCCTCCAACTTGAGGTTGCCCCCCAAATTGAGGTTGTTCCCCAATCTGAGGTTGCCCCCCAAATTGTGGTTTCCCCCCAACTTGGGGTTGACCTTCAGCTGGAATTTGAATACTAGAAGTGACAAAATGGCTGGTGCCTCCAATTGGATTGGAGCCACTAGGAACAGGGCGATTAGATCCTCCAGAAAAAAGTGGAGGAGGAATGTACGACCCTATGGAGAGAACCTGGGCAGGTGTAGGAACAAAACTAGTAGTAGCATTATACCCAAGAGGAACAAAAAGATTATACACTTTTGACAGATTCTAGGTAGGAATAGAAATGGAAGTACTCAAAGCATTATACCCAGGGGGAAGTGATGTATTTTTTCTAAGCGAAAGTGGCATTCCAATAGGAGCTTGAGTGATAACCACATTTCCGATAGAAATAGTCATAGCATGTGGGACCATGGTAGAGTGGGCCATCTAGAGAGGAAGAATCGAGTGAGAACCAACCAACAATCGGTCTGAAACTGTGGTGACATTACTGGTATTGCCAGTAAAATGATCTAAAGGTACCATATAGGCAACATACGTCTCAAGAATTTGTGATGGCATAGGTTGATCAGGATTCGCTCCTAGGTTTCCAAAAATATCACGTAATCTGGTCGCCAATTTTTTTATTGGATTAATTAGTAAATGCGGACATAAACAGATCTCCCTAGATCCCACTAGAAACTAGAACAAAACAGAACATAATATGAAACTTTCCCTAAGTTCTAACCATTGAGTTTACTAGTTAACAAGAGATGGACAACATACCTTTTAAATGTCGTTTCCTCTTGCCATTGCCATCCTAGATCTGTTCCAATGCTCCAATAAAATTGAACCTGCAAGGTAACACAAGCCAACCAAAGTGAAAGAAATATATTATACTCAACAAGAACCTATGTATGTGATCAAGGAATCATACAATAAAACAAGACTAGTTTTATGGGAAAGAAACATATTGATGTATCAGATTAAATGAAAGTGGAGATTACAGCCAAAGCCTTGATGTCGCAAGGTCCCCTTTCAATGACCCTTTTCTCCAACACACACACCTTTTTTC
>JZKD02S0061214.1:0-17475 GCA_000966675.3 Picea glauca
AATTTGGCCACATAGAGAAGAAGGGTGCCTCATCCCTAGATTTTAGGGAAAACTGCTAATTTTAGTAAGTTGCCAAAATTGTTATCGACATTTCCACTTATTAATATAATTCTCTTATTTATGGAGAAAAAACTTTCTCTCATCTCTTGAATATCAGCAAATTGTTTGTGTTCAATTTAACTAGAATTCTAGATCTATCAGGGTTTCTGTAAGAATTCTACACTTTGGAGATTCGAGGTGTAACTAAATTTGTGGAGAGCATAAAAGGGAAATGTCGTGACTATGTGAGGTTGGTCATTCTCACTGAAAAATGAGTTGAATTGGGAGAAAGAAAAATCACAATACACACAGTGTGAGATCAAACTCAGAGATGAGAAACATAAGCTGAACAGAATGGAAAAGGTGAAGAGAGTAGAATGAGCACATGCCAAAGAGCTTGAGAGGTAAAAAGAAAGAAAATATAGAAAGAGACAACAAGTCAAGTCAAGTATGAACAAAGAAGAAGAATAGTGAAGCAGAGAAGAAGTGCAGAACATAGAAGAAGTGGTAAGAATTGATATATCTGTATTGTTTGTTATTCAATCATTTATTAGGTAGGGTGGTGCTAGGGAGGACTATAGTCCTCTGTTATTCAAGTTGGTTCTTGAATACTGGAAGTTGAATATTTCATCTAGTTTTGGCTAGAAAACAAGGTGGCAGGGTGGTGCTTGGGAAAACACAGAATTTTCTATATGCAAGTTGGTGCTTGTATAAGTGGAAGTAGGTGCTTCCATCTAGTTGGTGTTGGAACACTCAGGGAGTTGGTGCTTCCTTCTATTGGGTGCTATAGAAACCAGAGAGTTGGTGCTCTCAACAAGTTGCAGCTTGTAAAACTGAGGTGGTAGCCTCATTTTGAGTTGGTGCTCAAAGATAGATGATGTACAGAACTTAAAAGAATTCCTAAGAGGTTTTCTCCCTTTATGGGTTTCTTTGTGAAAATATATCTCTATGTATATCTTATGTGTGACCGATGTTCATTATTTATGTTGTTCATATCTTGTATAATATTGATGGTCACTTGGAAGAGATTAAAAATTGTTTGAATCATCATAAATTGTTTAAGCACAGTAACAACTGATTCACCCACCCCCCTCTCAGTTGTATTAGTAATTTCAACACAAACTAGATCTGAAAGGCCTCCCTTCCAAGCCCCATAGGTCCCTAGTATCGCAGTGCCTCCTCATGCCTCATTGCCACCTGAAGTCCCTGAAAATGATGGATGGCAAGATATTGTCCACCCGACGGTCTCTCAACATCGTGGCTGGCCTAACTTATCTCTACCTACCCCTCGACCTGCTAATCAAATTTTCCAAACTGCCCCTATCCACTCACCAGTACAGTCTTCTCATGCAAGAAAAAGGTTAAAAACTTATTCCCACCATGCTCCTGACAAAGGAAAATCCACTGTTGCCCCCTCCTCACCCCCAAATGACTCTGCCAAATACATTTCCTCTCACATGCATTTCAGAGATGATTTCTCTCATGTGATCAGTGAGATTATGCCTAAAGGCTCCACATGGTCTAAGGAAAATTCAGAGAGATCAAAAGGTGACAACAANAATTTGGCCACATAGAGAAGAAGGGTGCCTCATCCCTAGATTTTAGGGAAAACTGCTAATTTTAGTAAGTTGCCAAAATTGTTATCGACATTTCCACTTATTAATATAATTCTCTGATTTATGGAGAAAAAACTTTCTCTCATCTCTTGAATATCAACAAATTGTTTGTGTTGAATTTAACTAGAATTCTAGATCTATCAGGGTTTCTGCAAGAATTCTACACTTTGGAGATTCGAGGTGTAACTAAATTTGTGGAGAGCATAAAAGGGAAATGTCGTGACTATGTGAGGTTGGTCGTTCTCACTGAAAAATGAGTTGAACTGGGAGAAAGAAAAATCACAATACACACAGTGTGAGATCAAACTCAGAGATGAGAAACATAAGCTGAACAGAATAGAAAAGGTGAAGAGAGTAGAATGAACACATGCCAAAGAGATTGAGAGGTAAAAAGAAAGAAAATATATAAAGAGACAACAAGTCAAGTCAAGTATGAACAAAGAAGAAGAATAGTGAAGCAGAGAAGAAGTGCAGAACATAGAAGAAGTGGTAAGAATTGATATATCTGTATTGTTTTTTATTCAATCATTTATTAGGTAGGGTGGTGCTAGGGAGGACTATAGTCCTCTGTTATTCAAGTTGGTTCTTGAATACTGGAAGTTGAATCTTTCATCTAGTTTTGGCTAGAAAACAAGGTGGCAGGGTGGTGCTTGGGAAAACACAGAATTTTCTATATGCAAGTTGGTGCTTGTATAAGTGGAAGTAGGTGCTTCCATCTAGTTGGTGTTGGAACACTCAGGGAGTTGGTGCTTCCTTCTATTGGGTGCTATAGAAACCAGAGAGTTGGTGCTCTCAACAAGTTGCAGCTTGTAAAACTGAGGTGGTAGCCTCATTTTGAGTTGGTGCTCAAAGATAGATGATGTACAGAACTTAAAAGAATTCCTAAGAGGTTTTCTCCCTTTATGGGTTTCTTTGTGAAAATATATCTCTATGTATATCTTATGTGTGACCGATGTTCATTATTTATGTTGTTCATATCTTGTATAATATTGATGGTCACTTGGAAGAGATTAAAAATTGTTTGAATCATCATAAATTGTTTAAGCACAGTAACAACTGATTCACCCACCCCCCTCTCAGTTGTATTAGTAATTTCAACACAAACTAGATCTGAAAGGCCTCCCTTCCAAGCCCCATAGGTCCCTAGTATCGCAGTGCCTCCTCATGCCTCATTGCCACCTGAAGTCCCTGAAAATGATGGATGGCAAGATATTGTCCACCCGACGGTCTCTCAACATCGTGGCTGGCCTAACTTATCTCTACCTACCCCTCGACCTGCTAATCAAATTTTCCAAACTGCCCCTATCCACTCACCAGTACAGTCTTCTCATGCAAGAAAAAGGTTAAAAACTTATTCCCACCATGCTCCTGACAAAGGAAAATCCACTGTTGCCCCCTCCTCACCCCCAAATGACTCTGCCAAATACATTTCCTCTCACATGCATTTCAGAGATGATTTCTCTCATGTGATCAGTGAGATTATGCCTAAAGGCTCCACATGGTCTAAGGAAAATTCAGAGAGATCAAAAGGTGACAACAAAAAAAAGGGAAAGATTGCCTCCTAGAGTGGGAAATATGGATTTTAAGTTTTGATTTATTAATTATTCAGAACAATTGACTTCTAAAGTTTTGGATAACACACTATTTTTTGGATATATGGGTAATATATTTTTGGAAATAATTTCAATTGTCATTGATATAAATTGTCAAAATATGAAAGTGATGATGGGAGTCACAAGGAGGGATGTTTTTTTGATTAACTGGTTGTGTTATGGTTGTTAAAGAACTAAAGGGAGTCACAAGGGGTCCCACCTACTAGTTATTATTTATTAAAATCCCTTATTATGATTTTATTAATTTTCCATCTTAACTAAAAAGTTGGTTGAGTTTTAGTTAAATTAACTAAAGAAGTAGTTCAATTACTTCAACTCATTCAAATTGCTTAAAGGAAAAAGGAAAAGGAGGGTCAAGAGGAGAATAGAAGGAGAAGCATACTAAGGTATTCTCTTTGAGTTTTTGTCGAGATAATTCAGTTTTCATTCATTCTTTAATTCATTGGAAGCCTAATTCTCTTTTATGATAGTAGGGTCCTATTGTAGACAACAAGATTCAGGGATGAATTACATCATTCACACACTTGTTTTTCAGAGGTGTTGATCTATCTTTGACAGTTTGTGTAGACTTGTCTATTTGTGAATTAAATTTCAAGACTGGCAAAGGCTATTGTGTAGAGTCGAGTGGCTAGAAATTTGTGGCAAGCTGATCCAACTTTTAAAGTTTAGTTTTTTACTCTATCAGAAGTCCTTTTGTATGACTCATCGAGGAAATATAAATTTGACTTTGGTCCAAAACTTCCCTAGGGAATTTTTTAAAGAGAAGGATTCTTTTGACGAATTGGAATGAAAAAAACGATTTATTTATGTCACATCTGTTTTTATTATTGACTTGTTGTTTTTTTACTTCTGTCTCTATATTTATTTCAGCATCTGTTATATTCTGAAAATTACATAAATAACAAACTTTTCAGCGAGCTTTCATTTATAAAAAAACCAACCTAAGCACTTGTAATCAATACTTGTGAATTAGGATACAAATTTTGATGGCTATAAACATAGGGTAATATTCTCGTCTATCTTGTTTTAGCCAAGAAAGATATGAAAATGTTTGAGTAACCTCATTTCATATCTTTTCCTCAACATTTATTTGGCAACCATACTGGGGAGATATTCAATATCTCTCTGGTTGATTTTTATGCTTGATTATCATCGAATACATCTATTTTTCTGATATTGATTCTTTGACTATTTTATTTCTTAATGACTATACTTGTTGCAAGGTAGCCCAATATTGAACCCATTCTTCAAGATCAGACCAAAATTGCTTTGAATTTGTTTAACACCATTTTAGACACTGCTAATACTTGGGCTAAGCTAAATCATTCTTGGGTAGCAATTGAATGAGACATTAGTTCCCAAGAACGTTGGGAAGGTAGATGTAGACAACCTAGAAATCAACAATAACCTTCTTGTTCCTTCAACTTTGACCTTATTTTCATGTCCTTAGACCCTCATGTTTCTAGGAGAAGAAGAGGCTTATCACTTGAAATTAATGTTATTGCTGAAATAGGAAGAAGTAACATTGTGTTATCTACCCAACAAAGTTCTCTAAGGAGAACTTTGTCTGATTCATCTAGTTCATCTTTCTCTCCCTTACATATCATCCACAAGATGGCATCTAGTGGTGGCTCTGGTGGCACTGGAAGTTCTTCCTCCTCTTAGTCTTCAACTTTGTTAGTGATTGGTAGCTTATATAGCCACCAAATTCATTAAAATGTGTGGGATTTTTCAATTTGAAGAAGACCCCACAACCACATTGTGGCATGTTTCCTCTCCTCTTAACCTAGCACCTGCTACTCGTCCAATTTCTAAATTCAAAGAGCATATTCCTAGGTTTTTGGGGAATAACACTGTCACTACAAATGAACACCTGGTGGAATTTTCTAATGCTTGTCACAACATAGGAGCCAATGAAATCGATACTTGCATGCGCTTATTTGTTAGTTCCTTGGAAGGAAAGGCTGCGACCGATTTCTTTGACCTTCCTCCTAAGATTTTGTCTACTTGGGAGGAGTTAGTATATTTGTTCTAATCCAATTATGGGCAATCTAAAATCCCAACTAAGAAATTATGGGAGTATAATAACATCACTTATAAGGATGGTGATTCCATCAAGTCCTTCAACTTGCATTTCACTAAGTTATACAATCAAATCCCTGAACTTGTTCGACCTCAAAACCAAGCTTCTTTCATGTATTATTATCATGCATTACCTTCCCCCTGCTATCATAGGCTTGAGGAAACAACCATTGATAATCTCGGTTCTGCTCTACATACTTGTTTAGAATATGAAGAAAAGCTTGAAAGAATAGTTCTTCCTCAGGGAGAATCAGTTAAACAGACAGACATGTCCACCCTCATAACAATTGTACAAGACATGAATAATTGTATGCTAGCGTATGAGAGAAAGGGAAATGTCTCCCCTCTCACCCCTAGAGCTTCATCTTCTTCTACACCCCCCTCTTCTACACCCCCCTTTAGAAATCCAATTGAAAATAATTTTCAGCCTAAAGATATCATGTCTCAAAGTTGGTGTAACTTTTATGAGAAACACCCCGAGGAAACCACATGTGAGGTAAAGAAGAAAGCCAGAGATAAGATCTTTGGTAAAATACCATAAACTACCTTTGTTGTCCTAGATTTTGCAGATCCAAAGGATGTCATGATCATCAATACTAGGAACAAATCCTACACTCCCAAAGGCAAATATGATCCTCCCCAGTTCTTCTATACCGAGCTCATCCTCACCAACTGCTACTATTTAGGTTCCTAAGGTTCCTGATAGTCAAGGAACTACTTCCCCTCTCCCCTCTTTCAAATACAATATCCTAAATTAGTTGGCCAACATCAAAGAAGATGCAACCCTTCTGGACATGGTTGACATCCCTGAACAATAGAGGAATCTAAAACAATTCATGGAAGGAAAAGCTTTCATTGTAGCCAACCTCTCTGAAGAGGTAAACAAAGAGGATTCATCTCTAAATAAAGTAGGTGTACATATATTTAGATACCCTGTAAAAAATCCCCCTTTTTATATTTCTGTAAAGATTATGGATAAGATCGCCCATTGTTGCCTCATTGATGGCGGTTCGGGCCCAAGTGTAATGTCAAAGATTATTATGGAATAGCTATGCTTGTCTTGTAAAATGAAAACGCCATAAGCATGCTCTCTTATAATTGTCTAAAAAAAACAACCATATGTGAGATTAAATATGTGACCTTAGTTTTGTGCGCACTCCCTGAAATAAAGACAAACCTTAGTATTCAGTTAATTGATATTCCAGTAAGCAATTACTCAATCATCTTGGGAAGATATTGGCAAGATTTGATGGGTGGATACCTCTCACTCGAAGGAACACACTTATCCATTCCTCGTAATGGTAAAAATGTTATAGTCCTTAGAGAGGGAAGGATTTAACCTTACATAGAGAGTGTCCCACAACCTAACATGAACTATATCGAAGAGGACCTAGGGGTGTATTCTATATTTTCCGAGGAGGATAACATTCCCTTGGAACAAATCAATTTAGATGATGGTATGTGGCACATGGAATTCAATGGTTCATGCTCTAGTGAGGGTAACAGAGATGGCATAATCTTATACTCCCCTATGGGGAAAATTCATAACTTTTCTTACAGGTTGGAGTTTTCTTGCACAAACAATGTCACTGAATTTGAAGCTTTATTATTAGGAATTGAAAATGCCTATAATCTTGGTTGTGGTCACCTTCAGTTTTTGGAGATTCCAAGCTTATTGTGAACCTTGTATGTAAGATATACTCTCCTAGAAACAAGTTGATGAAATGATACACCCAAACTATTTGGGCACTTATCTCGAACCTATTATTTTTCAACATTACTCATGTTAAGAGGGAATTGAACTCAATGGATGATCGGTTAGCTATTTTTGCAGACTCTCCTAATCGAAAACTTCAGCCAAATAGACCTGATTGTACTTTTCAATCTCTATATCGTCCACATATCCCTGACAATATAGAATCCTGACATGTCTTCCCTAGCAATGAGAGCATCTGTGCTTTCATTCAAAATGAACCTTATAATCCCAAGGAAATTATATCCATAGAAGATAACAAGATTCCAAAAGGCTTGACTCCTATAGAGAGTTCATTTTCATCGAGTGATGTAGGTGATAAAGATAAACATAAAGAAGAGGAGTCGAAAAGGAAGGTGGGTGAAACCATATCCTTGAACATTGGGACACACGAGTCTCCAAAGAATGTTAAAATAGGTGCCCAATATTCTGATGAAGAGAAAATGAAGTTTACGAAGCTGCTTGGTGAATTTCAAGATGTTTTTTCTTGGTCTTATGAGGATCTTCATGGTTTTGATCCTACTCTCATACAACATTCCATTCCCATCAAGGAAGGCATAAAACTAGTTAGGAAAAAAAAAATACCTATNACATTTCCTCTCACATGCATTTCAGAGATGATTTCTCTCATGTGATCAGTGAGATTATGCCTAAAGGCTCCACATGGTCTAAGGAAAATTCAGAGAGATCAAAAGGTGACAACAAAAAAAAGGGAAAGATTGCCTCCTAGAGTGGGAAATATGGATTTTAAGTTTTGATTTATTAATTATTCAGAACAATTGACTTCTAAAGTTTTGGATAACACACTATTTTTTGGATATATGGGTAATATATTTTTGGAAATAATTTCAATTGTCATTGATATAAATTGTCAAAATATGAAAGTGATGATGGGAGTCACAAGGAGGGATGTTTTTTTGATTAACTGGTTGTGTTATGGTTGTTAAAGAACTAAAGGGAGTCACAAGGGGTCCCACCTACTAGTTATTATTTATTAAAATCCCTTATTATGATTTTATTAATTTTCCATCTTAACTAAAAAGTTGGTTGAGTTTTAGTTAAATTAACTAAAGAAGTAGTTCAATTACTTCAACTCATTCAAATTGCTTAAAGGAAAAAGGAAAAGGAGGGTCAAGAGGAGAATAGAAGGAGAAGCATACTAAGGTATTCTCTTTGAGTTTTTGTCGAGATAATTCAGTTTTCATTCATTCTTTAATTCATTGGAAGCCTAATTCTCTTTTATGATAGTAGGGTCCTATTGTAGACAACAAGATTCAGGGATGAATTACATCATTCACACACTTGTTTTTCAGAGGTGTTGATCTATCTTTGACAGTTTGTGTAGACTTGTCTATTTGTGAATTAAATTTCAAGACTGGCAAAGGCTATTGTGTAGAGTCGAGTGGCTAGAAATTTGTGGCAAGCTGATCCAACTTTTAAAGTTTAGTTTTTTACTCTATCAGAAGTCCTTTTGTATGACTCATCGAGGAAATATAAATTTGACTTTGGTCCAAAACTTCCCTAGGGAATTTTTTAAAGAGAAGGATTCTTTTGACGAATTGGAATGAAAAAAACGATTTATTTATGTCACATCTGTTTTTATTATTGACTTGTTGTTTTTTTACTTCTGTCTCTATATTTATTTCAGCATCTGTTATATTCTGAAAATTACATAAATAACAAACTTTTCAGCGAGCTTTCATTTATAAAAAAACCAACCTAAGCACTTGTAATCAATACTTGTGAATTAGGATACAAATTTTGATGGCTATAAACATAGGGTAATATTCTCGTCTATCTTGTTTTAGCCAAGAAAGATATGAAAATGTTTGAGTAACCTCATTTCATATCTTTTCCTCAACATTTATTTGGCAACCATACTGGGGAGATATTCAATATCTCTCTGGTTGATTTTTATGCTTGATTATCATCGAATACATCTATTTTTCTGATATTGATTCTTTGACTATTTTATTTCTTAATGACTATACTTGTTGCAAGGTAGCCCAATATTGAACCCATTCTTCAAGATCAGACCAAAATTGCTTTGAATTTGTTTAACACCATTTTAGACACTGCTAATACTTGGGCTAAGCTAAATCATTCTTGGGTAGCAATTGAATGAGACATTAGTTCCCAAGAACGTTGGGAAGGTAGATGTAGACAACCTAGAAATCAACAATAACCTTCTTGTTCCTTCAACTTTGACCTTATTTTCATGTCCTTAGACCCTCATGTTTCTAGGAGAAGAAGAGGCTTATCACTTGAAATTAATGTTATTGCTGAAATAGGAAGAAGTAACATTGTGTTATCTACCCAACAAAGTTCTCTAAGGAGAACTTTGTCTGATTCATCTAGTTCATCTTTCTCTCCCTTACATATCATCCACAAGATGGCATCTAGTGGTGGCTCTGGTGGCACTGGAAGTTCTTCCTCCTCTTAGTCTTCAACTTTGTTAGTGATTGGTAGCTTATATAGCCACCAAATTCATTAAAATGTGTGGGATTTTTCAATTTGAAGAAGACCCCACAACCACATTGTGGCATGTTTCCTCTCCTCTTAACCTAGCACCTGCTACTCGTCCAATTTCTAAATTCAAAGAGCATATTCCTAGGTTTTTGGGGAATAACACTGTCACTACAAATGAACACCTGGTGGAATTTTCTAATGCTTGTCACAACATAGGAGCCAATGAAATCGATACTTGCATGCGCTTATTTGTTAGTTCCTTGGAAGGAAAGGCTGCGACCGATTTCTTTGACCTTCCTCCTAAGATTTTGTCTACTTGGGAGGAGTTAGTATATTTGTTCTAATCCAATTATGGGCAATCTAAAATCCCAACTAAGAAATTATGGGAGTATAATAACATCACTTATAAGGATGGTGATTCCATCAAGTCCTTCAACTTGCATTTCACTAAGTTATACAATCAAATCCCTGAACTTGTTAGACCTCAAAACCAAGCTTCTTTCATGTATTATTATCATGCATTACCTTCCCCCTGCTATCATAGGCTTGAGGAAACAACCATTGATAATCTCGGTTCTTCTCTACATACTTGTTTAGAATATGAAGAAAATCTTGAAAGAATAGTTCTTCCTCAGGGAGAATTAGTTAAACAGACAGACATGTCCACCCTCATACAAATTGTACAAGACATGAATAATTGTATGCTAGCGTATGAGAGAAAGGGAAATGTCTCCCCTCTCACCCCTAGAGCTTCATCTTCTTCTACACCCCCCTTTAGAAATCCAATTGAAAATAATTTTCAGCCTAAAGATATCATGTCTCAAAGTTGGTGTAACTTTTATGAGAAACACCCCGAGGAAACCACATGTGAGGTAAAGAAGAAAGCCAGAGATAAGATCTTTGGTAAAATACCATAAACTACCTTTGTTGTCCTAGATTTTGCAGATCCAAAGGATGTCATGATCATCAATACTAGGAACAAATCCTACACTCCCAAAGGCAAATATGATCCTCCCCAGTTCTTCTATACCGAGCTCATCCTCACCAACTGCTACTATTTAGGTTCCTAAGGTTCCTGATAGTCAAGGAACTACTTCCCCTCTCCCCTCTTTCAAATACAATATCCTAAATTAGTTGGCCAACATCAAAGAAGATGCAACCCTTCTGGACATGGTTGACATCCCTGAACAATAGAGGAATCTAAAACAATTCATGGAAGGAAAAGCTTTCATTGTAGCCAACCTCTCTGAAGAGGTAAACAAAGAGGATTCATCTCTAAATAAAGTAGGTGTACATATATTTAGATACCCTGTAAAAAATCCCCCTTTTTATATTTCTGTAAAGATTATGGATAAGATCGCCCATTGTTGCCTCATTGATGGCGGTTCGGGCCCAAGTGTAATGTCAAAGATTATTATGGAATAGCTATGCTTGTCTTGTAAAATGAAAACGCCATAAGCATGCTCTCTTATAATTGTCTAAAAAAAACAACCATATGTGAGATTAAATATGTGACCTTAGTTTTGTGCGCACTCCCTGAAATAAAGACAAACCTTAGTATTCAGTTAATTGATATTCCAGTAAGCAATTACTCAATCATCTTGGGAAGATATTGGCAAGATTTGATGGGTGGATACCTCTCACTCGAAGGAACACACTTATCCATTCCTCGTAATGGTAAAAATGTTATAGTCCTTAGAGAGGGAAGGATTTAACCTTACATAGAGAGTGTCCCACAACCTAACATGAACTATATCGAAGAGGACCTAGGGGTGTATTCTATATTTTCCGAGGAGGATAACATTCCCTTGGAACAAATCAATTTAGATGATGGTATGTGGCACATGGAATTCAATGGTTCATGCTCTAGTGAGGGTAACAGAGATGGCATAATCTTATACTCCCCTATGGGGAAAATTCATAACTTTTCTTACAGGTTGGAGTTTTCTTGCACAAACAATGTCACTGAATTTGAAGCTTTATTATTAGGAATTGAAAATGCCTATAATCTTGGTTGTGGTCACCTTCAGTTTTTGGAGATTCCAAGCTTATTGTGAACCTTGTATGTAAGATATACTCTCCTAGAAACAAGTTGATGAAATGATACACCCAAACTATTTGGGCACTTATCTCGAACCTATTATTTTTCAACATTACTCATGTTAAGAGGGAATTGAACTCAATGGATGATCGGTTAGCTATTTTTGCAGACTCTCCTAATCGAAAACTTCAGCCAAATAGACCTGATTGTACTTTTCAATCTCTATATCGTCCACATATCCCTGACAATATAGAATCCTGACATGTCTTCCCTAGCAATGAGAGCATCTGTGCTTTCATTCAAAATGAACCTTATAATCCCAAGGAAATTATATCCATAGAAGATAACAAGATTCCAAAAGGCTTGACTCCTATAGAGAGTTCATTTTCATCGAGTGATGTAGGTGATAAAGATAAACATAAAGAAGAGGAGTCGAAAAGGAAGGTGGGTGAAACCATATCCTTGAACATTGGGACACACGAGTCTCCAAAGAATGTTAAAATAGGTGCCCAATATTCTGATGAAGAGAAAATGAAGTTTACGAAGCTGCTTGGTGAATTTCAAGATGTTTTTTCTTGGTCTTATGAGGATCTTCATGGTTTTGATCCTACTCTCATACAACATTCCATTCCCATCAAGGAAGGCATAAAACTAGTTAGGAAAAAAAAAATACCTATCAACCCTACAGTGGAAGAAACTATTCGAAAGGAGTTGAAAAACTCTTGAAAGATGGAATCATCTCTTTGTTTAAATATTCTCAATGGGTTTCCAATTTGGTTCATGTTAAAAAAAACTGGTTAGATCGGATTATGCATTGATTTTTGCGCATTAAATTGAGCTAGTATAAAAGATCACTTTCCTCTCCCTAACATGAAAATTATTTTGCAGCAAGTTGCAGGGTCACAGATGATGTCCTTACTTGACGGATTTTCTGGTTACAATCAAATCAAGGTAAAAAGGGCAGATAAATATAAAACCAAATTTATGACTCGTTGGGGTACCTTTTCTTATGAACGTATGCCTTTTGTCTTATCTAATGTAGGTAAAACTTTTCAAAGAGATATGCAAATAAATTTCGACGATTTGATCGACAAGATCATTCATATCTGCCTTGATGACTTAACTATGTACTCTAAAAACCGATCAGATCATTTTGGTCATCTAAAAAGAGTTCTCATGAGATGAAGGAAATTTGGCATCTCTCTCAATCCTTCTAAGTCCATTTTGGACATTACCAAGGGAAAAATCCTTGGACACATTGTCTCCGATTCATGGATAAGCATTGATCCTGAAAGGATTACTACTATCCTTAATCTACCTGCTCCCACTTCCAGGAAGGAGGTTCAAGATTTTATGGGTGTTATTAACTTTGTCCATAGGTTTGTTCCTAATTTTGCTATGATGGTCAAACCAATTCAGAATCTGCTTAAGCAAGACCATTCCTTTTATTGGACAAATGATGTCGAAAATGATTTTTTAGGGATCAATAAATAAATCAGTTCCACACTGGTTCTAGCGAAGCCGAATTTTGAGAAGGAATTCACGATATATACTAATGCCACCGAGGAAGCAGTTTATGCTATCCTAATGCAAAGTGATGACCAAGGTAATGAAAAACCAGTGGCTTACATGAGTCAAAGTTTGTTTGATGATGAATTTAAATATTCATTTATTGAGAAACATGATTTCACTCTTGTTAAAACTATTGAAAAGTTTTGCCACTTCATCTTAGGTAAGCGTACGTTTGTAAAAGTCCCTTTACCTGTTGTCAATGTTTTGCTCTCACAGACTTATCTTTCAGAGAAGCTTTCACATTAGCTTGCCAAGATCCAGGATAATGATTAAATATCATGACTTCTACCACTATCAAGGGATGTGACTTAGCCCTTCACTTAGATTAGCATGCTGAAAATAGTGAAGGAATTGATGAACATGATAGTTCCCTATCAACATTATTCTACATTGATAGTCAGATTCTTCTTGTGTTTAAACATCCTTGGTATAAGAATTTAGTTTACTACTTACAAAACCAAATATGTCCAGACAAATTAGACACTCATCAAAGAAGAAGACTCTGTCTTGAATCTACAAGATATGTCATTATAGGATTCTTATTGTTTCAAATATTTGCTGATGGTGTGTTGCTTCGCTGTGTAAACGATGAAGACGCACATAAATTGTTGCAAGAAACTCATGGTTCTTCAAATTATATCATTCATGTAGGAGGTCTTTTTTTTGCTAAAACCACTACTTTCAAGATTATTAGAAAAGGTTACTATTGGACTTCAATCTTTNTGCTTGGTGAATTTCAAGATGTTTTTTCTTGGTCTTATGAGGATCTTCATGGTTTTGATCCTACTTTCATACAACATGTCATTCCCATCAAGGAAGGCATAAAACTAGTTAGGAAAAAAAAAAATACCTATCAACCCTACAGTGGAAGAAACTATTCGAAAGGAATTGAAAAACTCTTGAAAGATGGAATCATCTCTTTGTTTAAATATTCTCAATGGGTTTCCAATTTGGTTCATGTTAAAAAAAACTGGTTAGATCGGATTATGCATTGATTTTTGCACATTAAATTGAGCTAGTATAAAAGATCACTTTCCTCTCCCTAACATGAAAATTATTTTGCAGCAAGTTGCAGGGTCACTGATGATGTCCTTACTTGACGGATTTTCTGGTTACAATCAAATCAAGGTAAAAAGGGCAGATAAATATAAAACCAAATTTATGACTCGTTGGGGTACCTTTTCTTATGAACATATGCCTTTTGTCTTATCTAATGTAGGTGAAACTTTTCAAAGAGATATGCAAATAAATTTCGACGATTTGATCGACAAGATCATTCATATCTGCCTTGATGACTTAACTGTGTACTCTAAAAACCGATCAGATCATTTTGGTCATCTGAAAAGAGTTCTCATGAGATGAAGGAAATTTGGCATCTCTCTCAATCCTTCTAAGTCCATTTTGGACATTACCAAGGGAAAAATCCTTGGACACATTGTCTCCGATTCATGGATAAGCATTGATCCTGAAAGGATTACTACTATCCTTAATCTACCTGCTCCCACTTCCAGGAAGGAGGTTCAAGATTTTATGGGTGTTATTAACTTTGTCCATAGGTTTGTTCCTAATTTTGCTATGATGGTCAAACCAATTCAGAATCTGCTTAAGCAAGACCATTCCTTTTATTGGACAAATGATGTCGAAAATGATTTTTTAGGGATCAATAAATAAATCAGTTCCACACTGGTTCTAGCGAAGCCGAATTTTGAGAAGGAATTCACGATATATACTAATGCCACCGAGGAAGCAGTTTATGCTATCCTAATGCAAAGTGATGACCAAGGTAATGAAAAACCAGTGGCTTACATGAGTCAAAGTTTGTTTGATGATGAATTTAAATATTCATTTATTGAGAAACATGATTTCACTCTTGTTAAAACTATTGAAAAGTTTTGCCACTTCATCTTAGGTAAGCGTACGTTTGTAAAAGTCCCTTTACCTGTTGTCAATGTTTTGCTCTCACAGACTTATCTTTCAGAGAAGCTTTCACATTAGCTTGCCAAGATCCAGGATAATGATTAAATATCATGACTTCTACCACTATCAAGGGATGTGACTTAGCCCTTCACTTAGATTAGCATGCTGAAAATAGTGAAGGAATTGATGAACATGATAGTTCCCTATCAACATTATTCTACATTGATAGTCAGATTCTTCTTGTGTTTAAACATCCTTGGTATAAGAATTTAGTTTACTACTTACAAAACCAAATATGTCCAGACAAATTAGACACTCATCAAAGAAGAAGACTCTGTCTTGAATCTACAAGATATGTCATTATAGGATTCTTATTGTTTCAAATATTTGCTGATGGTGTGTTGCTTCGCTGTGTAAACGATGAAGACGCACATAAATTGTTGCAAGAAACTCATGGTTCTTCAAATTATATCATTCATGTAGGAGGTCTTTTTTTTGCTAAAACCACTACTTTCAAGATTATTAGAAAAGGTTACTATTGGACTTCAATCTTTCGTGACTCTTATGTTTTTTTGAGATCTTGTGACAAGTGCCAAAAATTTGTTGGGAAAGAATGCCTTTTAGCCATGCCACTACAACCTGTCCTCCCGGACTTTCCTTTTTCAAAGTGGGGATTGGATTTTATTGGTCCTATTAATCCTCCATATTCAATAGGACAAGTTTTTATTTTGACAACCACAGAATATTTTATGAAGTGGGCTAAATCTGTCCCACTTAAGCACTCAACGGATGATCGGGTGATTTCTTTCCTCGAAAATAACATCTTTTCCAGATTTGGTCTTCCATTGGAAATTGTTACGGACAATGGTCCTGCTTTCATTTCTGCTAAGATGACCCATTTTTTAGCCTAGTTGGGGGTTAAACATTTCACCTCATCGGATTATTATCCCAAAGGAAATGGGTAGGCCAAGTCTATCAACAAGAATCTGGTGAGAATCGTCAAAAGGCTCATCGAAGATAAGCCTCGTCAATGGCACACTCTCCTCACTTATGCCCTTCGGGAAGATTGAACTACCACCAAGGTAAGCACTAGTTGCACTCCTTTCTAGGTTGTGTATGGTCAAGAATCCATCTTGCCTACTGAGATAGAACTTTCTTCCTTAAGGCTGATGCTACAAATCAAAGAATTAAATTCTTCTTATGTTTCACAAAGAATAAATGCACTCCTAGATTTAGAGGAGAAAAGGATGTTTGCCTTGGATAATATAAAAAAGAGACATCAGACTGTGAAGAATTATTTCAACAAGAGTGTCAAAACTGTCAAATTTAAAGTCAATGAAAGGGTACTGTTGTGGGATTCAGCTCATACTGATAGGGGAAGACACTCAAAATTTAAAAAATTATTGTTGGGTCCTTTTAAGATCACTTTTGTCATGGGTATTAACTCTTACATTATAAAATATTTACAGGAGATATTGTTTTCCTACAACATTAACAATTGTCACTTAAAACATTATGTGGAACCAACTTGAAAAGTTTTAACACAGTTTGGATTTTCTGTATATTAGTAGTCTAGTTCTGCTTTCATTATCACCATTGTTTTTCATTTCTAATTTTTCAGTAGTTTAATTCTTGATTTCCTTTTAATAGCTTTCATGTTGCTTTGGAATTCTATCATTTTATTTCTGTTGTTTTAAATTTTGCAGTCCTATTTCTATCATGAATTTTATTGCTTTTCATCTTTTAGTTTAATTTTGGTCAAAAACAAGATGTTGGATCAATTCTTCCATAGTGATACTCCTGCAAGGTATTGTTAGTCAATAAAAGTCAAGCTTACACAATTGTTACGATGTTCCCTCTAAAAGAATAATTGAATTTGTTATCTTCTTTCACTGTTGTCTTATAAAGAAATTGGTTATCTCCCACTTCCGCTTTCGATTTCTTCATCCATTTAAGAATTAAAAGAGAAAGTACATAAATTTTTATCCTTTAAGTAAAGAGAAAATTTTGGTTGAATGATTATGCATATAGGGATAAACCCCCTCATACTTAACATTTTTCATGAGTTATTCCCAAATTCCCGATCATTTTTCCATTAAATCCGCTCACTTCCCCCTATTGCATAATCATTCTTGTTATACCTTCTGGGAAACCATATATTCTGAGTTCTAATTTGTTGGAAACAGATTTCCCTGTGGAGTTTCCAGTTAATTGATGATTAAAATCACAACGAGGATTTCTCCCGCAAAGTATTGCTAAATCCTATTATTTAAACTAATCTAATGATATATAATATTAGTAGGTGGGACCCCCTTGTAGACTGGAGGCTCAGAGATAGTCTTATCATGCATTTTATGTTGTTGTTTTGATGTT
>JZKD02S0061302.1:49463-76897 GCA_000966675.3 Picea glauca
TCATCGAGCTTCCTGCTCTCAAACACAATGGGATGGCCCCCCTGCATCAATACTGCTCCAATCCCCACCCCTGATGCGTCACACTCTAAAACGAACGGCTGAGAAAAGTCTGGGAGGGCTAGAACAGGACATGTGCTCATAACCTCCTTCATTTTGTTGAAGGTCTGTTGTGAATCCTCTGTCCACTGAAAAGCACCCTTCTTTGTCAAGTCTGTGAGTGGTGCGCCCAACTGTGAAAATCCCTTGACAAATCTCCTATAGTAACTGCATAACCCAAAGAATCCTCTTAGCTCCGTGAGATTCTTGGGTGTTGGCCAATCCACAATGGCTCTGATCTTCTCCTAATGAACCTGTACTCCCTGTCCACTGATGATGTGCCCCAAATATAGCAATTCCTTCATGCCAAATTCACATTTGGATTCCTTGGCATATAAAGACTGAGTCTTCATAATATCCAAGACCATCTCCAAATGTGCCAAATGCTCATCCCATGTCTTCCTGTAGATCAATATGTCGTCGAAGAATACCAAAATGTACTTCCTCAACTTTCCCCTGAAGATATGGTTCATGCAAGACTGGAAGGTGACTGGGGTGTTGGTCATTCCAAAGGGAATGACCAAGAACTCAAAATTCCCGAAATGGCATCGAAATGTTGTCTTCTCAATATCCTGCTCCATGATGCTGATCTGATGGTATCCTGAACGTAGATCAATCTTGCTGAAGAAGACTGCCCCATGTAACTCATCCATCAACTCATCTATGCATGGAATAGGGTAACGATTCTTGATCATTTTCTTGTTGAGCGCTATGTAATCGATGCACATCCGTAATGTGCCATCCTTCTTCAGTACCAGTACTACTGAAGATGCAAAAGGACTCCTACTGGGCCTGATGTGTCCCATAGCGAGCAATTCTTTGATCGCTTTCTTAATTTTGTCCTTAAATTTCTTGGGGTGTCTATACAGTGTTGTAATCACCGATGTAGCCCCTGCCTCTAGCTCAATCATGTGCTCAAACCCTCTGTCTGGTGGTCTCCCTGGTGGTATCGGCCCAAACACTAGGTCATAATGTCCCAGAAGCTCTCTGATCTGTGGATGGTACTGCTCTCTACCCTCTGCGTCTCTTCATGTAGTGATCCAACACTCTGCGGCATAAGCCACATCACCATGATGAAAGATACGTTCCATCCTCTTCGCCGATACTGCCCGAGGTGCCCCTGTCGACATACCTCTCAGCACAACTCTGAATCCACTGGTATCTCTGAAGCTCATGGTCAACGTCTGATAGTTGAACCCAATCTCCCCCAATGAATATAACCACTGTACCCCTAATACAGCATCTGTATCTGATAGGTCAACTACATAAAATGTGTCCGTCAGGGTGTAGTTTCCAAGCTTGACCTCAAGATCAGGAACCATGTCTAAACATGTCATCGTGTATCCATCTGCCACTGCCACATGGAATCCCTCAAACTCATCGATGTGTAACCCCCTCCTGGCTACCAATGATGCGTCTATGAAGTTGTGGGTGGATCCACCTTCAACTAAAGCTATCATGCGTTGCCCTTGTACAAGGCCCTTAAGCCTGAGAGTGTTGTATCTGGGCACTCCTGAAAGGGTGGCTATGGTTCCCCCTTTCACCTCTCTATGAGGTTTGGCCTCCTCCTGGGGCTTGTTCTTGGCCGATATCTGTGGTTTCTTTGGCTGCTGCTCTAGCTCCTGGGGGGTCTTAGTCTCTGAATCACTGTCTGTAGATGTTTGAATGTCCTCATCCTCCTCCTCACTACCTGATTCCACCTCAATATAGTGGATCTGTCCCTTCCCCATGCATCTGTGCCCTGGGACCCAAGGATCTCTGCAGGAGAAGCAAAGCTTCTTCCTCATCAACTCCCGTCGTGTGTCATCATCCAACTTGGGATTGCCCTTCCACTCCCTTGGAGGGTTCTTCTGATCCTTGTCTCTCTGTGGTACAAAGGGTTTAGTAAAGGGTTTAGTTTTTGGCACCGAATCCGCCAAATCTCTAGTGCGCTGGACGACATCCTGCAAGGAATGAGGGTGATATGCCTTCACCCATCCTCTCAAGGGTTCTGTGAGCCCTTCGGTGAATAGCATGACCAAACGTGGCTTAGATATGTCTGTCACTGTAACTACCACTCCCTGAAACTCTGAAATGAATGCCTCTGCGGTGCCAGTTTGTCTCAACTGGGCTAAATCTCTGAAACGGATCTCCGGATCCCTCTTGTCAAATCTATCCATGAGTCTCTCAGTGAACTCTCTGTAGGAGGTGATGTGATTGTTCCCCAATGTCACCAATCCATGATACCACCACTCGTGTGCCTCACCTTCCAAGTGTAGGGTGGAGAAACTAATGGCCTCTGCCTCTATCATCTGATTGATCTTGTAGTAGGTATCTAGTTTCTGTACCCAAGCTCTGGAAGTGCATCTGGATGATTCGTCAAAATATGGTATGGTGAGTTTACCAACTTTGCGAATGAAATCAAGGTTATGCCCCTGTTGTTGCTGCCCTCCCCTCTGTGGCTCTCTGGGATGGTTCCTGAGTCTGAGTCCACAGTACTTGACTAGGGTCATGTCCCATTGGAAGTCATAGTCCATGGCCGCATACTCTCTTCGATACTCTGCCATGTCCTCTACATGTGTGGCCGGTCTCTAAGCTATCTATATTTGTGCTGCTACTGGGGCTGCCCTCTGGAAACTGGGAAATAATGCACGTGGAATCCTACTCGCAGAGGTGTATGTGCGAGTGGGTGACTGGGGTCTACTGTCTGCCCCTGAGTTCCCATGTGCTACATGTGGGCCTTGAGTGCCCGAAATATCCATCATAGCTAGTCTATCTGCTACCTGAGCCAAAGACTAGGACATGGTACGCTAACTAGCTAGCATGTCACTGATCACCTGCATGAAGACTACGTCTGGGTCTGATGGGGCCTTACCACTTCCCTCTGGTCGCTCATACATGTCACCTATCCTCTTCTCTACTTCGCGCTCAGCCTCGCGCTCTGCTCGTCGTTATGCTTCTCTAAGTGCCTCTTCCTCTTCCTCTGAACTGGGAGGGAAAGGCGGGAAGTTAGGTCTGTCCCTTCTTCCCTTTCGCCGACTGTACGTGACATATTCGTCACCTTCATGCTCACGGCCATCTGGTTCTTCTGTTGTACTCATTGTCTTTAGTCATAGGATGGCAGGACTAAAGCTCTGATACCACTGAAATATCCCTGATCCGACTGATCAAGATATTTGCTACTGTCTTACTGCTCCATCGTGTAGATCTGATACACTGGGGGTTTCTGGATGCGTTTTAGTGGATGATGAAGGTGTTCTTTGTTTATTGTGTTTGCATGTCAGTTAATATGGTTTCATGTAGGTTATTATAGTTGCATGTAGCATAATAAAGGTTTTACAATCATAAAATGACGCATGCAATAGCATAGAATGTCAACAGATCAATATTATGAATAATAACAGTGCATGCATGGGAATACAAATCGCCTACTGAAATATAAATACTAAACGCCAGTCAGATGTCATGGATCTGTACTGGAATACAATCAAATAGAAAAGAAATACCCGTGACCGCAAGAAGGCAGCAAATCTGCTGCATGCACAGATAGGATGACCAAAATGAATGATCCTGGATGAGCACGGTGATCGTTATTTACCGGAAAACTCGATCTCAAAACTCAACCGTCAGAATGATCTCAAAACAACTCCAATCAATGCGCCTTGGCTGCTGCACTGGAAATAATGTCTGACGGAATCCAAAACGGACCTCTATGGCACTAGATCTAAAACCCTGGGGGGTTTGCACCCCTCCTTGGGCACTGAATGCACCCCAATGGATTCCACCGTCGGAATCTGCCGCTATATAGCTCAAAACAATCTTCTCATCCCGTACTGAAATGGGTTGGAAGGATTTGGCCGGATCTGATAGGGAACCCCTGCATGCAAGGCCAAATGACTGTCCGGAATGGTTGTGCCCTAAACAGTTATATGGGTCACTCTGCAAGATTCCACAGTCGGAATCTGATGAATGCTGGATCAATGGAAGCTCCCTGGCTAGATCTCCACTGGGTCAGAATGGATCTGCAATCGGGACCACGGTCTACTTCAGATATCTGAATCTCCTAATTAGCTTACACCCTCCTTGGCTAAGCTGCACCCTCCACACTGAAAAATCCTGAAATGTATGATGAGATGCCTGGATGGTATCTTCGATGGGCTAGGGTGTGTCTCTCAACACCGAAACCGATGAAGGGTGGTGGTTTCCTCTAGAAATCCACAAAACAATAAGGTCGACTCTCTTCCTCCTCTGGAAGCTCTCAACATCAAATCATAATCATGCATAATGAGGAATTAGGTCAAATTCCTCTCTATATATCTTTCCCAACCTAATTCTTCGTTGACATCACTTAACCTAGGCGCCCTTCCTCCTAAGTGAATTATTTGTCAATTAAGTCGCTCTCCTTATCACCTTTTCATTCTAATTCTTCGTTGACTTAGGCTTAAGTGACTTTTCCTAAGTAATTAGGCTTAATTTATCGTTTATCCTTAATTCCTCCTTATTTCTCCATCTGGTTCCCTGTTTGTGCCTGACTATAGTCTACGGGAACATATAGACTACTAAGTCACTCCCAGCTGGCCTAATCTTGGGGATGGAACATCACAGATCAACTGCGGGAAACTGCAGACACATAGAATGGTGACGCACCACGAAGTGGGGGATGGCTCCCACAATAGAGACAAAGAGTCTGATGAAAGGAGAGCGGTGGAGACCCCTCCAAATCTAGCTGAGACTGTGAGGAGCCTCATGGTCAAACTACAGAGATGCAAGGTCGACAATGAGAGGTTGATAAAAGAGAAAGAAAATCAAATGGAGATTAATGCAGTTTTGTTGCATAGCTTATCCGAAATAAAAAGATAATTGTACCATGGACCTGACACCAGTCACATGGACCAACGACAGACAAAGAAATTTTGAAGTCCCCCTGAGATATGAAAATGTGGTCTTTTAAGTGGCCACACTGGAAAGAGAACCTCGAGAAAGGTCCACCCCAAAGATAAGGGACAAGCATTGGATGATTCCTCTAGAAATGAAACTAGCGACTCAGAGGGATCTTCTAGTAGCAGAACTAGTTCTTACTCCTGAAGAAAATGGAAGAAGCGAAATCATTCCAAAAATCATAATCTCAAAGAATTCAAGAAGGACAAACCACCCTCTTTCGACGGTGAAATAAAGAAGGGAGAGGAAGCAGAGGCCTAGCTGCTTGGACTAAAGAAGTATTTCAGAGTCCATGACTTCTCGAAAAACTTGAAGGCCTGAGTAGCCACTTTCAACTTGAATGGAAAGGCTTCCATTTGGTGGGAAGACCTTAAGAATGTGAAAGGGATTCACGAAGAAGACCTATCTTGGGAATGGTTTGAGAAATACTCCAGGAAGAACTATCTGTCGGAAAAGTATTTCGGCGAAAAGACTAAAGAATTCTATGAACTCAAACTGGGGCAACACACCATAGAGGAATATGTCAGCAGATTCTTCGAGTTGTTGAGGTACATACCCTATATAAAATAAGAAAAGGCAAAGGTGAAACGATTCATCAGTGGACTACCTAAGGACTATCAGAACAGGATTGAGTTTGACAAGCCAAAGACCCTAGAAGACACTATCCGAAAGGAAAGATATTGTTATGAACAGCTTGGGCATCGGACAGAACCTTGTGAAGGCTGGAAGCAAAAGAATAGTTCGGGATTCTAGAAAAAGGGGTCTAAATCCCCAAGATTTAAAAACTATAAAAGGGACTCAAGGATGAGCTTCCCAACCCGAAGTGTACACCAGCAGAATTTCTCCTCCCAAAGCAGAAATAAACCTTTTGGATCTACCCTAGGAAATATTGATAACCCAAAGAAAGAACCCTTGAAATGTTGGGGTTGTGGAGAATAACATCTACTGAAGGACTGCCCGCACCGACAAAAGAATAGTCGGAGAATTTACAATGTTCAAGAAGCTACCACCATTAATGACATCGCCAGGAGCGTGCCACAAATTTATGCAGCCTTGGATAATAAACAAGCTGACTACCAAGCTTCAGTGATGGATATGGAAGGTATGATCACCAACCATCTAGTGTCTATTTTAATTGACCCTGGTTCAAATTTGAGTTATATAGCCCCTAAGGTTGTTGATAAGTGTAAATTACAATCACATAAACACGCTAAGCCATGGTTGGTACAGTTAGCCACTGGCACCAAAAGAAAAGTAATGGAGGTCATACCATCTTTCCAATTCACTATGGGTGAATTCCCCACCCAAGAAACCCTTAATGTATTACCCCTAGGATCGTATAACCTGTTGATTGGTATGGACTGGCTAGCCACATATAAAGCCAGACTGGACTGTTACCATAAAACCTTAGAATGTGTAAGTGAAGAAGGAAGAAGGATAACCCTTCAAGGGATCCAAAAACCTGTCTCGGTGAGACGAATATCATCTCTTCAAATGAGAAAGTATTGCAGAAAGGGGTGTCCACTATATGCGATATAGGTGTTGGAATCAGTTGAAGATGACAAACCCAGCCTCGAAGATCACCCCACACTAAGAGAATATAGAGATGTATTTCCGGAAGAGGTATCGGGTTTACCTCAAGAAGGGATATTGACTTCTCGATAGAAATTGCACCAGGAGCGGTGCCAGTGTCTAGGACACCCTATAGAATGAGCACACCCGAGCTAGTTGAGCTTAAACTACAACTAAAGGAAATGATGGACAAAGGCTATATCTGACCTAGCATGTCCCCATGGGGAGCACCAGTTATGTTTGTGAATAAGAAAGATGGTACCCTCTGACTATGCATAGATTATAGACAACTCAATAAGGTAACCATAAAGAATAAGTACCCCTTACCTAGGATCGATGACCTGTTCGATCAATTGGGAGATGCTTCCATCTTCTCAAAGATTGACTTGAGATTTGGATGAGATATGGTCACTATGAGTTTGTGGTAGTACCATTTGGATTGACCAATGCCCCTGCCACTTTTATGTTCTTGATGAACAATGTGCTCAACAAATTTCTAGAAAAATTTGTACTGGTTTTTATTGACGATATATTAATTTACTCCAAGAATAGAGAGGAACATGAGGAACATCTTAGACTTGTTCTTCAAGTGCTAAGAGAACATCAACTCTATGCCAAATTTAGCAAGTGTGACTTTTTCCAGAAGAAAATACATTACTTGGGCCATGTCATATCTGAAGAGGGAGTAGCAGTAGACCTTGACAAGATCAGGTCTATCATGAAATCGCCTAACCCAAAGGACGTTTCAGATATAAGATCCTTTATGGGCTTAGCAGGATACTATAGGAGATTTATAAAAGGATTCTCCAAGATTGGTTGTCCAATCACTTCCCTCCAGAAGAAGGAAGTTAAATTCCTTTGGACCCCAAAATGCGAAGAAAGGTTTCAGTCCCTAAAATATCTACTAACCCATGCACCCGTGTTGAAGATCGTCGATCTCGAAGTTGACTTCCTAGTGTGCATAGATGCCTGCAAGGAAGGGCTTAAAGGAGTCCTTATGAAAGAGGGAAGTGTAGTCTGCTATGAATCTCGAAAATTGAATGAGCACGAAGCCAACTATGTGACCCATGATCTAGATCTAGCCGCCATAGTGCATGCCTTGAAAATGTGGAGGCATTACCTCCTGGGAAGGAATTTTGTACTCGGGGCAGACCACTATGGATTGCGATATATGTTTGACCAACCCAAGCTCAATGCCAGACAAGCTAGGTGGATGGCCCTCCTTAGTGAGTTTGATTTTGAAATCTAAAGGAAAGGAAAATAAGGTGGTCGATGCCCTTAGCAAAAGTATGAAAACAATTCACCTGGCAGCGGTGATTACCTACGAGACGAATGTCAAAGAAAGAGTCAGAAATACACAAGAAACAGACACATTCTTCCATACCGTGACCTCGTACCTAGAGCAAGAACCCATAGGGATAAAGTATGAAGGATACCAGATGATAGATGGAGGTCTAATAACTTACAGAAACAGATTGTATATTCCAGATTGTGACGACTTGAAGAGGTTCATAATGGATGAACTACATAAAAGACCATATACTAGTCACCCGGGATATCAGAAGATGATCACAGCCACTAGGAAACAATTCTATTGGCCTGGGTTAAGGAAAGACATAGCTAACTATTTAGCTAAGTGTCTAGAATGCCAACAAGTTAAAGCAGAACACCGACACCCAACAAGATTATTACAACCTCTACCAATCCCGAAATGGAAATGGGAAACCATTTCCATGGATTTCATCACCGAATTACCAACCTCGACCAGGCAGAATGACACCATCATGGTGGCGGTGGATAAATTTAGCAAGTCCGCCCATTTTATCCCCGTCAAAACGACTTGCAAGGCAATAGATATTGCCAACATATTCATGAAGGAGATATTCAGACTACATGGTATGCCTAAAGAGATCGTGTCTGACAGAGACACAAAATTTACTTCCAACTTTTGGAAATCCTTGATGGTTGGTCTGGGGACCAAATTACTGTTTAGCACAACCTATCATCCTCAAACAGATGGACAGATGGAAAGAGTGAACCAAATATTGGAAGACATGCTAAGAATGCATGTAATGCATCAACCCAAGAAGTGGGAAGATTACCTGCCATTGGTGGAATTGGCCTACAACAACGGCTACCAAGAATCCTTGAAGACAAGTCCTTTCGAAGTCCTCTATGGTAGACCGTGAAACACTCCAGTCAGTTAGAGTAATCTCGTAAACAGAATTACTATTGGACCTGACATGCTGAAAGAAATGGAACAACAGGTGATTAAGATAAAACAAAATCTGGAGGTCGCTCAGAATAGACAGAAAAGTTATGCCGACCAAAAGAGAACTCCAAGAGAATTCAAGATGGGAGACCACATATATCTCAGAGTTAGGCCCAGGAAGAGTTCCCTGAGGATGGGAGCTTGTGCCAAGTTGGCACCTCGGTATTGTGGACCCTTTGAAGTTCTAGATAGAGTGGGACCTGTAGCCTATAGGCTAGCACTTCCTCCCACAGTAAAAGCACATAAGGTTTTCCATGTTTCATTATTGAAGAAATATGTACACAATTCTAATCATATAATTGACTGGTTTGTGATCCAGGTGGAACCGAAGGGAGAATTCCTGCCAGAAACTCAATGCATACTAGACAGAAAGGAAACCCCACTCAAGAACCAAACCATTTCATAGGTCAAGGTGCAATGGAAACATTTTGGCCCAGATGAGGCTACATGGAAAATGGAAGATGCCATGAAACATGCATATCCGATTTTGTTTACTTCTATACATACACATCATATTGATAGATAGAACATCGAGGACGATGTTCCTTTAAGGGGGAGGGAATTGTAACACCCTGTTTGCCCCAGTCTGTAAAAATAACTATATTGTCCAAAAACTATGGAAAACTCAAAGATGTGAATGTTTGATTTGACGGACCTTTGTATAAAAGGTCGATGATTGTAAATTATGTTATGATTATGTGTTGCATGACTGCTTGGAGGGGGATGTGCTAAAAGAGACCATGATGGCTAATGAGAGGTGGTGGAAGGGACTTGGAATGGTTGCGTTAACTTCCACCGGGCCAATACGGTACTAGTTTTTACTTGCTCAAAGATCAAAGCAGCTCTCTGGCCCTGGAATGGATTTCCCGTCAGATTGGTAGGTCGGGAGGCTCCTCAAGATTTAATGAGGGGATGGGGGTGAATTGCCCATCCGTAACAGCTCCCAGACCTGACCATGGATGGGGAAATTCGTGCCACACTCAATCTTGCAGAGAAAAGGCAAGAGAGGAAGTGTGGTAAAGGGGAGGGGAGGAGAACATGCACAACAGAGATCGCCGAAGAGAAGCGAGAGAAACTCGATAAATACAGGGAGTTCTAAATAGAGGAGAAGGAGAGTAACCTTCGTCCTTGAATTTTGTTGAGATGGAAGTAGGAGACTGAATATCGAGCATCGTGGTCTAGCTTAGGGGTGGCTAGTGGTAAATACGTTCGAAGTCACTGAGCCTATGGTTGGGTGGAAATGAGCAGCCCTCTCAACAGTCGCGTCACACCTGGTGTTTCTTATAAGTGATTATATCTTGTATCTTGAATTGAATATTCTGGACACATGTTCATGTTTGTACACTCTTAAATGGTTTCTGTATAGAAGTGTTTTCCTGGTGTTTTGATCGGAAATAATGGATGCATGCTTATACTTATATGACCATAATCGGTTTATGTATAGAATGAATAAGTTCAGAATACGAGTCCATTCCCTTGAGATTTGTTCCATCTACTTGACTCACACTATGTCCTGGTTTGATTTCCTGAAAGCACCTCCTCCCGAGAAGTTCCCTCGCATTCCAGAGCCGGAGTGAGTTCCTTGAAAAGACTATCGTTTTAGTAAATCTACGAGTTTACCTTACCCCTGACACAGAGTTCATGGCTCGGTGAATTAAGAAGGATTTTCAGTCAGCTCACCAAGCCTAGGGATAATTACCCAAGAAATTGCTGAAGGATCATGTGATCTCAGTCTGGAAACCTTGTACATGAGAGAGTAGTTCTCTCAGGTTTTCGTCCTTTCGGCACCCGGGAAACCAAAGGGTTAGACCCCTCGTTTTCACAAGTCACGAAATCCCGGTACCCGAAACCCCGATGCGCTCTGTACATGACACGGTTTTGTGTGAATAGGTTTCGGTGTTTCAGCACCCGGGAAACCAAAGGGTAAGACCCCTCATTTTCTCAAGTCACAAAATCCCAGTACCCAAAACCCTGACGCACTCTGTAGATGGGTTGATTTTGCGTGAATAGGTTTTGGTGTTTTGACACCCAGGAAACCAAAGGGTAAGACCCCTCATTTTCGCAAGTCGCGAAATCCCGGTACCCGAAACCCCAACGCGCTCTGTAGATGAGTCGGTTTTACATGAATAAGTTTCGTTGTTTCAAAACCTGGGAAACCAAAGGGTAAGACCCCTCATTTTCGCAAGTCGCGAAATCCCGGTACCCGAAACCCCGACGCGCTCTGTAGATGAGCCAGTTTTGCGTGAATAGGTTTTGGTGTTTTGGAACCCAGGAAACCAAAGGGTAAGACCCCTCGTCCTTTCCAGTCACGAAATCCCGGTATGCAAAACCCCGAATCGATGTAGCGTGAATGGGTTTCGGTGTTTCGGCACCCGAGAAACCCAAGGGCAAGACCCCTCGTCTTCGCCAGTCGTGAAATCCTAGTATGCAAAACTCCGATGTGCTCTGTGGATGAGCCCTAGGTCACCGGACATGGTCTTGTGGTAGGAAGGAGGAGTCTCGAAAGAATCTGAACCGCCCATTTGTAGGGACGCGTGGCGAAGATCTAAAGTCGTCGGGGTTATGGAGATCGGGGAAATAAGAATGAAGACCCTGCCAAAATCCTGAAAGGTAGAATGCTAGGATTTAATCCGGGTTGTTGATCAAGTCAACAATCTGGACCATAGATCCGAATGATACTGAGCTTTTGAGTCCCGGGGATTAAAAAGGAAAAGGAGGAACGCTTGCATGGTGATTCCCCAAATCGCAAAAACCTGAAAGCATTTAGAGGATTAGCACCAGGTCATAGGATCGATCATATGACAAGTGACCCGAGGGAGGAGCTAAAGATCTGTTAGACCCTTTCGGGTTTCAGCATTTCGAAAGACAGAGAACAGGGGAATGCTTGCATCGCGATTCCCCGAATCGCGAAAGCCGGAGTACCTTTTTGGTAAGGCCTGTGGTCATAGCCAATGATCACATGGAGGAGAATAAGGGAAGGGATGGTCTGCGCTAGGCCCCATAGAAATTCGGGGGTTCTTCCCCTCGAAGAAAATACGAAAAGAAAAACAAAATCTTAGCTGTTGTAGTGAATGTGTGACACTAACTAAAACAAATAAATAAGGATATTTTTGGAGGCCACTTTTCAACATTACACGGAGTGGGAAAATTGTTTCTTCAGCATACTATGTGTTTTATGAGAGGACGTTGCACTTGATGTGCCTTTTCTAGCAAGAGGATTTAAGAATTTCTCTAAGAGTGATCTCTAACTAAAATATTTTGATCCAAATTTTCTAAACATGGATGTGAAGATGTTTTCCGTGTTTGAGGGTATTTGTGCATGTGCATGCATACACACAATGCATGTGCTTTTATACTTACATATCCTGCACTCAAAATTCCAAAAAAATGGATGCATTCCCTATATGTATCAATATCATGGTAACTTAGATGAAGAAAGATGGCTACGAAGGTTCCATGGGATCTTCATTTCTTAGTATAGAAGGAGAAACTGCAAGCCATCAACTTTCTTCCGAACCTTTACAACAACCTATACTAAACAAATTGTGGACAATGCCACAAGAAAGAAGAAGCAAGAAGAACCAAATGGAAAGAAATTCCATTATGGGAAATAAAAAACAACTAGATGTTGTTTTCCTAGTTTATGGTAGCATCATACATAAGATCTTAAAGAACCAAATGGAAAGAAATTCCATTATGGGAAATAAAAAACAACTAGATGGTGTTTTCCTAGTTTATCGTAGCATCATACATAAGAGCTTAAAGTACTTTAACAATTGTTAATGGAGTCCTTATCCCATTCCACTATGTTTGGGTTAACATTTTCTATCAACAAAGATTGTTTCTTTGCTAGTCCTTGATTTATCTATGCTTTATTTTTCATGCAATCCTTAGCTCCCCTCTGTCTTCTTTGATATCTAACCATTGTTATTTAAGAGTTCTCAATCTCTCTTTTTCTCCCATGAAAATAATTTATCATAAATTTCAACAAACAATTTTTTTTTATTTCGAACCCATTTAAGTCCAAAAGGTAAGATGATCAATCAGTTTCTTTTGAAATGACCATTGAGCTGCAATGTTATTTGATTTCCCTTCCTTTACATCAAAAACTCCCAGAAAATTCTATGGTCATTGCTACTTGACAAAAATGCTTGTTTATATGCATAAACATCTAGTGTGGTGTGCCATATTTATACAATGGACTCTGAAAAACATATCTAGTGCGGTGTGCTATATTTATACAATGGACTCTGAAAAACACTGTCAAACTTATTGATAGGCAACATAGTCTTATTATTTCGAAGCAGTTCTTAAATGTTTGCAAAGCAACGAGATGAACTTACAAAATCAGAATATTAAAAAGGTTAATCTGTATTAAAAGACTCTATGGAAGTAACAAAAAACAATGGACTCTGAAAAACACTGTCAAACTTATTGATAGGCAACATAGTCTTATTATTTCAAAGCAGTTCTTAAATGTTTGCAAAGCAACGAGATGAACTCAAAAAATCAGAATATTAAAATGGTAAATCTGTATTAAAAGACTCTATGGAAGTAACAAAAATAAAAGTTCTTCTCATTCGAAGTACAGTCTTACCTTAAAAAAATAACAAACGAAAAAATAATGAAGAATGAAGTAGAGTTTGTTCCTTACAGCCACTAACATCCTGGCTCTCAGCTGCTAAATGCACTTCAATGCCTATAATAGTGAGTAAAGAGGTAAGAAAATGTCCCACTAAAGTATTGAATCCCAGATGAGAGGGTGAAGACAATCCTTTAATTACCATGACATAAAAAATGGTTGAACATACCATCTTCACATAACAAATATAAAAATGATGTTTTTGCCAAGCTTTGGTATCTGGCCATAAATAGTTCAATCTCAAATTGTAAATTGACACAACATCCTTTTCAATTACTCTGAAATCCAAAATGGTTTGCAAAATTTCAAAATGGTTTAGATATCTCCATATTAAGACAAGGTAGAGGTAGAGATTGCCAAGAATTCTAAGCTTAAAATGTGATTGACCTCATTTGAAGAATGGACTGTACATAGTTTTGGAATGAAAAACAATGGACACAGTTAATCCCTAAAATCACTGCAACAACTCAAGGAACTGCGAAAGAACTTAATGTTCATATGTTTCCCTACGGCAGAGAGTGCCATCACAAAACAACATACCATCACAAAACAACATATTTTTTTGCACATACCAGCCTAACTTCTAGGACATAATAATCAGCAGAAAATAACCTCAAGCTTTCAAAAATTATGATGTCAGAAGTACAAGGGGCCGGATTCTTCCGGATTACAAATCAGAAATACTTCAACACTCCAATAGTGAATACCACCAAAAAGGATTGAATCTTATACTTGCCGAATTAAAATTGATCAATGGTATGCGAAATGAGTTATATGGTGATTATATTCTTCCCTTCTATACTAAAGGTTACAAACCAAAAACAGATTACTGCAGTTGTTCGTCTTAAAAAATATCAGTAATAGCTATCTCCACTAGTAATTTGACACACTGTTGACAAAAGTGTGTGCATGCTATATTCAGAAATGACCAAAGGATTATAGAAAATAAAGTATAGCAATCAACTGAGAGCGGCCATTCCTTCTAACATTAATTCAACTCAAATCTTTTGAATAATCTGGTAAATTTCTCTGCCTCAATGTCCTTGTGCATTTCAATAATCTGCTGACAAATGGTTACATAAGCAGATATTTGGCGGAGTAAGGTTTCCATCTATTCATATGTCAGGACCTGTCCATGCGTTCTATTGCACAAGATGGGATGTGGCAGAAGAACCCCGTCTGTCTGAAAAGTATCAAAGGATCCTCCTTCACTCATAGTAACATTAGCTTCTGCACTTGCACTTTGTTCTGATACGAGTTGCACCATCCCCTACATTTCTTCTGATTTAGCATCCATGCTGGTGGAATTTGTGGCCTATTCCCACATTTTTCTCTTGCTTTAATCCCTCATTCCCATACGGAGGCTTGCAGATCTTGCCATTATAATGGTGAAAACCTGAAACGGAATTAACAGACGTGAAGTAGGGAGGATGATTACGATTAGGCAAGAATGGACCTTCGGATTGGGTTTGGTTTTCTTAAAACGTGCAGAATCCCTGAAGGACCGTGTCCATCAACGCGTAACAAACGGGCGTTCTTACATTTATCAGTTTTTTCTTATTTTATTTTGCTGTTATATACTTGTCAATTTAAAATTCCGCATTTTATTACTCACGTCTACATAATTTTTATAACTGAGATGACAAGTGGAAAATTTAAGAATATGCATCTATATGAATCATTTTGAACAGTATTGAAAAGTTTGGTGGAGTTATTGCAAGGTTGTAACTGAATCACCATAAAAGTTGTCTGCAGGAGGCTGGAGCTATTGTGAGGCTGGACTTAGTTGGAGTTATCTTCGCTGCAACTTGACATAATATCAAAAATTGCGTTTTTTAAGGAGACTAATCAGAAACTTGACATATTTCCATCAGAAACATATCAAAAACTTATTTATTTGAAGCAGATTCTGTATGCCAGATTAACAAACACAGGAGGAAAAAAATTAAACTTACAGATGAAACCATGCTCACTGATCAATTTTCTTCAAACTTCTTCCCCAAATCTCGGACCCACTAAGCGGCCATTAATTCTCAATTCCTGACCTGTTCCAATTCATGAATTGCAAAAATTTATGATATTTCTTTCTCCATGCTTTACTGCAGAATTTTTGTTTAAGAGCTCTGTGATTTAAACAGGAAAACCCTTCTCCTCTCTCTGGATGCTTTTGCATAACATCTTTTATTTATCCTTCAAATTTCAAAGCGCTTTCAAGATATTGTCATAATTCTTTTCAAATTGAAATTCTGGTAGTTGGGCACCCAATCATCGTTCTTCGTGACTTCCTTAACTTAAGGAATTCAACTGACCCATAACCGTATTCAAAATTAGAGAAATAATAGAGAAAGTGGAATAATAACTACATGCGAACGCCATCATAGCAAATGGAAATTAGCGAATGGACAACGAAACACTCCACATTCTTTCATTTGCAAGCTTCACAATTTCTTTTCATTTTCCTTGTGATTTCACAATCTTTGTGACAATTTTAACTTCAACAGAACCAATGCCTTTGCTCTTTTGACTCTTGTTCTTCATTTCACAGTCAACTGAACCATTGATCTGCTCCTTCCATTTTTTTGCGTTGAGGGGTGTAACCATTTCAAAATTCTAAGAGACACATGGTTCTGAAGTACTGCAGTGGCCTACACAGGTATAGTCAAACAGAGATGGATTTGTTGGACATCTCCTCACTGGGGGTTTCTTATCATTATGTTATCAAAATCGAGCATAAATTCAAGCAGAGGAATAGGTCGGAGTTCGGGTCTGCAAATTGTTAAAGTTTGGCTCAAGCATGAGGTTTAATTTCAATTCGTGTTTAGCATTACTTGAACCATAAACATTGCATCAATACATTAGCTACAACTGCAGTAAACCAAGATCACAAGAAGAATAACCATGCACAAGAACACAAGAAATATCCTAGGAAACCCTCCTACAAAAGAGAAGAAAACCCAACAATCCCTTGCTATATTCTCAAGAGAAGATCCACCATCCACCACCAAACCTAGCAGACAAAATGGCGTAGCTATGACTGAGAAAACTAGCTCTTAAAAAAGTGTGAGTTGCAGTTCTCATAATTTCAAACCTCAACTTCTGAAATCATGAGATGACACAATAATGAGTGTGATCCGCAATGGGGATCCACCTTTATTTATACAATAACTGACACAAAAAAATGTGTGTCTATTGGCACAATTGGACCGACCTCAATAACTCAATAATATAATAAATATAATTAATAATTAGACAATTTTAATTATCTTTACATGGTGGGGCCAAATTGTACCCTTTACATCATAATTAGGCTTACAAGTAAATATTACACTTAGACAATATAGCGAGGGATCCACACGTTCACTAGTGCTCAGCCACTAGGGACACGTCCACCTATGCTCAGCCACAGGGACATCATAATCAACATATCTCTATCTCAATTGAGTCCACAGGAAAATCATCTAGAGTACCACATCCTCTCAGCTCTCACATAGAGGAAAATGACACACCCATTACATGGGCACACCCAACCACTGGGGGACGACTCAACTCTGACACAGAGGAGAATGATGCCCTGACCACTGGGGAATGACTCAACTCTCACACAAAGGAGAATGATGCCGCATCACATGGGCATGCCCAACATTGGGCTCTCTCACAGGTCGACTCAACTCAGTCACAGAGGAGAACGTATCTTGGAGGATGTCTCATGAGGCTGCAATCATCAACACTCCCTCCCAGCTAGGGAGGCATTCTCCACAAGGCCAAGTCTCTCATGGAAGTATTTGAACTCCATCCTAGAAAGCGGTTTGGTGAAGATATCTACAATCTTCTCATGTGTAGGAAGGTACTACACATGTATTTCTTTCCTCTGCACCATGTATCTGATATAATGATATTTTATCTCAGTGTGTTTCGATTTATCGTAAAACACAATATTCTCAGAGAGCTTCACACAACTCTGGTTATCACAATGAATAATGGCATAATCCATCTCATGATGAAATAAATCTGTAAGGAGCTTGCGAAGCCACACTGCTTCGTAAACTGCCACACTCAATGCTATATACTTTGCTTCTGTGGTACTCAAAGCCACAGAGCTCTATTTCCTGTTGTACTAGGAAACCATGGCAGACTCCAATGTAAAACAACAACCAGATGTGCTCTTTTGGTCTACTGCGCTCACTACCCAGTCTGCATTAGCTTATCCCTACAATCTCATGTCTACACTGGAGGCATATCTTAGCCCATATCCAATTGTGCCTTGTAGATATCTCAATACATGCTTTGCTGCTATCCAGTGAGTCTATCTCGGTCATGTATCATGAATCCATCTGGCTGCTCGATGTAAACCTCTTCGTCAATCTCACCATTGATAATGATTGTCTTTAAATCCATCTGATGTAGTTTCCAACCCATGGATGTAGTTAGTGAAATGATAGTACAGATGGAAGTATATTGGGCTACATGAGCAAATGTCTCCTCATAATCAATTTACTCCACCTGTGAGAATCATCTAGCCACAAATCTCACTTTGTACTTCTCGACACTTCCATGAGCTGCATGCTTGATCTTATAAATCCACTTGGAAGTCACTATAGACCTCCCTTCTGGTCTCAGAACAATATCCCATACATCATTCTTCATGATGGACTGATACTCTTCTGCCATGGCATTTTTCCATACTTGTTGACCTGCTGCTTCTCCATGATAGGAGGGCTCAATATCAATGATGNACAATTTCTTTTCATTTTCCTTGTGATTTCACAATCTTTGTGACAATTTTAACTTCAACAGAACCAATGCCTCTGCTCTTTTGATTCTTGTTCTTCATTTCACAGTCAACTGAACCATTGAGCTGCTCCTTCCATTTGTTTGCGTTGAGGGGTGTAACTACCACGAAGTTATGAAGTATTTTCTTTGGGAAGCTAGAGTTGAAAGTTAGCCCGAAGTTATGAAGTATTTTCTTCTGGGAAGCTAGAGTTGAAAGTTATCCAGTTCTGATGCACATCGCACTTCCATCTTTCGACAAAGGTAATAGAGGGATGCCTCTAGCTCCAAGATTTTCCTACGCATCTCACCACCTTCAGCTCTAGTATTGTATATTATTTATCTAGTTGGATATTGGTGGTCATCTACTTCTTTCACTGAATCAATCGAATCTATGGTTTTGGTTGTATATACTTATAGTGTTTGAAAAGATGGAGAGAAATAAAATGAATAATAATAATAATAAAATACTTAAAAGATGTTTGCATGGTTATGAGCCGGTTGTAAGGTATTTGTAAAACTTAATAAAGAAACTAAAACATATAATAATATTAAAATAAGTGACCCTTTCATTTGTAAAATGATATATTATTATCCCTTCATGATGTAGACAACAAAGTCATTCTTTAGCAACATCTCTTTCTCTTTAGAGATAAGCTACCACCATTATATTCAGTTTGTATTCTTCAGTATTTACTATTATACTATTTTATTCATTAATAAAAGTTGGGTTTCACTGTAATTATTTGTTTTTTGCTATAGTTTTATTTGTATCTCATTTTGTTCTCAATATAATCTGGATTAGTGGTATCAGAGAAATTTGTTCCTTGTTATTTCTTGATGTGTTTCCTTGACGAGGTCATGGTATAGAGAGTTGAGTCTTGAGCTAGTTTAGCTTGGGGACGACCACTTTTGCCAGCCCAAGCGACCTCCCATGGCAAAAGAAAAGAGAGATGAAAGAGCAGAAGATCCTGTCAAAATGTTGCTCGAGGAAGCCCTCACATGACAGAAGAACGAGATGATGGAAAACTTCGCTAAGGTCCTTCAACGAATACCGATGATGGTCGAAGCATCTTCTACAAACAACCATTTCGGAGGTGTGATGCCCAAGGTACAAGTTAATTTTGATATCTCCTCATTTGAAGACCATATAGATGCAGATGATCTAGAGAAATAGTTGAATTTGCTAGAAGGTTATTACTCGATCCAAAAAATTTCTAACGATAAAAAGATCACCTTCATGCTCCTTAAAGCCCTTCCCTATGCCAAAGCTTGGTGTGAAGATTAACAGGAGAGGAAAACCGCAGATGAATCTATGCCATTAGAGAAAAAACCCACCTATGTGGCCTTTGTGGATGCCCTCAAGGAGGAGCTCTACCCTCTTGGAAGTTATGATGACCAATATACGAGATGGATGACTTTGTGTCGGGAGAGAAACTAGACAATGCCAAAGTATACCAACATCTTCCATACTCTACACTCAAAGTTGGGTATTCAAAATTCTGAGAGACACATGATTCTGAAGTACTACAGTGGCCTACACAAGTATAGTCAAATAGAGATGGATTTGTTGGACATCTCCTCACTGGGGGTTGCTTATCATTATGTTATCAAAATCGAGTAGAAATTCAAGCAGAGGAATAGGTCGGAGTTCGGGTCTGCATATTGTTAAATTTTGGCTCAAGCATGAGGTTTAATTTCAATTTGTGTTTAGCATTACTTGAACCATAAACATTGCATCAATACATTAGCTACAACTACAGTAAACCAAGATCACAAGAAGAATAACCATGCACAAGAACACAAGAAATATCCTAGGAAACCCTTCTACACAAGAGAAGAAAACCCAGCAATCCCTTGTTATATTCTCAAGAGAAGATCCACCATCCACCACCAAACCTAGCAGACAAAATGGCGCAACTATGACTGAGAAAACTAGCTCTTAAAAAAGTGTGAGTTGCAGTTCTCATAATTTCAAACCTCAACTTCTGAAATCATGAGATGACACAATAATGAGTGTGATCCGCAATGGGGATCCACCTTTATTTATACAATAACTGACACAACAAAAGGTGTGTCTATTGGCACAATTGGGCCGACCTCAATAACTCAATAATATAATAAATATAATTAATAATTAGACAATTTTAATTATCTTTACATGGTGGGGCCAAATTGTACCCTTTACATCATAATTAGGTTTACAAGTAAATATTACACTTGGACAATATAGAAAGGGATCCACACATCCACTAGTGCTCAGCCACTAGGGACACGTCCACCTATGCTCAGCCACAAGGATGTCATAATCAACATATCTCTATCTCAACTGAGTCCACAGGAGAATCATCTAGAGTACCACATCCTCTCAAATCTCACATAGAGGAGAATGATACACCCATTACATGAGCACACCCAACCATTGGGGGACGACTCAACTCTGACACAGAGGAGAACGATGCCCCGACCACTGGGGAATGACTCAACTCTCACACAAAGGAGAATGATGCCCCATCACATGGGCATGCCCAACACTGGGCTCTCTCACAGGTCGACTCAACTCAGTCACAGAGGAGAACGTATCTTGGAGGATGTCTCATGAGGCTGCAATCATCAACACTCCCTCTCAGCTAGGGAGGCATTCTCCACAAGGCCAAGTCTCTCACGGAAGTATTTGAACTCCATCCTGGAAAGAGGTTTGGTGAAGATATCTGTAATCTTCTCATGTGTAGGAAGGTACTGCACGTGTACTGCTTTCCTCTGCACCATGTATCTGATATACTGATATTTTATCTCAGTGTGTTTCGATTTATCGTAAAACACAATATTCTCAGAGAGCTTCACACAACTTTGGTCATCAAAATGAATAATGGTATAATCCATCTCATGTTCAAATAAATATGTAAGGATCTTGTGAAGCCACACTGCTTCACAAACTGCCACACTCAATGCTATATACTCTGCTTCTACGGTACTCAAAGCCACAGAGCTCTATTTCCTGTTGTACTAGGAAACCATGTCAGACCCCAATGTAAAACAATAAGCAGATGTGCTCTTCTGGTCCACTGTGCTCACTGCCCAATCTGCAATAGCATATCCCTACAATCTCATGTCTACACTGGAGGCATATCTCAACCCATATCCAACTATGCCTTGTAGATATCTCAATACATGCTTTGCTGCTATCCAGTGAGTCTATCTTGGTCAGGTATCATGGATCCATCTGGATGCTCGATGTAAACCTCTTCGTAAATCTCACCATTGAGAATGATTGTCTTTACATCCATCTGATGTAGTTTCCAACCCATGGATGTAGTTAGTGAAATGATAGTACAGATGGAATTATATCGGGCTACATGAGAAAATGTCTCCTCATAATCAATTTACTCCACCTGTGAGAATCATCTAGCCACAAATCTCACTTTGTACTTCTCGACACTTCCATCAATTGCATGCTTGATCTTATAAATCCACTTGAAAGTCACTATAGACCTCCCTTCTGGTCTCAGAACAATATCCCATACATCATTCTTCATGATGGAATGATACTCTTATGCCATGGCATTCTTCCATACTTGTTGACCTGCTACTTCTCCATGACAGGAGGGCTCAATATCAATGATGTGGCTCATGGATAAAATATAGCTAGAGAACCTTTGTGGTTTCTTGCTTTCTCGGAATGTGCCTCGAGGATCTGCATCTCCCTCTGCCTCTTGGAGAGTTTGTTGAGCCTAGGCAGGCATTTTATGGCCTACTATAATGTTTCTGGGAGCATCGACTGGAGCTACTGGATCAACTGGATCAATGGTTGTATCCCTTTGAACTGCTGAAGGGGAGAAGGTATTGTCCCTTCCTTATTCTCAAACATTTTGACTCCCTCTGAGTCAAGTGACTCCCACTGAAGTCAAAAGGATAAACATATGTCTTGGAGGAATTTTGACATCATCGTTTTCTTTTGTTTCTATCCTGGAGACATCCTATGTCTTCTCAGGTCCTATACTACCTCTACAGTATCTTGTTGGCCTCCTATACTAGGATAACAACCAATCAAGAAAATTTGGACTCACGTACCAGGGATAATGGTCCAAGTCATGAAGCCTCCCACACTAGGGATGATACCTTTCATTATCAAAATGCAAGGAACTACAGAGTAATGATAAAATCAATTAAAGAGAGTAGTACACGACTTACCTTAGTCTGCAATCATGCTCAATCTTGCTTTCGGTCCTCCTGATAAAGATGAGATAGAGAAGAACTCCTCTTCGTTCTTTCTTGCATTCCTTGACTTCTTTTGAGGTGACTTATGTTGATTTCCTTTCTTCCACAAAGGATAATGATAAGCATAGTGACAAGGGCTTGATCCAACCTTGCACATCACTAGCTGCAAGTCTAGTCTCCTCGATATCCAAGTCTAGTCTCCTTGAATAGTATGAGTGTTATAAGGTGCACTTATAACACACACACTTAGAATTTGTTGGAATAGTTTGAGTTCATTCCTTATATGCAAGAGCTATAGATCCTTATTGAAACAGTACACTTGCATTCTGCTACCCAAACCCCCCGCATCAAAGACAACCACATACTTCCTATATCTGTCATCTTTCCTATGACTAGGTTGGTTGTAACAACCCTCAACAACTGTCCAAAGAATGCTCCAAGACTGTAGCAGATCTTCACTCTACTTTGTTGCTCTTAGCCCACTGAATTAGTCAAAATTAATAGCCAACAGTCTAGAACTTGCTGCCCCTTAGAAACTTCTCTACAAACCTATTTTCCACTTGTGGCAGCCTCTAACACAACCCAATAATGTTGTTGTTTCCTTCTTCTTGCAGGCCTAGCCTCAGAACTGGAAGTGGCTTCCCTAAAATAGCAGGTCAATCTTTCAGAATAAGGTGGCAGCCTTCAGAACCTACGACTAGGTTCTTCCTGCAGGCTGAGTCTCTTCTTTACCTGTGGCTGCCCAAAAAAGTCACAAAACAGAAGATCTGTCATGGAGGGCTGTCATAAATTTGGCCTTTAGATCTGCCTTATTTCAACCACAAAATGGACCTCAAATCCACCACAAAACTACCTCAGAAAACTCGCRTTGCATATTMATAAAATTCATCTTTTAATGCTCTAAAATTTTCTCCCTTAACTGCCTCAGACTCTGTCTTAGGTCTGCGGTTAGGTCAGAACTTAAACTTTCCTTTAGTATGTGTTTAAGGATTGKTGTTAGTCATCTACAACAACCCTAGAGGGGGTATGGCTAGGTCTGCGGCCAACCTAACCTCACCATAGATTTTAGGAGAAGGTCTGGTCCTCTCCTTACTTCAGTCGTAGGGGTATGACAACCTTCAAATGTCCACGACTGTCTTCTTGAATGTGAAAAGGGTCATATTCAATACCTTCTCTGATACCATGTTAAAATTTTCCTCAAGCATGAGGTTTAATTTCAATTTTTGTTTAGCATTACTTGAACCATAAACACTGCAACAATACATTAGCTACAACCGCAGTAAACCAAGATCACAAGAAGAATAACCATGCACAAGAACACAAGAAATATCCTGGGAAATCCTTCTACACAAGGGAAGAAAAACCAATAATCCTTTTCTATATTCTCAAGAGAATATCCACCATCCACCACCAAACCTAGCACATAAAAGGGTGTAGCTTTCACTGAGAAAACTAGCTCTTAGAAAAGTGTGAGCTGCAGTTCTCATAATTTCAGACCTCAACTTCTGAAATGATGAGATGACACAATAATGAGTGTGATCCACAATGGGGATCCACCTTTATTTATACAATAACTAACACAGAAAAAGGTGTGTCTATTGGCACAACAGGGACGCCCTCAATAACTCAATAATATAATAATTATAATTAATAATTAGACAATATTAATTATCTTTACATGGCGGGGTTGACTTGTACCCTTTACATCATAATCAGGGTTACAAGTAAATCTTACACTTAGAAAAAATAGTAAGGGATCCACATGTCCACTAGTGCTTAGACACTAGGGACACGCCCACCTATGCTCAGCCACAGGTACTTCATACTCAACAGATCTCTATCTCAACTAAGTCCATGGGAGAATCATCTGGAGTACCACATTGTCTCAACTCTCACACAGAGGAGAATGATACACCCATCACATGGGCATGCCCAACACTAGGATCTCTCACATGTCGAATCAACTCAATCTCAGAGAAGAACGTATCCAGGAGGATGTCTCGTGGAAAAGACAATCATCAACACAAATACACCACAAAAAAATCATGGAAACGACAATCCTAACTCGTAAAAAAATGGACATAGAAGGAAGATCTAATCTCAAGCAAACTAGTCCAAGTAGCAGGTAAATAAGGGTGATGGGAAGTTAAATAAGGATAATGGAAAGTGGTGTGTGTTCCACAATATCCCTTGGCACAACACCAATGAACGCCACTTGAAATAATCATTGTTGTTCGAGCTCAAAGAAAAATAATTTGACCCTGGCTCGGACTACAATTAGGAGCATAATAAAAGTAAATAGATCATTGATGTAGAACCCATTGCTACCATCACAACCACAAAAATCCAACTAGAAGAACTAGAGGAGCCTGAGGAGGGGGAGAGCCTCTTCTACTCACAGATGTGGGTGAACGGGACCCCATTGCATTTCATTGTTGATAGTGGGAGTCACAAGACAGATGAATCTGAACAAGAATGACATGTGATGTTTTGCAGCCTTTCACAAACTCTTGTTCGAAAAAATAAGGTATTCCAACAAGGGATGAACACCTCCAATAACCACTCACACAACCAGATAAAAGATCAACACATTGATTTTTTTAGATGGTTAAAACCATCGAAGAGGGAAACAGTGCACTTCCCCAACCAACATGGCCACTTGAGGAAATATATTAATGCAAAAGAAAAATATTTTACAAGAGAGTTTCTCACAATTAATCATCAACAAATGACCCTTCATTCTCTTTAAATATACATCATGGACCAATCGGGCGCTAAGCCACAGATCAATGTAGTTGTTAAGATCGAGAAGAATATGAGTCATCTTATCACTTTGTTTCTAAAACATATCATGACCGTTGGATTACATAACTAAAAATGCATACTAATGCATGTTAAAGAAACACACTTTTACCTAGAGACACATTAGACCAAGATGATCTTAACTAACTCCTAAGTGTTTAAATATCCTAACATCCCCCCTTNGCTCAAAGAAAAATAATTAGACCATGGCTCGGACTACAATTAGGAGCATAATAAAAGGAAATAGATCATTGATGTAGAACCCATTGCTACCATCACAACCACAAAAATCCAACTATAAGAACTAGAGGAGCCTGAGGAGGGGGAGCGCCTCTTCTACTCACAGATGTGGGTGAACGAGACCCCATTGCATTTCATTGTTGATAGTGGGAGTCACAAGACAGATGACTCTGGACTAGAATGACATATGATATTTTGTAGCCTTTCACAAACTCTTGTTCGAAAAACAAGGTATTCCAACAAGGGATGAACACCTCCAATAACCACTCACACAACCAGATAAAAGATCAACACACTGATTTTTTTAGATGGTTAAAACCATCGAAGAGGGAAACAGTGCACTTCCCCAACCAACATGGACACTTGAGGAAATATATTAATGCAAAATAAAAATATTTTACAAGAGAGTTTCTCACAATCAATCATCAACAAATGACCCTGCATTCTCTTTAAATATACATCATGGACCAATCGGGCACTAAGCCACATATCAATATAGTTGTTAAGATCGAGAAGAATATGAGTCACCTTATCACTTTGTTTCTAAAACATATCATGACCGTTGGATTACATAACTAAAAATGCATACTAATGCATATTAAAGAAACACACTTTTACCTAGAGACACATTAGACCAAGATGATCTTAACTAACTCCTAAGTGTTTAAATATCCTAACATCCCCCCTTAAAAAAATCTTGGGATAGGATTGATGGGTTTACAAAGGAAACATAATAGGAGAAGGAAGGATGAATTATAGCTTATCCCCCCTTAATGAAAACCTCCTAAACTTCTAACATAGATCGAAGTTCATAAAACTTCTCTTATGTAAGAGATTTTGTGAAAATTTCTACAACTTGATCTTCTATTGGGAAAAATAACACTTCAATAACTCGATCATGGATGATTTTTTTTATGAAGTGCATGTGTATTTCAATGTGTTTGTTGCACTAATGTTGAATTGGATCTTTGGATAGCTTGATGGAATTCTAATTGTCGCACCAGAGGGTGGTCGAATGTTGTTGTTGGAATCCTAACTCTAAAAGAATATGATGAATCCACAAGGATTCTTAACTTGCATTAACCATTGTTTGATACTCAGATTCTACTAAATAAAGAGAAATCACTTTTTGTTTCTTACAAGCCCATGTAATAGGGCTGGAACCAAGGATGAAAAAATTGCCCATTGTAGACTTTTTATCATTAGTGTTGCTAGCCCAATCCGAATTAGTGCAACCAACCAACAAAGGAGTCCCCCTTGAACTGTAATGTATCCCAAACTAAATTGTATCCCGAACATAACAAAGTATCATTTTTTCTACTTTCCAATGGCTTTCATGGGGTGTTTACATATACTTGGAAACAACACCAGCAACAAAGGAAATATTAGGATGCGTATGAGTCAACTATAAGAGGCTACCAACTAGCTGACAGTATAAAGAGTCATCAAATTCGAGAGTAGTATAGGTGGCAACAAGTTTGACTCCAGACTAGAAGAGAGAAGGGGCTAGTTTAGAATCATCCATGTGAAAACGACAAAGAAGGTCGCATGCATACTTAGACTGGGAAAGAAAATTTCCTTCCTTCATTTGCAATACTTGGAAGCCAAGGAAATAATGCAAATAGCCTAAGTCTATTATGTCAAATTTGTTTTTAAGACTAGATTTCACATGGGCTAAAAGTTTAAAGTCACTACCGATGAGGATAATGTCATCAACATAAAGAACAAGTATTATGAGATGGCATTCTACTTTATTGGTATAGACATTAGTGTCAGAATGACATCTAGAAAAGTTGATGTCAAGAAGAAAGTTGTCCATTTTGGCATACTAAGCTTGAGGATCTTTCTTAAGACCATAAAGAGATTTCTAAGGTAACAAACAAGGTTGGAGTCAATCTGGACATAACC
>JZKD02S0061302.1:90455-106847 GCA_000966675.3 Picea glauca
TCCCACTCTATCTAGAACTTCAAAGGGTCCACAATACCGAGGTGCCAACTTGGCACAAGCTCCCATCCTCAGGGAACTCTTCTTGGGCCTAACTCTGAGATATATGTGGTCTCCCATCTTGAATTCTCTTGGAGTTCTCTTTCGGTCGGTGTAACTTTTCTGTCTGTTCTGAGCGACCTTCAGATTCTGTTTTATCTGAATCACTTGTTGTTCCATTTCTTTCAGCATGTCGGGTCTAATAGTAATTTTGTTTACGGGATTACTCCAACTGACTGGAGTGTTTCACGGTCTACCATAGAGGACTTCGAAAGGACTCGTCTTCAGGGATTCTTGGTAGTCGTTGTTGTAGGCGAATTCCACCAGTGGCAGGTAATCTTCCCACTTCTTGGGTTGATGCATTACATGCATTCTTAGCATGTCTTCCAATATTTGGTTCACTCTTTTCGTATGTCCATCAGTTTGAGGATGATAGGTTGTGCTAAATAGTAATTTGGTCTCTAGACCAACCATCAAGGATTTCCAAAAGTTGGAAGTAAATTTCATGTCTCTGTCAAACATGATCTCTTTAGGCATACCATGTAGTCTGAATATCTCCTTCATGAATATGCTGGCAATATCTATTGCCTTGCAAGTTAATTTGGCGGGGATAAAATGGGCGGACTTGCTCAATTTATCCACCACCACCATGATGGCGTCATTCTACCTGTTCGAGGTTGGTAATCCGGTGATGAAATCCATGGAAATGGTTTCCCATTTCCATTCCGGGATTGGTAGAGGTTGTAATAATCCTGCTGGGTGTCGGTGTTCTGCTTTAACCTGTTGTCATTCTAGACACTTAGCTAAATAGTTAGCTATGTCTTTCCTTAACCTAGGCCAATAGAATTGTTTCCTAGTGGCCGTGATCATCTTCTGATATCCCAGGTGACCAGTTTATGGTCTTTTATGTAGTTCATCCATTATGAACCTCTTCAAGTCGTCACAATCTGGAATATAGAATATGTTTATGTAAGTTAGCAGACCTCCATCTATCATATAGTAGCCTTCATACTTTATCCCTGTGGGTTCTTGCTCCAGGTACAAGGTCACGGTCTGGAAGAATGTGTATGTTTCTTGTGCATTTCTGACTATTTCTTTGACATTCGGCTCGCAGGTGCTCACCACTGCCCGGTGAATTGTTTTCATACTTCTACTAAGGGCATCGGCCACCTTATTTTCCTTTCCTTTAACATGTTTGTTTTCAAAATAAAACTCACTAAGGAGGGCCATCCACCTAGCTTGTCTGGCATTGAGCTTGGGTTGGTCAAATAGATATCGCAATCTACAGTGGTCTATCCTGAGTACGAATTTCCTTCCCAGGAGGTAATGCCTCCACATTTTCAAGGCATGCACTATGGCGGCCAGCTTTAGATCATGGGTCACATAGTTGGCTTCGTGCTCATTCAATTTTCGGGATTTATAGCAGACTACACTTCCATCTTGCATAAGGACTCCTCCGATCCCTTCCTTGCTGGCATCTATGCACACTAGGAAGTCAGCTTCGGGATCGACGATCTTCAACACGGGTGCATGGGTCAGTAGATATTTTAGGGACTGAAACCTTTCTTCGCATTTTGGGGTCCAAAGAAGTTTAAATCCCTTCTTATGGAGGGTAGTGATTGGTAAAACCAATCTTGGAGAATCCTTTTATAAGTCTCCTATAGTATCCTGCTAAGCCCATAAAGGATCTTATATATGAAACATCCTTTGGGGTAGGCCATTCCATGATAGACCTGATCTTGTCAGGGTCTACTACTACTCCTTCTTCAGATATGACATGGCCCAAGTAATGTATTTGCTTCTGAAAAAAGTCACACTTGCTAAATTTGGCATAGAGATGATGTTCTCTTAGCACTTGAAACACAAGTCTAAGATGTTTCTCATGTTCCTCTCTATTCTTGGAGTAAATTAATATATCGTCAATAAAAACCAGTACAAATTTGTCTAGGAATTTGCTAAGTACATTGTTCATCAAGCACATAAAAGTGGCAAGGGCATTGGTCAATCCAAATGATACTACCACAAACTCATAGTGAACATATCTCGTCTTGAAGGCAATTTTTTGGATGTCTTCACCCTTGATTCGGACTTGATGGTATCCAGATCTCAAGTCAATCTTTGAGAAGATGGAAGCACCTCCCAATTGATCGAACAGGTCATCGATCCTGGGTAAGGGGTACTTGTTCTTTATGGTTACCTTATTGAGTTGTCTATAATCTATGCATAGTCGGAGGGTACCATCTTTCTTCTTCACAAACATAACTGGTGCTCCCCATGGGGACACACTGGGTCGGATATAGCCTTTGTCCATCATTTCCTTTAGTTGTAGTTTAAGCTTAACTAGCTCGGGTGTGCTCATTATATAGGGTGTCCTAGATACTGGCACCGCTCCTGGTGCAAGTTCTATCAAGAAGTCAATATCCCTTCTCGGAGGTAAACCCGGTGCCTCTTCCGGAAATACATCTCTATATTCTCTTAGTGTGGGGTGATCTTTGTGGCTAGGTTTGTCATCTTCAACTGATTCCAACACCTGTATCGCATATAGTGGACATCCCTTTCTGCAATACTTTCTCATTTGAAAAGCTGATCTTCGTCTCACTGAGACAGGTTTTTGGATCCCTTGAAGGGTTATCCTTCTTCCTTCTTCACTTACACATTCTAAGGTTTTATGGTAATAGTCCAGTCTAGCTTTATATGTGGCTAGCCATTCCATACCAATCAACAGGTCATACGATCCTAGGGGTAATACGTTAAGGGTTGCTTGGGTGGGGAATTCACCCATAGTGAATTGGAAAGATGGTATGACCTCCATTACTTTTCTTTTGGTGCTGGTGGCTAACTGTACCAACCATGGCTTGGTGTGTTTATGTGGCTGTAATTTACACTTATCAACAGCCTTAGGGGCTATATAACTCAAATTTGAACTAGGGTCAATTAGAATAGACACTAGATGGTTGGTGATCATACCTTCCATATCCACCACTAAAGCTTGGTGGTCAGCTTGTTTATTATCCAAGGCTGCATAAATTTGTGGCACACTCCTGGCCACATCATTGATGGTGGTAGCTTCTTGAATGTTGTAAATTCTTCGACTATTCTGTTGTCGGTGTGGGCAGTCCCTCAGTAGATGTTCTTCTCCACAACCCCAACATTTCAAGGGTTCTTTCTTCGGGTTATCAATCTTTCTTGGGGTAGATCCAAAAGGTTTATTTCCGCTCTGGGAGGGGAAATTCTGCTAGTGTACATTTTGGGTTGGGAAGATCATCCTTGAGTCCCTTTTATAGTTTTTAAATCTTGGGGATTTAAACCCCTTTTTCTGGAATCCCGAACTATTCTTCTGCTTCCAGCCTTCACGAGGCTTTTTTCGATGCCCAAGCTGTTCATAACAATATCTTGCCTTTCGGATAGTGTCTTCTAGGGTCTTTGGCTCGTCAAACTCAATCCTGTTCTGATAGTCCTTAGGTAGTCCATTGATGAATCGTTGCACCTTTGTCTTTTCTGCTTTCATATAGGGTACGTACCTCAACAACTCAAGGAATCTGCTGACATATTCCTCTATGGTGCATTGCCCCAGCTTGAGTTCATAGAATTATTTATTCTTTTCATCGAAATACTTTTCCGATAGATACTTCTTCCTGAAGTATTTCTCAAACCATTCCCAAGATAGGTCTTCTTCGTGAATCCCTTTCACATTCTTAAGGTCTTCCCACCAAATGGAAGCCTTTCCATTCAAGTTGAAAGTGGCTACTCGGGCCTTCAAGATTTCCAAGAAGTCATGGACTCTGAAATACTTCTTTAGTCCAAGCAGACAGGCCTCTGCTTCCTCTCCCTTCTTTATTTCACTGTCGAAAGAGGGTAGTTTGGCCTTCTTGAATTCTTCGAGATTATGATTTTTGGAATGATTTCGCTTCTTTCGTTTTCTTTGGGAGTAAGAACTAGTTATGCTACTAGAAGATCCCTCCGAGTCGCTAGTTTCCTTTCTAGAGGAATCTTCCGACGCTTGTCCCTTATCTTTGGGGTGGACCTTTCTCGAGGTGCTCTTCCCAGTGTGGCCACTTAAAAGACCACGTTTCTGTATCTCAGGGGGACTTCAACTTTTCTTTTTCTATCGTTGGTCCACGTGACTGGTGTTAGGTCCATGCTGCAATTGTCTTTGTATGTCAGATAAGCTCTGCAGCAAGACTGCATTAATATCCATTTTCTTTTCTTGCTCTTTTATCAACCTCTCATTGTCGGCCTTGCAGCTCTGTAGTTCGACCATGAGGCTCCTCACAGTCTCAGCTAGATCTGGAGGGGTCTCCACCGATCTCCTTTCATCAGACTCTTCGTCTCTATTGTGGGAGCCATCCCCCACTTCGTGGTGTGCCACCATTCTATGCGTTTGCAGTTTCCCACGGTTGATCGTCCGCTTGTCGTGCAAGAAAACATTTGTTGTTAGTCAACATCATATTCATTCACAATCAACGCATAATTCATATCTTTCAAATGCATACACACAATAGGAAATTTTCATTCTTAACTTTGGCTTTTGATAAAGGGGGTTAAGGTAGAGGGTTACTTCTTTTAAGAGTACTTCAAATGGAGTTTGTGCACAACTCGTTCATGAGCCCAAGTAGGCCAAGTGTTGTAACCATGCTTTGATACCAATTTGTCACACACCCACTACAACAACTAAGATTTTTTATTTTTTTTTCATCTTTTCTTTGAGGGACAAAACCCCCAAATTTCTATGGGGCCTAGGGCAGACCATCCCTTCCCTTATCCTCCTCCATGCGATCGTTGGCTATGACCACAGGCTTTACCAAAAAGGTTCTCCAGCTTTCTTGATTTGGGGAATCACAATGCAAGCATTCGCCTGTTCTTTGTCTTTCGAAATGCTGAAACCTGAAAGGGTCTAACAGATCTTTAGCTCCTCCCTCGGGTCGCTTGTCATACGAACGATCCTATGACCTGGTGCTAATACTCTAAATGCTTTCGGGGTTTTGTGATTCGGGGAATTGCGATGCAAGCATTCCTCCTTTCCCTTTTGAATCCTCGGGACTCAAAAGCCTGGTATCATCTGGATCTACGGTCCAGATTGTTGACTTGATCAATGGCCCGGATTAAATCCCGACATTCTACCTTTCAGGATTTTGGCGAGGTCTTCACTCCTATTTCCCCGATCTCCAGAACCTCGGCGGCTTTAGATCTTCGCCACGCATCCCTACAAATGGGCAGTTCAGATTCTTTCGGGACTCATCCTTCCTACCACAAGACCCTGTCCAGTGACCTAGGGCTCATCCACAGAGCGCATCGGGGTTTCGCATACCGGGATTTCGCGACTGGCGAAGACGAGGGGTCTTGCCCTTAGGTTTCCTGGGTGCCGAAACGTCGAAACCCGTTCACGCTACACCGATTCGGGGTTTCGCATACCGGGATTTCATGACTGGCGAAGACGAGGGGTCTTACCCTTTGGTTTCCCGGGTTCCGAAACACCGAAACCTATTCAAGCAAAACTGACTCATCTACAGAGCACGTTGGGGTTTCGGGTACCGGGATTTCGCGACTTACAAAAACGAGGGGTCTTACCCTTTGGTTTCCCGAGTGCCGAAACACCGAAACCTATTCCCGCAAAATTGGCTCATCTACAGAGCGCGTCGGGGTTTCGGGTATCGAGATTTCGCGACTTGAGAAAACGAGGGGTCTTACCCTTTGGTTTTCTGGGTGTCGAAATACCGAAACCTATTCACACAAAAATGGCTCATCTACAGAGCGTGTCGGGGTTTCGGGTACCGGGATTTCTCGACTTGCAAAAACGAGGGGTCTTACCCTTTGGTTTCTCGGGTGCCGAAATGCTGAAACGCCGAAAACCTAAGAGAACTATTCTCTCTTGTACAAGGTTTCCAAACTCAAATCACATGATCCTTCAGCGGTTTCTTGGGTAATTATCCCTAGGCTTGGTGATCTGATTGAAAAGCCTTCCTAATTCGCCGAGCCATGAACTATGTGTCAGGGGTAAGGTAAACTCATAGGTTTACTAAAACAGTAGTCTTTTCAAGGAACTCACTCCGGCTCTGGAATGCGAGGGAACTTCCCAGGAGGAGGTGCTTTCGGGAAATCAAACCAGGACATAGCATGAGTCAAGTAGATGGAACAAATCTCAAGGTAATGGACTCGTATTTTGAACTTATTCATTCTATACATAAACCGATTATGGTCATATAAGTATAAGCATGCATTCATTATTTTCGATCAAAACACCAGGCAAACACTTCTATACAGAAACCATTTATGAGTGTACAAACATGAACATGCATCCAGAATATTCAATTCAAGATACAAGATATAAACACTTATCAAAAACACTAGGTGTGATGCGACTGCTGAGAGGGGTGCTCGTTTCCACCTAACCATAGTCTCAGTGACTTTGAACGGATTTACCACTAGCCACCCCTGAGCTAGACCACGATGCTCGAGATTTAGTCTCCTACTTCCAACTCAACAGAAGTCAAGGATGAAGGTTACTGTCCTTCTCCTCTGTTCAGAACTCCCTGTATTTCTTGAGTTTCTCTCGGTTCTCTTCCACGATCTCTGTTGTGCGTGTTCTCCTCCCCTCCCCTTTACCACACTTCCTCTTTTTCCTTTTCTCTGCAAGATTGTGTGTGGCATGAATTTTCCCATCCATGGTCAGGTCTAGGAGTTGTTACGGATGGCTGGTTCACCCCCATCCCCTCATTAACTCTTGAGGAGCCTCCCCACCTACCAATCTGATGGGAAATCCATTCCAGGGTCATAGAGTTGTTTTGATATTTGAGAAAGTAAAAACTAGTACAGTACTGGCCCGGTGGAAGTTAACGCAACCATTCCAGGTCCCTTCCACCACCTCTCATTAGCCATCATGGTCTCTTTTAGCACATCCCCCTCCCAGCAGTCATGCAACACATAATCATAACATAATTTACAATCATCGACCTTTTATACAAAGGTCCGTCAAATCAAACATTCACATCTTTGAGTTTTCCATAGTTCTTGGCCAATATAGTTATTTTTACAGACTGGGGGAAACAGGGTGTTACAGTTAGGGTTTGTGTTTTTACATTTTTCTTGTTTTCTTTAATATGTCATAGGATGGCATCTCAAATGGATTGTAGATGTGTTTGAAACAAATCTCGTAGGGACCTTCCATGTATGCAAATAGGATATAGATATGAATAAGATATTTTGATTGATTGAATATGAATATGATACAATAAATCCACCCAACTTTTCAATACTGTTCAAAATTATTCATATAGATGCATATGGTTGAATTTTCCACTTGTCGCTCACGTATAAAAATTATGTAGCCGTGAGTAATAAGATGGTTAAAATTGATATAACAACAAAATAAAATTAGAAAAATTGGATAAATGTCAAATTTAAGCACTACTACTTGTCATGGGAAGAACACTCACTTGTTACACATTGATGGAAACAGTCCTTCAGGGATTCTGCATGTTTTAAGAAAACCAAACCCAATCTGAATCCCATAATTCATGTTTTAAGAAAACCAAACCCAATCCAAATCCCATAATTTACGTTTTAAGAAAACCAAACTGAATCTGAATCCCATGATTTTCCGGGAAAGCCCATTCTTGCCTAATCATAATCATCCTCCCTACTCTCATACGAGGTAGGTAACTTCACATTTGTTAATTTCGTTTCAGGTTTTCACCATTATCCACCAATATTGTTTTTCTTATCTCGAAGCAAGCTCTAACTAATAATAGTGCAATTTACATGGCAAGATCTGCAAGCCTCCATATGGGAATGAGGGATTAAAGCAAGAGGAAAATGTGGGAACATGACACAACTTCCACTAGCATGGATTCTCAACTAGAAGAAATGCAGGGGATGGTGCAAGTCGTATCATAACAAAGTGCAAGTGCAGAAGCTAATGTTAATATGAGTGAAGGAGGATCCTTTGATACTTTTCAGACAGACAGGGTTCTTCTGCCATAGGTCCTAACATATGAACAAATAGAAAACTTACGCCGCCAAATATCTGCTTATGCAACCATTTGTCAGCAGATTGTTGAAATGCACAAGGACATTGAGGCACAAAAATTTACCTGGTTGGTCCGCTTTCAAAAGTTTTTAATTGAATTAATGTTAGAAGTAATGGCCACTCTTTGTTGATTTCTATGCTTTCTTTTCTATAATCCTTTGTTCATTGTGGAATATAGCATGCACACACTTTTGTCAGCAGTGTGTCAAATTACTCATGGAGATAGCTATTACTGACTTTTTTTTAAGACAAACAATTGCAGTGATATGTTTTTGGTGTGTAACCTTTAGTATAGAAGGGCATAATATAATCATGAAATAACTCATTTTGCATACCATTGATGAATTTTAATTCGGCATCACCAACTATAATATTCAATCCTTTTTGGTGGTATTCATGATTGGAGTGTTGAAGTATTTTTTATTTGTAATCAGGAAGCATCTGACCCCTTTTACTTCTTACATCATAATTTTTGAAAGATTGCGATTATTTTCTATTGATGAGTTTGTAACCATGAATGAAGATCACCTTCTAGAAATTGACTTCTTCTATAGAAAAATTCACTTATGTCCTAGAAGTTAGTCTAGTATGTGCAAAACTTATGTTTTTTTTGTGATGGCACTCTCTCCCATAGGGAAACAAATGAACATTAAGTTATTTAGGATTTCACAATTCCTTGATTTGTTGCATTGGTTTTAGGGATTAAATGCGTCCATTGTTTTGCATTCCAAAACTATGGACAATCAATTCTCAAAATGAGGTCAACCACAAATGGACATTTTAAACTTAGAATACTTGGCAATCTCTAGCTTGTCTTAATATGGAGATATATAAACCATTTTGAAATTTTGCAAACCATTTTGGATTTCAGAGGAATTGAAAAGGATGTTGTGTTAATTTACAGTTTGAGATTGAACTATTTATGGCCAGAGACCAAATCTTGGCAAAAACATCATTTTTATATTTGTTATGTGAAGATGGCATGTTCAACCATTTTTGATGTCATGGTAATTAAAAAATTGTCTCCACCCTCTCATCTTGGATTCAATACCTTAACGAGACATTTTCTTACCTCTTTACTCACTACTATAGGCAGTGAAGTGCATTCAACAGATGGGAGACATGATGTTAATGGCTGTAAGGAACAAACTCTACTTCATTCTTCATTATTTTTTTGTTTTTTATTTTTTTAGGTAAGAATGTACTTCAAATGAGAAGAAAAATTATTTTTGTTACTTCCATAGAGTTGGTTAATATAGATTTACCTTTTTAATATTTTGATTTTGTGAGTTCATCTCATTGCTTTGCAAACATTTAAGAACTATTTCGAAATAATAAGACTAAGTTGCCTATCAATAAGTTTGACAGTGTTTTTCAGAGTCCATTGTATAAATATGGCACACCTCACTAGATGTGTTTTTCAAATTCCATTGTATAAATATGGCACACAACACTAGATGTTTATGCATATAAACAAGCATTCTAGTCTAGTAGCAATGACCATAGAATTGCTTGGGAGTTTCTCCTGTAAAGGAAGGGAAATCAAAGAACACTACAACTCAATGGTCATTTCAAAAGAAACAGTTTGATCATATTACCTTTTGGACTTAAATGGGTTAGAAATCAAAGAAAATTTGTTTGTTGAAATTTATGATAAATTATTTTCATGGGAGAAAAGGAGAGATTGAGGGCTCTTAAAGAACAATGGTTAGATATCAAATAAGATACATAGGGTTAGTGCTAAGGGTTGCGTGAAAAATAAAGCATAGATAAATGAAGGACTATCAAAGCAACAATCTTTGTTGATAGCAAATGTTAAACCAAACATACTAGAATGGGATAAGGACTCTATTGACAATTGTGAAAGTACTTTAAGCTCGTATGTATGACGCTACCATAAACTAGGAAAACAACATCTTAGTTGTTTTTGATTTCCTATAATGGAATTTTTTGCCATTTGGTTCTTCTTGCTTCTTCTTTCTTGTGGCATTGTCCACAATTTGTTTGGCATAGCTTGTTGTAAATGTTTGGAAGAAAGTTGATGGCTTGCAATTTCTCCTTCTATACTAAGAAATGAAGATCTCATGGAACCTTCATATCCATATTTATTCATCTAAGTTACCATGATATCGATACATATAGGGAATTCATCCATTTTTTAGTACTTTTGAGTGCATGATATATAAGTATAAAAGCACATGCATTGTGTGTGTGCATGCACATGCACAAATACCCTCAAACATGGAAAACATCTTCACATCCATGCTTAGAAAATTCAGATGAAAATATTTTAGTTAGAGATCACTCTTAGAGAAATTCTTGACATCCTCTTGCTATAAAAGGCACATCAAGTGCAACGTCCTCTCAGAAAACACATAGTATGCTGAAGAAACATTTTCCCCACTCTGTGTAATGTTGAAAAGTGGCCTCCAAAATCATCCTTATTTGTTTGTTTTAGTTAGGGTTTGTGTTTTTACATTTTTCTTGTTTTATTTAATCTATCATAGGATGGCATCTCAAATGGATTGTAGATGTGTTTGAAACAAATCTTGTAGGGACCTTCCATGTATGCAAATAGGAAATGGATCCTTGATTTATCTGAATCCAACATGGATCAAACAAAATGCATAGGATTATAACAAGTAAATTGTTATTCACTGAAGAATGAATGTTTATGAACAAGATATTTTGATTGATTGAATATGAATATGATACAATGACCCTCGTGACAATTTACTATATAGGATTTAAGGGTCACAGGGTGAAGAGGTACATGCCTCTTGGTGAAGAGGTGTGTGCCTCTTACCTTTTAAATTATTATTATTATTATTATTATTTTATGTTCGTAACATTGTCACCCCCTTAAGATTTTGATTTTTCCTCAAAGAAAGGGTAGTGATGGGTATTGTCGAAGAAAAGGTTCTGACTCCCACGATGAATCCTCTTCTGGAAGGTTTTTCCATTTGATGAGATATTCCTTAATGGTTCTGGAATGTAACACCTTTTCCTTGGTGGAAAGAATACCTTCTGGTTCTAAAATAATTCTTCCTTCATCATCGAATTCAAGAATTTCTGTTTGAACTGGTTGAGCTTTCCCAAGCACTTTATTGAGGCATGAGACATTGAAAACATTGTGGATGTGACAATTTTCTGGAAATTCTAGTCTATAAGCTAATTTTTTTGTTGATTTGAAAGGGTTCATAGAATTTTGGAGCCAATTTGTTTTTTCCTTGTTGCTTAAGGGATAATTGTTTTTAGGTTTGGAGTCATACAAACACCCAGTCACCTTCTTCAAATTCTGTTTTTGACCTATGTTGTTCTACTAGTTGTTTCATTCGATTACAATCTATTGATAAGTTTTATTTTAATATTTGGAATATTTTTTGTTCTTCCTCTAGTTTATGCCTTACTGCTTGGACCTTAGTATTAATTAGTGCAAGCTCTTTCCATTTAGGTGGTTCGTAACCATATTGTAAAATTTAGAGATGCTATTAAGTTCTTTTCAATTTACTAAAGAATAATAACATAAGGATCATTGAAAGAAACACAATCACAAGGTACACAACATTTTATCCTGGGAAACCCTCGTGGGGGAGAAAACCCAGCAAAAAATTCCTCAATAATAGAATTCCAATACAGTGCCAAGACTAAAGATCAAACCACCAAGAATAACCCAAGAATGAGCATGTGCCTCTCTCTCCTTCTTCTAACTGCATCTTCCTTCAAAACCTGCACACTAGATGAGTGACTGAGTGACTGAGTGAATGAGGAGCCATCCTCTCTTATTTATACTAGATGATAGGCATTGGGGTTATTTCCTTTCATCATGTAGGGTCGACTTCTTCAAATAGTGGTTAAAACCACTTTATTAAACCCTAGAGGTCGACTTCTTAAATACCACCATATAGATATGGTTTGGCCAATCCACAATAGGGGATTTGGACTTATACAAGACCCAACATAATCAATCCACAAAAGGGGATTTGATCTATATACTAATAACTCAATTATAATTATAATACTCTTCATAGTTACAATATTTCAACACTCCTCCTTATCAAGAAGGGTATTCTTCTGACATAACCCAATACAAAATCATAAGGAGAGAGAGAGGGAAATAACATCATTAGCATCTGGAACATTCACTGGCATATCTACAAATCATCAGAAGTATTTCTCATCATCAATAGCATCATCATTCACAACATGGAGCTAGAGTAGTATCATCATCATCATTCACAACATGGAGTTGGAATAACATTATCATCATCGTTCACAACATGGAGCTGGAATAACATCATCATCATCATTCACAACATGGATCGAGAATAACATCATCATCATCAACCACAACAACATGAAGTTGAAACATCAACATCAATAACACAAAGCTAGAGAAACAATCTCACCAACATGAGGCTAGTACATCATCATAAAAAACATGAGGCTGGTACAATATTATTAAAAACACGAGGTTGAATCAATCAGAATCATCAGCATGAGGATGAAATAACAACATCATCATCACGAGGCTGAGACAAAAACATCATCAACAGGAGGTTGAGACAACAACATCATCAACACGAGGTTGAGACAAAAACATCAACATCATATAACAATAGAATGAGAGAGGTGCAACAACAACATTTTCTGGTACTCTGACAGACTGTCCTTACCGAACCTTCAGGATCTACCTAGGAATCATAAGATTCCCTAGGATATAAAATATAAAATCCTAATAGATCTATCATGTGGTAATCTGACAGACTATCCTTACTGGACCTTCAGGATTTTCCCAAGAATCAAACTATTCCCTAGGACATAAAAACCTAACAGAGTTACCACTACTGACCATAGCTGGAATATACATGCACAGGTACTATGACTGAACATCCTTATTGGACCTTTAGGATCTATCCAGGGATGATCAGTCCCCTAGGATATAAAATCCTAACTGAGCTATCCATTGTTTGTCAAGATACCATAGTATCATCATCATCACTCCCAATTTCGAGGGAGGTCCTTTCATACTATACCAAGCTTGTCTCGAAAGTATTAAAAATTTACACGAGACAGAGGCTTGGTCATCACATATGCAACCTTCTCATCTGTGCCAACATATTGGAGCTTTATAGCTCCTCTCTGCACCATATCATGAATGTAGTGATACTGGATTTCTATGTGCTCCGACTTATCATGGAACACATGGTTCTCTGTCATCTTTATGAAACTATGGTTATAACATAGAATCACGGTGGCTTTCATATCCATATTGAATAGACATATCAAAAAATTCTGAAGCCATATGGATTCACAACTGATGAAACATGATGCAATGTATTTCGCTTTTGTCGTGCTGAGAGCAATACTAGATTGCTTCCTGCTCTGCCATGAAGTCATGGCTAACCCTAGACTGAAACAACATCCTGAAGTGCTCTTTCTATCAGAAACACTTTCATCCCAATCTTAATCAGTATAACCAACCAGTATGAATTCATGATCTCCAGTGTAACAGAGACCAAAGTCCAGCGTACCCTTAAGGTATCTCATCACATGTTTTACAACAACAAGGTGAAAACGTTTGGGATCTAACAGATACTGACTCAAGGTGTTCACAAAAAAAAAATATATCTAGCCTAGTATTCTTCAGATACATCAATGATCCAATGATCTGTCTATATAGAGTAGCATCAACCAATTTTGACGAAGTATTAATGAGGAGATTCAACTTTTCTTCCATGGGTGTGTTCATGGATTTACATTCCAACATATCAAACCTCTTCAATATTTCAACTACATACTTCCCTTGGTTAAGGAATATCTTCTTTGGGCTCTACCAAACTTCAAGACCTAAGAAATAATGCATCAGGCCTAGGTATTTCATCTCAAATTCTGCAGCGAACTTCTTCTTACAATTTGTGATGAAATTTTCTTCTCCTATTAAGAATAAGCCATCTACATACAACAACAATATAACTGGCTCATCATTCATAACCTTGAAGTAAAGGTTAGGATCAACTTTACTCTTGGTAAAGCCCAATCTTGTCAGGAAGCTACCAATTCTGCCATACCAAGCTCTAGGAGTTTTCTTTAATCTGTACAGATCTTTCTTCAACCTACAGACACAAGTATTCCTATCTTCAACTTTAAATCCTTGTGGTTGTTCTATATACATCTCTTCTTCAATAACACCATTCAAGAAGGTTGTTTATACATCCATCTGGTGAAACTTCCACTTCATATTGGCTACAAGAGATATGATTGTTCTGATAGAAGTGTATCTGGTTACAAGAGTAAACATCTCTTCATAATCGATTCCTTCTTTTTGAGAAAATCCATGAGCTACAAATATTTCTTTGTGTTTTTCAATACTTCCGTCTGCAACATGTTTTATCTTGTATATCCATGATCCATAGGATCTTTTAATGACTATGGTTGAGTTTTAATTTTGCATGCGTTAATTAACCATTTGAGAAAACTTGGTGAAAGAATGAGGAAAGAAGAGGAATTATGACAGCCATATACATATATGCAGATCTGAAATGAAATAATAGACAACAAACCATAACACGCAGATTGATAATGGAGTTCGGCACAACTTTGCCTATGTCTCCGGACCTTTGTCTCTGTGGGGGAGGCTTCTTTATTTCTGTTCAAAAGATCAAAAGTACATCGGTGCAATGTCAAATGGCTACAATATTGATCTGTTCATGTTATTCCAAATCTCAAGAACCCTGCAAAGAAAACAACATGCACAACGGATGTCCGAAGCTCTCAGAAATGGCTCGACAGCGTCTCCTCCTCAATATCTTCCCTGCATAAAAATGGCTTTGGCTTGGCTTCTCTTTAGCATAAATCTGCTTTGACTGCCTCTTCATGGCCTCAAATAGGTCTGGTTTATATAGATTTGAATTTGGTTGTTCATCTCCAACTTCCTCCCAAGATTTGGGCTCCAAAAATGCCCAATATCTCCCAAAAAAGGAGAAAATCAATAAAAATCAGGCATAATAAAAAATAAAATCCTAAAACATAATCAAAAACCCACTTTGCACATAAATTTGGGCATTATCCCCCTTCATCCGATGTGTGCCCCCTCTGGCATGGTCATATGGGTTGACCATGTGGCCACGCGCCCATGCGCTGGCCCTCTTTCTGCTGGCTCCTAGTCGTAGCGCGTAGGCATAAGGCCACGGGCTAAACCCGCACGATGTATGGTAAAGGTCCCGGCGTTTAGCACTTACCCGCACCCTTTTGGTCGGGATAGCCATGGTCGTATGGGATCCGACCGGGATCCATGGGTTGGTCCTATCTGCACCTCCGCTCATCTGGCTGCCCGCGCCCTCGGGTGTATGGCCACGGTTGAACCATGGGCTGGGGCTAAGCCCCAGCCCTTTCCGCGCCCAACTATCCATTGCATCAAACATAAATATAATATTTAATGTTTGTATAGTAAGAACCACCCATGGGCCGAGTGGTTAGCCTGGTCCTGCCAGTCCTTTTCCCAGAGAGGAGGTCGCGGGTTCGACCCACGCTAAAACCATACAAATTTTACCAAAACCTACTAACCAACTACGGGGTGCCACGTGGCATCCCATGACTGGGCCACGTGGCACCTCAAAAACCAACCAATATATGCCATGCGTCAGATGTCGATTGGTCCCCGTGCCTGCCACCTGTCGCCGTACGTCTGCCATGTCACTGCCCTGTCACGTCAGCTGGTGACGTCATCCATGCCACGTGTCACCCTTACAGTGGTGACACGTGTCACCCCTGGATAGGTCTAGCTGTACGCCAAATCAACCTACCACATGTCACCTCCTGGAGCTGCCATGTGTCACCTCCCTGGGTTTCCATGTCAGTTGTACAGTCGTACGACCTGTATAGTCATCATGCCACGTGGCACTGTACAGACTATACAGTCATCCCCTTTTTTTGCCTATTTGTCTCTTCGGATAGAACGCGATATCTTCTGCATACGGAGCCCGTTTGACGAAGTAAATATACCTTCAGAATCAGGAAGATGAGACGGACGCAATGGCACTAGTTTTGTCGCATTCTAAGCACTTTAATTTTTGAGCATTTTTAAGCCCTGTCAGGCTTCTGGATCCGATTTCGGATCACACCTCCCCACAAAAATACCTTTTGGTCCCCAAAAGGTTACTGACCAGTTAACAAGCTTGGGATAGGCCACCCAGCTTGTCCGCTGTCTCTGAAATTTGTCCTGTGCACCTGTCTCATCAAGATCAACTGTAACACAATCATGACAACTGACAGTATATTGTTAGCCATTTGAACCCTGTTACATCTTACTGAAGCCACTATCATCCATG
>JZKD02S0061302.1:126310-140134 GCA_000966675.3 Picea glauca
CCGTGCTTAAACAATTATACCCATTTTAAACTCATTACAGAAAACTCAATGATGATCACAATAATTCAAGGAAGTAAGCAATAGAGTATTCAACATCAATCACACACATGAAGTATATAGAAATAGATATTCTTGAGGAAATCCATAAAGGGAGAAAAATCTCTTCTTCTTCGAATGATAGGCAGTGTTTTTATGTTATGTACATCATCTATCTTTGAGCACCAACTCAATGTGAGGCTACAAATTCTGTTTTACAAGCTACAACTTGTTGAGAGCACCAACTCTCTGGTTTCTCTAGCACCCACTAGAAGGAAGCACCAACTCCCTGAGTGTTCCAACACCAACTGGATGGAAGCACCAACTTCCTGTTCCACAAGCACCAACTTGTATAACAGAGAACAATAGTTCTCCCCTGCACCACCCTACCACCCTGTTTTTTCTAGCTGCAACCAGATGGAAGCTACAACTCCCTATGTTCAAGCACCCACTTGAAACTCTGAGGACAAAAGTCCTCCCTAGCACCACCCTACCACCCTCATTTCTAAAACTTTGCTTGAATAATACTTTACAACAATACATACATATCAAATGTTACCACTTCTTCTCTATTCTGCAATTATGCTATGCTTCTGTCTGTTCATGCTTGGATCCACTTTTTGTCTCTTTCCATCTGCTCTTCCTTTGTTCTTCTCATGCTCTTAGGTTCTCATATAGTCTACTCATTTCACCATTTCTTCTTCGTCCAACTTATGTTCTTCATCTCTAGATCTTTCACACTTTGTTCCTGTTGTATCCTTGATCACATACAGTTCAACTTATTTTACCGAGAAACAACAACCTGCCTCTTTCATGATATTTTTCCTTTATTTCTTCCCTCATCATCTGTTACATTTCATATCTCCAATGCCCGAGTCGGGAATCTCAAACCACTCAAGAAAAATGATTCCAATTCCCCCAGAACAATGATTAATTTAGTGTAACTGAATCGTAACTGATCAAAAAACCACAAAGTGAAACAACAACCCTTCGATCATATTATGTTTAATCAACACCGTTGGATTATACACACAGAGGATTTTTTATTTTTTCAATGCATAACCACCAAAGTGGAGCCTAGCAGCGCTAGCTCCTTCCTTAATCTTCCACTGATGTGACCTTGGGTGATGTTCTCATGTGACCACATGATTGCAGGCGCAACAAAAGGTAGTTTGAGGGAAATCCTGTTTTTTCCCCGCAATTCACTATAGATCTCCACGTATGCTTTCTCCAAAACCACAGTTTCAATTGTGGCCCACCTTCAACATTTTAAATTTCATGCACCTTCAATCCTCGCAATGTGACAGGACCATCAATCTCACAATATTGATGGTTCTCTTGAACTGATGGATCAGATCTAACCTTCTTAAATCAACGGTTGTGGTCTATTTCATGATTCGGGCTCTAGGAGTTTCAAATATCAAACCATGCTTTCCTCCATACGCCAATCTTCCTAATTTGATGATCTGCAGACACCTGTCCTTCTTAATCAACGACTCAACCTCTACTTCAGGAATTTGACCTTTTAACCAGATCAACGGTTCTGTGGCCCCTTACTCTATTCAACGGTTGATATCTCCTTCGCTACTCTAGGCTTCAACGATTTCAATTCTCAACCTTCACGCTCTCCCAGAACGCTTTTATCCAGAGTCCACAGATCCCTGCCATGTGTCCTCCTCAAATAAATGGTCCTCGTTCACTTCAAGACTTTAGCCTTCAGCAATTTCAAACCTTTCTCCTTCGTGTTTTCCCGGAGTAGTTTCGCTCGGATTCAACGATTTATTGACACATACCCTCCTGCACAATCAAATATCATAAGTGACTTCGACCCTTTGGGACTTTAGGTTGATCGCTGCTTCATTCTACTCCGGAGTGGTCACCTGCTAAATAAGTCATAGAAGGTGGAGACCGCTTGCTGTCGGTTAACACTTCCACTTACACTGTCCTTCCACTGTACTAGATCAATGGTTGAGAATTCACCCGAAGTGATCTTCAAATCAGACGAATCATATCCATTTCGAGACTTCGACGTTTGGGACTTCAGGACTTTAGGCATCTGATGGTGGTGAAACTCCCGAAGTAAAACTCTTGGAGTGACGTAACTTGCATACGTCACTTGATGACTTGGAATGAACCGAGTGTCTGCCACGTGTCCCTCAGATTCGTGATTTTCACATACTTGAAATGTCAATTTCATCTTGACACTTTTTATTATTTTACTGTGCCATGTGTCTTTGCTGGCATGGGTGAGACGTGTAGGAAATGTAGTGGAGTGTGATGTGTAGCAGGTAGTGGAGTGTGACCTCGGAGTGCGGAGGTGGTATGTATGAGTTGTTTGGTGGTTTAGTCAGAGGGGAGGTTAGGGGGTAAGTGATAATGATCGAGGGGGTTCTGAGTTGACAGGAAGGTGACACATATGAGGGTCCCACATGGGAAATACCACCAACTCAGAACCCCCCCCGGCCACGGTTAAAGGCATAAAGGTCGGGGGGGTTTGATATGCCTTGTCGACTATAGGTCTGAGTGCCCGATTATCGGCTGTTGAGATCAGCGCACTCTTCTTCTAACTTATCTGGTCCTTCCACTTTAGAATGATCTAATGGCTGAAATTTACTCCGACACTCCATCTCTCCGGACTTAAGGGATTTCAAGTCTCAAACTTTTCTCCCCGTTTATCCTATCTGTCACTTAATTTGATTCGACGATCATGAAGTCTCTCAAAGCAGATCCACGATCAAGGATTTTGATCTGGATCACGTTTATGTATTGCACTTTCCCTTCCGAGATTTGATCTCTGCATACAATTCGCTTCTCCTCTAAGCTTATGCTTTTCCTGTTTGTCATCGTCGTTGTTGTTCTTGCCATCAATGACAAGCACAGACTTCCTATAAAACATGCCAACAATATCCCCCTTTGGCATTGATGGAAACCTTGAAACGCTACACTATTCTGCTTAGACCTCTGACTGTAGGATCCAGACCACACCTTTTCTCCCCCTTTGACATCAATGTCAAAGAAAACATGCTCCCCCTGAGCTGTTGCAGTACTTTTCGGCGGTATCAGATATTCAACCTACACATACTCCCCCTGACAGGATTGAATCTCTTAGGTGAGAGAAGGGATGACACCCAGCTTCTGACGAAGATATTCAAACGGTGTCTTGGCTAGGGGTTTAGTAAAGATGTCTGCAATTTGTTCTAAGGAAGGAATATAATTCAATTGAACAACTATTTTTGTAACCTGCTCTTTGAGAAAATGATACTTTATTGGTATGTGCTTCATATTTCAATGGAGAACTGGATTCTTAGAGACACTAATGGCACTAGTGTTATCACAGTGAAGTGGAATTGGATCAGTATAAGTTAGCTTCAAATATGTAAGAGTTTGTATCATCCATAAAATCTGAGTGCAACAAGTAGTAGAAACAATGTACTCTTCCTCTGTAGTTGATAATGAAATAGATCCCTGCTTCTTACTAAGCCATGCTACTAATGAATCACCTAAGAAGAATGCACCTCCACTGGTTCTCTTTCTGTCATACAAACAATTTTCCCAATCAACATCTGAATATGTAGTTAATTGAAAATTATGATTTCTAGGATACAAGAAACCACAATTCATTGTACCCTTCAAATATTTGAATATCCTTTTGACAACTGCTAAATGACTTTGTTTAGGAGCAGATTGATAACGACCTACCATTCCAACAACTTGCATTATATCAGGATGAGATGTTGTGATGTACAAAATATTGCCTATCATTGATCGATATGTTCTTTGATCAACATCATGTGAAATATCATATTTATTGAGCTTGCAACCAACCACCATAGGTGTGCTCACAGGTGTAGAATCTTCCATCTGAAATCTCTTTAACATCTCTTTCAAATACTTTTCTTGAGAGATAAATATCCCTGCAGAACTCTAATTGATTCATAAACCAAGAAAATATGATAGTTCTCCTATCATGGACATCTCAAACTCAATCTACATTGAATTAGTAAACCATTGAACTGAAGGGTCATCAATGCATCCAAAAATAATGTCATCTACATAAACCAAAACAACTAATAAATCATCACCTTTAGACTTAATGTATAGATTACCATAAAAAATACCTTTCTTGAACCCTTTGTCCTATAAAAAATTTTCTATTCTATAATACCAAGCTCGTGGTGCCTGTTTCAGTCCATATAATTCCTTTTTCAACTTACAGACATAGTCAGGATTATTTGTCAGTGAAAATCCTTCAGGTTTCTCCACATATACATCTTCTTCTAGATCTCCATTAAGAAATGTTGACTTAATATCCATTTGATATACTTTAAAGTTCTTATGACATGCATAGGCAAGAAACATTCTAATGTCTTCCAATCTTGCCACTGGTGCAAAGGTTTCATCAAAATCATGTCCTTCAACTTGTCCATACCCCTTACAGACCAATCTGGCTTTATTCCTAAAAAAAAATCCTTGTTAATTCATTTTGTTCTTAAACACCCATTTGGAGCCAATTACATTCTTATTTGCAGGTCTAGGAACAAGATCCCAAGTATTGTTCTTCTCAATCTGATCCAGTTCCTCATCCATTGATTTTAACCAATTTACATCTTTACTGGCTTCATTAAAGTTCTTGGGTTTCACCATAGATATGAAGGCTATATGTGATTGCTTGGTGTCTTTGATTATCCTTCTCATGGTTTGTACACCGTTGTCTTTCTCACCAATTATCTGACTTGCAGGATTTGATGTTGTCTGTTGATTTGAGTCTGCTTGAGTATTTGTATCTTCATCTGACTTAGAGTCTTCTTTTTCTGATTCGTGGACCTGTTCAACTTCAGATTCAACTGTGTCCTCTGTAGCTGACTCAATATTGCTCACCTCTCTTACTGGGATTCCTTTATCAACTTTTAAATCAATGCAATCAACTAATTTAGACAATCTTTTATTAAAGCATATCCTAAGACGATGCCTTCATCAGCCCTGTCATCATACTTGCCAAGGTTTTCATTATTATTCTTAATGTAGCACTTACTCCCAAAGACATTGAAGTGTTTGATTGAAGCACGTATTCCATACCACAACTCATAGGGTGTCTTATCACTATGTGCTCTGAGGTGGGCTTTGTTAAGAATATGAATTGTTGTGTGTATTGCTTCTACCCAATAGGTTTGACCAATTTTCTTCTCATTCATCATTGACCTGGCCATTTCCTGAATTGTTTTGTTTTGCCTCTCAACTACTCTATTTTGCTGTGGGGTTCCTAGGATTGTGTATTCTCTCTTGATCCCATGTTTATCACAAAATTCCTTGAAATCACTTGACTTAAATTCTCCTCCTATGTATGATCTTACCTCCTTTCACCTGTTCCCTATTTGATTCTCATTTAAAGCCTTAAATAATTTAAATTTCTAAAATGCTTCAGCTTTTTCTTTGAGAAAAGCAACCCAAGTGAGTCTGGAGTAATCATCAATGATCATCATGAAGTATTTTTCCTTCCTTGTGCCTTCCTGTATTGATGGTCCACATAAATCCATATGGACTAATTGGAGTGGTTTCTCTGTTGAAGTAGAGCTCTTGGATTTAAACCATGTCCTGGTTAGCTTTCCTACTTATCAAGGTTTACACACATAATCTTGTGGCTTTGATATTCTTGGAAGATATTTTACTACCTCAAGATTTTTGAGCTTGATTAAGTGGTCAAAGTTTAGATGTCCAAGTCTTCTATTCCATAACCAACTTTCATCATGTTTTCTTAGATGACACTCTTCTCTAACTTCTTTCAGCACATATACATTATTATCTTCCCTTATGCCTTTAGCCACCACTTGTCCTGAGTTTACAGACTTTATATTACAATCTTTGGAAGTGAACACCACTTCACATCCTCTGTCACACATTTGACTTACACTAAGCAAATTATGTTTCAACCCATCTACAAGCAAAACATCCTGGGCTTTTCCTTTACCATTACTCAAACTCACCATCCCTTTAGCCTTGATTTTACCTGGTTCATCATTTCCAAAGGTCACATTTCCTGTTTTTCTTTTACTTATAGACATAAAATTATCCTTGTCTCCAGTCATGTTCTTGGAACATCCATTGTCTATGTACCAAGGGTCTTTTTGTTTTTGAGTTGAAAGTACTAGACCACATTTTTCACTATCTTTCTTTTTCCATGTGTTGGCATTTCTAGCTAAGGGTTTTATCCTTGGATCTGCTTTGTAATTCTTCAGATGGAAGTTTGCAGATTTGTGGCCGAAGTTATGACAATTATAACATTCGAGCTCATTTTTCAATAGGTCAAAGTGATTGGTGCAACTTTGTTTACTCATTGGATGTTTAGTTCTATGTTGCAAAGATTGTTTATTTATTGATCTCCTCAGTTACATGTCTCTAAACATAATTTGACAATTTGCAATCTTATGACCACAATTAGAGAAGTAAAAACAATAACCATGGAAGAAATTTTGGTACCTGAAGGATGGCCTTCTTCTTCTTGGCATTTTTTGCTCCATCTTTTGATATCTTTTTTTTTATCAGGGATCATCTTGTCTTTATTAGCTTTTGGTGGTAGAGTAATCACGTGGTCTGATTGTCTGCTGACTTAGAACTTGATCAACTTTACTGACTCTTTGATTTTTGTCTGTTTGCTACTTGAAACACTTACATAGCCTAAACTAGTATTCAACAAAGGAGATATCTATTTTCTCGGAATGTTGTTTAGTTCTACTGAGGCTTTAATGCTTGTAAGATTTTGGAGATATAATACTTTGAACTTCTCCATCTCTTTTCTGGTTTTTACTACCTCTTCTTCCAAGGATTCACATCTTGCCTTCTTCTCTGATAAATGTTGTTTCAAAATGTCCTCTGTTTTATTTGCCTCTTCTAATTCCACTTTTAGCAGGGCAAAGTCTTCATCAGGTTTTTTACTGTCTTTCTCGAATTGCATCAACAATTGTTTTTTCTTATTCTTCTTAAATCTGAGCCTAGCAATTTCTTCTAGGGCACTGATCAATTCTCTTTCCAAGTCAACCACAACTTCTTCATCATTAACATCACTTCCTGTGCTTTTATTATCATAATACTCTTTGTACATAAGCATAAAGTCATTAACCTTATCTTAACAAGCAAAATCACTATCTGTGTCTCCTGAAGAGTCATCAGTTTTTACACATAGACTTTTCTTTTTACCAAATCTCTTGGATTTATACTTCTCTTCACCTTCAACGTTCTGGTCCTTCTTCTTGTGTGGACACTTAGATGAAAAGTGACCTATCTTTCCACAGTTAACACATTTGAAGGACAACTTGCCTTGGTACTTTCCTGATCCTTTCTTTAGTCTTCTCACAAATTTTGCTTCAATTTCATCAGGCTCAAAATCATCATTCTTATCTGCTTTAAATGATGTTTCTCTAGAGGTGGGTTTATCTTTACCTATCCTCATTTCATAAGAAGTCAGAGTTCCTAGGAGTTGGTCAATAGGAAGAACTTTTAGATCATTAAGTTCTTCTATAGCAGAGACCTTTGGGTTGAAACTATCTAGCAGAGATCTCAAAATTTTATGAACTAAAGAGGCTTCCTCAATTTTTTCACCAAGTCCTTTCATTGCATTTACTAATTCTACAACTCTTAGAAAGTACTTTCCAACAGTTTCATCTTCTTTCACATTTATTTGTTCAAACTATAATCTATAGGTTTGAAGCTTGGCATCCTTTACCTTCTCATTACCTTCATAACTGCTAATGAGTTTGTCCCACATTTATTTGGAAGATTCTAAGTGCATAACTTTTACAAATTCTACTTCTATAAGACCACTCAAAATAGAATTCATAGAATTAGCGTTGAACCTAAATTCTAGCTTGTCATCCTTAGAAGCTAGTACAATTGGCTTCACATAACCAGTCTCTACCACATCCCAGACTTCTGCACCTAAAGCCATTATGTAGGTTCTCATCCTAACTTTCTAGAAGGCAAAGTTTGTTCCATTGAACAGGTGGGCCTTATTAGTTGAAGTTCCTTCATGGCTAGTCATGTTTAAGCTCTAGGATGTACCCTTATATAAAAGGAATTGGCCTTGATACCAATTGTTAGACAACTGAGAGGGGGGGTGAATCGGTTGTTACTGTGCTTAAACAATTATACCCATTTAAAACTCATTACAGAACACTCAATGATGATCACAATAATTCAAGGAAGTAATCAATAGAGTATTCAACATCAATCACACACATAAAGTATACAGAAACAAATATTCCTGAGGAATCCCATAAAGGGAGAAAAACCTCTTATTCTTCGAATGACAGGCAGTCTTTTTGTGTTATGTACATCATCTATCTTTGAGCACCAACTCAATGTGAGGCTACCACCTCTATTTTACAAGATGAAACTTGTTGAGAGCACCAACTCTTTGGTTTCTCTAGCACCCACTAGAAGGAAGCACCAACTCCTTGAGTGTTCCAACACCAATTGGATGGAAGCACCAACTTCCTATCACACAGGTACCAACTTGTATAACAAAGAAGAATAGTTCTCCCTTGCACCACCCTATCACCCTGGTTTTTCTGGCTACAACTAGATGGAAGCTACAACTCCCTATGTTCAAGCACCCACTTGAAACTTTGAGGACAAAAATCCTCCCTAGCACCACCCTACCACCTTGGTTTCTAAAAATTTGCTTGAATAATACTTTACAACAATACATACATATCAAAGCTTACCACTTCTTCTTTGTTCTGCAATTTTTCTCTACTTCTGTCTGTTCGTGCTTGGCTCCACCTATTGTCTCTTTCCATCTTCTCTTCCTTTGTTCTTCTCATGATCTTAGGTTCTCGTACAGTCTGCTCATTTCACCATTTCTTCTCCGTCCATATTATGTTCTTCATCTCTGCATATTTCACACTTTGTTCCTGTTGTCTCCTTGATCACATACAGTTCAACTTATTTTACTGAGAAACAACAACCTGCATCTTTCATGACATTTTTCCTTTATTCCTTCCCTCATCATCTGTTACACTTCAGATCTCCAATGCTCGAGTCAGGAATATCAAACTACTCAAGAACAATGATTCCAATGCCCCCAAAACAATGATTCATTTAATGCAATTGAATCATAACTGATCAAGAAACCACGAAGTGAAACAACAACCCTTCGATCAGATTCTGTTTAATCAATGTCGTTGGATTATACACGTAGAGACTTTTTGAATTTTTCAATGCGTAACCACCGAAGTGGAGCCTAGCAACGCCAGCTCCTTCCTCAATATTCCACTAATGTGACCTTAGGCGAACTTCTCATGTGACCACATGATGGCGGGAGCAGACAAAGGTGGTTTGAGGGAAATCCACTTTTTGGTCTGCAATTCACTACAGAGCTCCACGTATGATTTCTCCAAAACCGTGGTTTCAATTGTGGCCTTCCTTCAACATTTTAAAGTTCACGCACCTTCAATCCCCGCAATGCGATGGGACCGTCGATCTCACGATCTTGATGGTGCTCCTAAACTGACGGATCATATCTAACCTTCTTAAATCAATGGCTGTGATCTATTTTGTGATCCAGGATCTAGGTGTTACAAATCTCAAACCATTCTTTCATCCATATGCAAATCTTCTGGAGTCGATGATCTGCGGACACATGTCCTTCTTAATCAACGACTCAACCTCTACTTCGGGAATTATACCTTTCAACCAGATCAATGGTTCTACGGCCCCTTACTTGATTCAACGGTCGAGATCTCCTTCGCTACTTCAGGCTTCAGTGATTTAAATTCTCAACCTTCACGCTCTCCCAGAACGCTTTTAGCTGGAGTCCACAGATTCCTGCCATGTGTCCTCCTCAAATCAACGGTCCTCGTTCACTTTGGGACTTTGGCCTTCGGAAATTTCAAACCTTTCTCCTTCGTGTTTTCCTGGAGTATTTTCGCCCAGAGTCAACAATCTATTGACACGTACCCCCTGCATGATCAATGATCATAAGTGACTTTGGCCCTTCGGTAATTTAGGATGATCACTGCTTCATTCTCCTTCGGAGTGTTCACATGCTAAATATGTCATAGACGGTGGAGGTTTCTTGTTGTCAGTTAACACTTCCACTTACACTGTCCTTCCAATGTACTAGATCAATGGTTGAGAATGCACCCGAAGTGATCTTCAGATCGGATGACTCATATCCATTTCGGGACTTCGGGACTTTAGGCATCTGCTGGTGGTGAAACTCTTGAAGTAAAACTCCCAGAGTGACATAACTTGCTTACTTCACTTGATGACTTGGCATGAGCCGAGTGTCTCCCATGTGTCACTTAGATTCATGATTTGCACATACCTAAAATACCAATTTCAACTTGACACTTTTCATTATCTGACCGTGCCACGTGTCTTTGTTGACGTGGGTAAGATGTGTAGACAGTGTAGTGGAGTGTGACGTGTAGCAGGTAGTGGAGTGTGACGTCGGAGCATGAAAGTGGTATGCATGAGTTTTTTGGTGGTTTACTCGAAGGGGGGGTTAGGCGGTAAGTGGTAATGAGTGAGGGGGTTCTGATATAACATGAAGGTGACACATATGAGGGTCCCACATGGGAAATACCACCAACTCGGACCCCCCCCCCCATGGTTAAATGAAGAAAGGTCGGGGGGGTCCGATATGCCATGTCGACTGTAGATCTGAGTGTTCGATTATCGACCACTGATATTAGCGCACCCTTCTTCTAAATTATCATGTCATTCCACTTTAGAATGATCTGACGACTGAAATTTACTCCATCTCTCTGAACTTCGGGGATTTCAAATCTCAAACTTTTCTCCCCGTTTATCCTATCCATCACTTAATTTGATCCGACGATCGTGAAGACTCTCGAAGCAAATCCATGATCAAGTATTTTGATCTGGATCACGTTTCTGTACTGCACTTTCCCTTCTAATCTTTGATCTTTGCATACGGTTCACTTCTCCTCCTGAGATTATGCTTTTCCTGTTTGCCATCGTCGTTGTTTTTCTTTCCATCAATGACAAGCACACGCTTTCTGTAAAACGTGCCAACAAGGTTCACTTCTTGTAGCCGAAATTGTTGGTTTATATACTTCCACAACCCCAGTTGGAATTCGACTACATCAGTTTTGTCACTAGGACCCTCGACATGGTTTCTTGTTCATCAGATCACAGCTAGCTCCAATGTGGAAACCTCCAACCGTGGTCAAATGTTTTCAGTCAAATATGTGACAGATTAGTAGCAATGATCTTCCCGCACAATTTCTTATTTTATGAAGAAGAATATGGAAAATATAAAACATGGGTTTTGTGTAGAACATCATAATTTAAGTACATTTTAGGGAGAATTTTTAGAAAGTGAAATATGGAGGAGATATGGGTGCTTCTCTAAACTGGGTTTGCCAAGATTTTCTCTTGCGATCGGTTTTCCCATATTTCTTAAAACTCGGATTTCATTTGATTTGTTAGTTGTGGATTTGGGGGATTGAATCTTATCCTCCTCATTTAATCCTCTTTATAAATACATAGACATAGAACAAAGAAAATGGGGTATAATTCTTAAGAGAGATCAGATCTATGTGTGAACTACTTGTTGGCAACCAACAATTTTGTCAAATTTTATCATTTTAAAAAGTCATCGCCAAGGGATAAAAATTTTCTGTAGCTACCTCCTCCTTATACTGATCAGAATCTAGACCAGGGGTCAAATTTTAGCCCCAAAATAAAAAAATTCGGAATCACCTCAAAACAAATAGGTGCGTAGCCCTCATCGTCATGAACCCAATGCAACTCGAATGGGTTCAAACGGATGTCGGATGAGTGAGATATCATGATCTATTCAATTTGTCAAACAGGCAAAAAAAAAAATGCTGACTGTACAGTTCGTACAGGATGACATGGCAGAGGTATGATCACTGACATGGAAAGTGGTGATGTTTCAATGCTGAGTTGGCAATCTGGGCGAATCATTGGTGGACATGTGGCATCTTTTTGGTCAAATGGTTTGGTGCCACGTGGCCCAGGCGTGGGCTGTCACGTGGCACCGTAATTTGGTTGTTTGTTTAAAATTATTATAGAGTCCATGGGGATCGAACCCCGGACCTCCACCACAATGCAAAGTCCGCCCTACCAACGCATCACACTATGTTGTAATATATATGGTTTTAAATTTATTTAAATTTGAATTGTATTAAAGTTTGGGCGCAGACAAGGCTGGGGCTAAGCCCCAGCCCCCGTTCACATACATATAACCATATGACCCCCTCCCACTCGCGCATTGCAACCAGAGTCACAACCTTGCGCGTTTGAACACTTGGCGTATAACCATTGGCTTGGAACCTAGCCCTTTTTGTGCGGGAAATGAGGTCACATGATCCATGTGCCCAACACCTCCGACTTTGGGGGCCAAAAATTCGTTAACCGTCCTACAGTTTGTGTGGTTTTGCAGTTATGTACCCGGTGCTAGGTTTTAGCATGGAAATGAGCGCGTGTGCTAGGTTGGATGCACAAAGGTGCATTTTGGTGAACCAGAGACAACAAGCTTGGAGGAAAATGGTAGGAGGCCTAACTTCTTCATCTTTTGGCCAAATGAGGTGCCGAAAAATCCCAGCTAGGGGTTATTGGATGTTTTGAATCCATTGGCATTGTTTTCAAAGGCATTTGAAGATTTATTTTGCATGTTTTTCACCATTGAAGTTTCAGAGAGCTCCAGGGAGTTTGAAACCCTCATTGATTGAGGTCATGCTCAGATGAGCCCAAGTCTATTTTCTATGACTGAATAGTCATTTTTCGCTAATTGTTATGCTCTGAACACATTGGGATAGGTTTCAAAGGCATTTGAGGACTTTTACAGGTGTCTTTTTGTTAAGGTCATAACCCGCACATACGTAGATCAATGTATTCGGATGTAATAAAGGTCAATATTAATAAGGCCTTTGAATAAAATAGAATAAGGCGGATGTAAGAAGACCTAATAAAAGCTTCCGCTTCTAGAAGGATCTTCCTCTAGATGCTTCTCTTAATAGACACATTTAGTATAAATAAGGGGCGAGGGTATGAGAACCCTAGCTTGGAGATTATTGTAACAGAGCGCTGCTCGATTGGAGGTTGCCCCCTCGAAGAGGCCTGTGAACATTGTTTTCTGAATCAAAGTGTTATTTCTATTGCTATTTCGTATATCATTTCTGTGTATTGTGAAGATTATGCTAGATATTTTACTGTTATTCTGCCATTTCTAGCATTTTATTTCTGTTCTGCATATTTTATATATCTGGTATCTTGCAAGTGGTATCATAGCACTTTCCTTGGCAGAAATTGTGGGTATTTTTTTTCAGGGTAGAGACGTTTTCCGACATCTTTAAGCCACAGAGATCTATCATTACGTGCATAAACTCGCGGTTGAGGGATTCATACACGTAGGAAATACAAGTGGTTCTTAAGCGCACATATGTTGGCCACCCTTGTAACCCATATTGGTACCCCTTCGAGTGGTAGCGCATCATACAGCACCTATGTATGGATCGGCCTAGATTTCCTGAAGCTCTCTTTAGATAAACCTGTCAACCGTCGGACTGCTATAGTGTCACCGAGAATAGCACTCGAGAAGATACTCTCTAGTACCTGGGTAGTCGGGTAGTATGACTAAGGGTATGGTCTATCCTCCTTAGTTAGTGCCCTGAGATATTGGGCCAAGTACTACTGTTGGACCCTGCACGTATATCAGAGAGCTATAGCACAAGGCAAACCCTTGTCTGTAGAACCCTTGAATACCTAACCCTTGGGGAACATAAACAACAACATAAACAA
>JZKD02S0061302.1:156109-179966 GCA_000966675.3 Picea glauca
ATCATTATACATTCATTTGATACAAGTCGAATTTCAGAGAGAAGAAGAGGTAAAAGAAGGCCGAATTTCAAGGGAGGATGAAGTCTTTTGGAGATGTGTTCTAAGTATCAACAATATTTTCATTACCGGACTATGAGATCTTTAGTATCACCCTGCTCTATTAATATCATGAAGTTTCTGGGAATTTATAAACAAATTTTAGAGAGTTGGAAGCACTATAATGTGTGGGAATTGTGTGTAAACTCCTTGGGACACTGAAGAGGTCTGTTGGCAGCGAGTAAATGTACACATGGTACCAAGGCAACTTCGTTGGGGTATTGAACAGGCCTGCTGCCAGCGAAGCAATGTCGGGTTTCGAAGATCCTCAGGTATGTTTTTTTAAATTGATCAGGTGTCAGGATGATTTTATCATAAATGGATGACTCTTGGATGGGATAGAGATACTAGACTGGGTTAAATGACATCCCTGCCAAGGCTATGGACGCTTGTTGGTAGCAGTGGCCCTGTCAACGGTATCAAAGTCATCTATATAAACATCGCTACACTTGTGATCTAAAAAGGATACTAGATTACAATTTTGGACAGAAATGCATCCAATACTATGACTATGTTATTTTTTCTGAGTTATTGTCAAGATGCTTGATCTGATGTTAAATGTCTCTAAAATTTATTGTTAAGTCATATGTGCCCCTGATATGAAGCTTTGGTGATGCAGAGATAACTACGTCGCCCAACGTGTCGCCATTGTTGACAGCCAACAATTCTGTCAAATTTTATCATTTTAAAAAGTCATCACCAAGGGATAAAAAATTTTTGTAGATGCCTCCTCCTTATACTTACAAATGTTTCTGTCTTTTTGTTTTGAGGATATTCATTGGCCTAGCTGAGTAAAAGAGTTGTTCATTTTTTCTATCATTTGTTTTGTTTGATTTCATGACTGAAAGCATGAAATTAGAACAAAATTATGGCTTGCGTAATCATTTTACAGTTTGTGATTTCTTTATTCTTTTGGTAAAGGGATTACACTTAAAGGGCATCTATATGTTTATAAATATTAAAGTTTGTAAGCTAATTGATTGATCCATTGCCATTGATTTATTCACTTTGGGAGATATAATTGAGTCTCATCTATGGTTGATTATATGATTTTTACATTTGATTTTCTTAATTGCGCAGAACCTTGGGTTAAAATTCAAAATATGCATCTTTCTTTAACCAGACGTATCACAATCCTATCACCCTGGTACAACACTGATGTACTTAAAATTCCACATCATCCTATTGTCCTACATAATTTAGACTCTCATTCATTATTCGAGTAGGTAAGTGGTTATGGTTTGGGTTTAGTGTTGATTGTGCAGAGTGGTTTACAAGCCTAGGCATCCTCTGGTTCTTACCCACCCAAAACTCGAATTGCCAAGTATGATAACCTCCCGAGTCCTTAGGCATTGGGCCTCTCCCGATTTCACAGACCTCTTCCTACTACTTGTGTGTTGGAAAGTGAATACTGCCTCTCATTTCCTTTCCTATGTTTGTGTGATAGTATCCATGGATCTCATGGTAAGAATTGAACCTAATGGCTCACAAGCCCTCCTCGCTCACGATGATGCCATAGGCGATATTGTGGCACATGGCTGGGATATTTTTATCAAACGATTTGAGGGTTATAACCTAGTAGTTGAACAGGAATTCACTTAGTCGTTTGATGGATCCAAAGCTAAGATTGGGACCCGAAACTTGAAATGACTGAGGATTCCATAGCACAAGCTACAGGACTAGCCCAGGAGGGAGAACGATGGTTCAAAAACGACAAATTAGAAGGCCTGCCCTGGAATTTTCTCATGGTATCTAAGAAATTGAAATGCTTCCCAAAAGTTACACTGATTACTCTCATAAAACCTTGATGGAACGACCTTCTTCTAATTCTTAAACAATTCACAACTTGTGAGGGTAGATATGGCTTAGTTTTCTTGTATCACATCCGCATGTCGATGATTTTTCTAGGGTTCAAGTTAAATATACCTTTCTATTTGTTTATGAGCCTGCATAAAATGTCTAAACTTTATCAGAAACATAAGTTTAACCCTCTGTCAAGTATTTTTCACTATGGTCTTATTTAGATCCTTGTGTTTTCGCATCTATCCAAGATTGGGGATACTTGGGAAGATTTCTTGTGTAGAAACACCTTCACCGTACCCGAGAACACAGTAGAATCACCTCTCCTTTTCAAAAACCCTAGTCCCTGTAACCATACTACCAAAAATCAAGGTGTTGATTCAGATGAAGACCATGTGACCACAGAATGAAACTATGTTGCTATTCAGAACCCTTTGGGGAAAAATCCACGATATGATTTCATGCCCAGAAAATTATTAGAGGAGGTTATAGATGTGTTAAAGGTTAGGGTTTCTTCTGCTCCTACTGTTGAGCCAACTCAGGGTGTTGTGAACAAATTGATTGTCAAGAAAAATCGCAAACATAAGGGACAGAGTAATTCGGATTTAAGTTTTGTAAACAAGAGACTAGGCAGGTTAATATCCAGGAATCTGAGAAATCGCCAGCAAGATCATATGAGCTCGATCCCAGTGATCGAGGTCGATGATCACTTGTCCGGTGATGAGATCAATGAATTTCTTTCCCGAGAATATGTAGGTGACCAGTGCCTCGGAAATTAAACCGGTGTTGAAGCTATACAATATGATTTTGTTTTTGAGCTACCTTTGTTCCTAAAAAATCAAGAAGGCTTTGCTAGTATACTCCATGATCTGGAGAAAGTTGCAAAACAGACCAAAATTCCCTCTGTAAAACACATGCAACCTCTACCTACCATAGCTCCTGTACACTGTGAAAATTTTCTTGACTGGGTTGATCGATACTACAGGGATATACCTTATCTCCAATCACAGTTAAACAATATGACAACTCGAAACTCCTTGCTTGAAAGGGAAAATGAAGAATTAAAAGCATGTGTTCGATCCAACACTGACACGGAAAAAAAAAGGTTTAAACACGCTGGTAATGTGATTATCAAGAATGCAACGAATTTCAACACTATCATTAACTCAGATTATTCAGATGCTTCATTGACTAATCTATGAAACGGTAAAAATTGTTTTGATTCTCTTTGATTTAATTATGTTGGAAAAATAAAATAGATAGATTTTATTTTGATTTTGTTGTTAATTTAAGACTAGCTACAAAATCTTATGATTCTGTAGCCAGTCTATTTGTAAATGTTAGTTTGTATTGTTATCTAAAATTTCGTTTTATCATTTTCAGGGGAAAAACAGTTATGTTGCTATTCACAAAGAGAATAAATTATGGATTATGCACTGCATGGCTTAGTGATTTCTCATTTTGTTTGACAAAACAATGTCATTTGTGTAATTAATTTTGATGAAAGAAATCCTACATGAGTGTTCCTTTGTTATCCTATTTTTGTAAAGTAATCTATTTTTCTGGGATTACCCTCTATCGTGTATGATAAGAGGTTATTGATCCAAGACAAGTTTAAATAGTTGTTGTTGTTTAGTAGTAAGGACAACTTTTCTGGGACTACAATATGGACATGTAATTTTTGGGAATTGATATGGAAAAGGAATTCACTATTGGCTTTAGACCTGTGTGAATTGTGCAATGCTTACTCCATTGCATTCTCCTGTTATTTCTATGTTATGAATTATCATCCTGTCGATTTAGCTTTAGCCTTGTCTTAGCATGATATTTCATATCAATGATTATTTGAATGTTGTCCATGATATGTTGGTTCATTTTGTATGCGTGATCAATCGATCATTTAATTATTATTGAGTTTATTTCTGATGTTAAATGATGGATAATATCAATACTCAGAATTGAGTTTTCTTTCGTTCTCATATATTGAGTATATTAAGATCACTGGATTTTTAATTAGTTATCTTTCTGCTGTTATAAATTCACTCCAAATATCAAACACTTCCTTGAATTTATTCTGGAAGTACTAGTATTGTTCTGTTATAGGTTTCCCTTAAATGAAGGACAAGCAAGAGCTCAAACAACACAAAAAGTTAAACTCAATTTTGTTGATCAGCTAGAGGTTAGTCTGTGTGTTATTTAATTAAATTATTTATTAATGAAACGATGTTTGCATTAATTATCTTTGACTGTTTCTGTGTCATTGTTTCAATTATATTCACTTAATATTTATTAGTTTTATATCTTTAAATATTAGAAATATTTTTGTTCTTAATTTATTTTTTTGAAAACACTATTACAAACATCCATTTCGCAAGATTTCAAGCAAATCTTGTAAATTGTATATAGATTGTTTATAATCATTTGTACATTCACATTTGTAATTATTATATTAACTGTTAGAATCATAGCTTTAGATTAGTTTATTTCTTTTACTGTTTTTAGGATTCTAGTTGGCTAACGGAGCCATTAAACTCGTCGAGTCAGATTATACCAAACGGATTGGGTTAATTAGACAACCTCGGTCCGGATCTAACCTTCCAGTTGACGGTGTGTCACGCCCATCAACACTACTGTAATCCTTAAGTTTCATTGTGTAATAATCAAGTGCTAATGTTTTGTGAATGTTCATAAGTGTGTAAGTAGATTGAAGTTTTCTAGTAGCGTTAACCAGATTGGGAAGGGCCCCTCAACCTTGGTTGTCTGTTTCTTTTGTTCATTAGTTTAGTTTACATTTGATTCAACTTGGTGTTTAATTTTGGTTTGTGTGAATGGTTTATTGTGTGCATTTTTCTATAGATTTCATTACATTAGTTTACATATCATGTTGCTATGTTTTCCTTGCTTTGTAGCATAGCTTAACAGTGTTTGAAATGTCATTTTTCTATACTCCTTTTGCATCATTGTAATTTGATGAACTTTTAATTAAAACATTAATTGGAATATTTTTGGAGAACTGTATCAATCATCATTCATGTGTATAGAAAAAATTAACATTTGAAGTAAAATACTGTACTTTGATCCATTTCTGAGATCAGATCCAAAAGATTGCTAATTGGTGTTTGTTTGGTTTTTAACACTTTTCTTTTGTTAAATAGGTATGTTCATGTTTGGATAGATAACACGATCTTATTTTAGTCATGTTTACACGTAGATGAACCATCTGGATATAACATGCAATGCTACCATAATATGTGTTATACTTAACATCTGAACCATGAATGCAATTATGAGAATGTTCAAGATTTGTCATCAAATTATTCGTGTTTAGTATTTATGCATAAATTGAAGATTATACTTTTGTCTTTCTAGATAGTTGTACTTTTATGTTTGTTGGATTAATCAAAATTCATTGGAATTCATTGACTTGTTTATTTAATCATCTCTTGGAGTGCAGGAATGCTTGGTTTTCCAAGTGAAATACCACAACACATACCTATCTATGAGACTTGAAGGAATGAACTAATGACTGGTTCTAGCCCTTGTTGTATCACATAAATGGGAGGTCCATCATATGGATTCTAAATATGAATTCTTGCATGGGAATTTTCAAGAAGAAATCTACATGGAACAACCTCCTGGTTATGTCCAGATTGACTAAAACCTTGTTTGTCACCTTAGAAATATCTTTATGCTCTTAAGAAAGCTCCTCAAGATTAGTATGCCAAAATGGACAAATTTCTTCTTGACACCAACTTTTCTAGATGTCATTCTAAGCCTAATGTCTATACCAATAAAGTAGAAATCCATCTCATAATACTTGTTCTTTATGTTGATGTTATTATCCTCATTGGTAGTGACTTTAAACTTTTAACCCGTGTGAAATCTAGTCTTAAAAACAAATTTGACATGACAGACTTAGGCTATTTGCATTATTTCCTTGGCTTCCAAGTATTGCAAACCAAGGAAGGAAATTTTATTGCCCAGTCTAAGTATGCATGCGACCCCTTTGTCACTTTCACATGGATGATTCTAAACTAGCCCCTTCTATCTTCTAGTACGGAGTCAAACTTGTTTCCACCTATACTCTCAAAGTCGATGCCACTTTATACTGTTAGTTAGTTGGTAGCCTCTTATAATTGACTCATACACATCCTAATATTTCCTTTGTTATTGGTCTTGTTTCTAGGTATATGTAAACACCCCATGAAAACCATTGGAAAATAGAAAAAATGATACTTTGGTATGTTCGGGATACAATTTAGTTTGGGATACATTACAGTTCAAGAGGGACTCCTTTGTTGGTTAGTTGCACTAATTCGGATTGGGTTAGTGACCCTAATGATAAAAAGTCTACAATAGGTAATTTTTTCATCCTTGGTTCCAGACCTGTTACATGGGCTTGTAAGAAACAACAAGCAATTGCTCTTTATTTAGTAGAATCAAAGTATCAAACAATGGTTAATGCAAGTTAAGAAGCTTTGTGCATTCAGCAGATCCTTTTAGAGTTTGTATTCCAACGACAACATTCGAACACCCTCTGGTGCGACAATCATAATGACATCAATCTTGCCAAAGATCCAATTCAACATCAGTGCAATAAACACATCGAAATACACATGCACTTCACAAAAAAACGCATCCATGATCGAGTTATTGAAGTGCTATTTTTCCCAATAGAATATCAAGTTGTAGAAATTTTCACAAGGTCTCTTACATAAGAGAAGTTTTTTGAACTTCGATCTATGTTAGGAGTTTAGGAGGTTTTCATTAAGGGGGGATAAGCTATAATTCATCCTTCCTTCTCCTATTATGTTTCCTTTGTAAACCCATCAATCCTATCCCAAGTTTTTCTTAAGGGGGAATGTTAGGATATTTAAACACTTAGGAGTTAGTTAATATCATCTTGGTCTAATGTGTCTCTAAGTAAAAGTGTGTTTCTTTAATATGCATTAGTATGCATTTTTAGTTATGTAATCCAACGGTCATGATATGTTTTAGAAACAAAGTGATCTGATGACTCATATTCTTCTTGATCTTAACGACTACATTGATCTGTGGCTTAGCACCCGATTGGTCCATGATGTCTATTTAAAGATCATGCAGGGTCATTTGTTGATGATTGATTGTGAGAAAATCTCTTGTAAAATATTTTTCTTTTGCATTAATATATTGCCTCAAGTGGCCATATTGGTTGGGGAAGTGGATTGTTTCCCTCTTTGATGGTTTTAACCATGTAAAAACATTAGTGTGTTGATATTTTATCTGGTTTTGTGAGTCATTACTGGAGGTGTTCATTCCCTGTTGGAATACCTTGTTTTGTCGAACAAGAGTTTGTGAACGGCTGCAAAATATCATCCTTCATTCTCATGAATGCAGTTGGAGCATTAGTCAAGACAAAAGGCTTGACCAACCACTCAAAGAGGCCTTGTTTATATTTGAAGGTTGCCTTCCATACATGAGTGCATTCAATTGGAACCTGGTGGTATCCTAACTTCAAATCAATCTTAATAAAGTACTTGGCACCCCTAAGTTGATTAAGAAGATCATTGATTTGAGGGATTGGGTATTGGTTTTTTACAATGATCTTATTTAGGGATCTATAATCGATATAGAGTCTCCACATCCCATCCTTATTCTAAATCAACACAATTGGGCTCCCACAAAGTGAGGATCTTGGTCAAATGTGGCCCTTTTGAATGAGCTCATGAATTTGATGCTTTATTTTCTCATTCTCCATAAAGGAGCATCTTTGGATTGGACCATTGGGTAAGGGAGCATTGGGTACCAAGTCAATGGAATGATTAACTTGACAATGCAGAGACACCCTCGTAGGTGAATAAAAAATATCATTGTGCTCCTCTACAATCTTGTCAAATTTCTTCTGTTGTGTAGAAAAGTCTTGATCCGAGGCTATGGTGGTTGTAGTGACCTTTTGTTCACCTTTTAACTGGATCATGAAGAGGACAAACTTTGAGGTCTGGGAGATTACTTTGTGGCACTATTTTTCCAATACCAGTGAAATGGAAGTAATCGAAACTACCTCTAGTATCTTGTATAGCTGACCCCCTAGAGGAGTAATGACACAATGGGGCCTAGACTCATAAATAATGTGATGTTTCCACATATAAGTTTTTCCTAAAAGAAAAGAATAGAATTCAAGTGGGGAAACATCACACGATACCTTATCCTTGATGGGCTTGATGTCATAATATAGGTGACATTGATGGCTGACGTAAATGTCTTGTCATTGGCTCAATCATCTGATGGTATATGATTGGGGGTGTGGCATTGTTGGCAGCTTCATTCTTTTGAAAACCTTGGCTGAGATCAAGTTCTTTTGACTCCCACTATCAACAATGAAATGAAATGGGGTCCCTTTCACCCACATATGTGAGCAGAAGAGGCACTCCCCCTCCTCAGGCTCCTCTAGTTCTTCTGGTTGGATTTTTGTGGTTGTGATGGTAGCAATGGGTTCTACATCAACGATCTATTTCCTTTTATTATGCTCCTAATTGTAGTTTGAGCTAGGGTCTAATTATTTTTCTTTGAGCTTGAACAACAATGGTTGTTTCAAGTGACATTCATTGGTTTTGTTCCAAGGGATCTTGTGGAACACACACCACTTTCCAGTATCCTTATTTAACTTCCCATCACCTTTATTTACTTACGACTTGGACTAGTTTTCTTGAGATTAGCTCTTCCTGCTATGTCCGTTTTTTTGCGAGTTAGGATTGTCTTTTCCATGCTTTTTTTGTGGCATATTTGTGTTGATGATTGCAGTGTCATGAGACATCCTGCAGGATACATTCTCCTATGTGATTGAGTTTATTCGACCTATGAGAGAGCCCAGCGTTGGGCATTCCCATGTGATGGGGCATCGTTATCCTCTATGTAAGAGTTGAGTCGTGCCCCAGTGGTTGGGGCATCGTTCTCCTATGTGTCATAGTTGAGTCTCCTCCTAGTGGTTGGGTGTGCTTTTGTGATGGGTGTATCATTCTCCTCTCTATGAGAGTTGAGACAATGTGGTACTCTAGATGATTCTCATGTGGGCTCAGTTGAGATAGAGATCTGTTGAGTATGACGTCCTGGTGGTTGAGCACAGGTGGACGTGTCCCTAGTGGCTGAGCACTAGTGGATGTGTGGATCTCTTGCTATATTCTTTAAGTGTAAGATTTACTTGTAACCCTAATTATGATGTAAAGGGTACAAGTCGGCCCCACCATGTAAAGATAATTAATATTTTCTAATTGCTAATTATATTTATTATATTATTGAGTTATTGAGGTCGGCCCTATTGTGCCAATAGAAACACCTTTTGTTTTGTCAGTTATTGTATAAATAAAGGTGGATCCCCATTGTGGATCACACTCATTATTGTGTCATCTCATGATTTCAGAATTTGAGGTCTGAAATTATGAGAACTGCAACTCGCACTTTTTTAAGAGCTAGTTTTCTCAGTCATAGCTGCACCCTTTTGTGTGCTAGGTTTGGTTGTGGATGATGGATCTTCTCTTAAGAATATAGAAAAGTATTGTTGGGTTTTATTCCCTTGTGTAGAAGGTTTTCCCATGATATTTATTGTGTTCTTGTGCATAGTTATTATTCTTGTGATCTTGGTTTACTACAGTTGTAGCTAATGTATTTCTGTAGTGTTTATGGTTCAAGTAATGCTAAACAGAAATTGAAATTAAACCTCATGCTTGAGCCAAATTTAACATGGTATCAGAGCAGGTCCTGAAGATGACCTTTTGCACATTCAAGAAGACAGTTGTGGAAATTTGAAGGCTATCATACATTTGTGGCTGTAAGGAGAGGACCCAACCTTCTCCTAAAATATGTGGTGAGGTTAGGCTGGCTGCAAACCTAGACATACCCCCTCTAGGGTTGTCACAGATGCCTAACAACAATCCTTAAACACAGACTAAAGACAATTTTAAGGCATGTCCTAACCGCAGACCTACGATAGAGTCTGAGGCAGTTAAGGGCAAAGCTTTCAGAGCATTAAAAGACAAATTTTCTGAAGATGCAAGGAGAGTTTTCTGAGGCTGTTTTGTGGTGGATCTGAGGTCCATTCTGTGGCTAAGATAAGCCATATTTTAAGGCCGAATTTATGACATCCCTCCATGACAGATCTATTGTTTTGTGACTTGTTTGGGCAGCCACAGGTGAAGAAGAGACTCGGCCTATAGGAAGAGCCTAACCACAGGTTCTGAAGGCTTCCACCTTGTTCTGAAAGCATGACCTGCTATTTTAGGGAAGTCACTGCCAATTCTGAGGTTAGGCCTGCAAGAAGAAGGAAGAAACAACATTACTGGGCTGTGTTAGAGGCTGGCATAAGTGAAAAATAGGTCTGTAGAGAAGTTTCTAAGGGGCATCAAGTTTTGGACAACTAGATGTTAATTTTTACTAAGTTGGTGGGCTAAGAGCAACAGAGTAGAGTGCAGATATGCTATAGTATTGGAGAATTCTTTGGAAACTTGTTAAGGGTTGTTATATCCAACCTAGTCATAAGAAATATGACAAATCTAGGAAGTGTGTGGTTGTCTTTGATGCGGGGAGTCCAGGTAGCAGAATGCAAGTGTATTGTTTCGATAAAGATCTATATCTCCTAAATATAAGGAATGAACTCAAAATATTCCAGAAAATTCTAAGTGTGTGTGCTATAAGTGCACCTTATAGCACTCACACTATTCAAGGAGACTAGACTTGGGTATCGAGGAGACTAGACTTGCAGCTAGTGATGTGCAAGGTTGGATCAATCCCTTGTCACTATGCTTATCATTATCCTTTGTGGAAGAAAGGAAAGCATCATAATTCACCTCAAAAGAAGTCAAGGAATGCAAGAAAGAACAATGAGGAGTTCTTCTCTATCTCAGCTTTCTCAGGAGGACAAAAAGAAAGATTGAGCATGATTTCAGACTAAGGTAAGTCTTGTACTACTCTCTTTAATTGATTTTATCATTACTGTAGTTGCATGCATTTTGATAATGAAAGGTATTATCCCTGGTGTGGGATCCCTCATGACTTGGACCATTATCCCTAGTACGGGAGTCCAAATTTTCTTGATTGGTTGTTATCCTAGTATGAGAGGCCAGCAAGATACTATAGAAGCAGTAAAGGATATGAGAAGACATGGGATGTCTCCAGGATAGAAACACAAGAAAAGGATGATGTCACAATTCCTCCAAGACATATGTTTATCCTTCCAACTTCAGAGGGAGATAGCCATTTATCTAGTTGATCGATTTGATCTAGTAGATGCTCCCAGAGACATTGCAGTAGGCCATAAAAGGCCTTCTTGAGCTCGATAGACTCTACAGGAGGTAGAGGGACATGCATATCCTCGAGGCACATTCCAAGAAATAAAGAGACCACAAAGGTTCTCAAGCTATGTGTCACCCATGAGCCACATCATTGATATTGAGCCCTCCTGTCATGGAGAAGCAACATGTCAAGAAGTATGGAAAAATTCCATGGCATAAGAGTATCAGTCCATCATGAAGAATGATGTATGGGATATTGTTCCGAGACTAGAAGGGAAGCCTGTAGTGAATTCCAAGTGGATCTATAAGATCAAGCATGAAACTGATGGAATTTTCGAGAAGTACAAAGCGAGATTTATGGCCAGAGGATTCTCACAGGTGGAGGAAATTCATTATGAGGAGACATTTGCTCCTGTATCCTGATATACTTCCATTCGTACTATCATTGCACTAGCTACATCCATGGGTTGGAAACTACATCAAATGGATGTAAATACAATCATTCTCAATGGTGATATTGAGGAAGAGGTATACATCGAGAAGCCAGATGGATTCGTGATATATGACTGAGATAGACTCACTAGATAACAACGAAGCATTTATTGAGATATCTACAAGGCACGATTGGATATGGCATGAGATATGCCTCCAGTGTAGACATGATATTGCGGGGATATTCCGATGCATATTGGGCAGGGAGCACAGTGGACCATAAGAGAATATCTGGTTGTTGTTTTACATTGGGGTTTTCCATGGTTTCTTGGTGCAGCAGGAAACATAGCTTTGTGGCTTTGAGTACCGCAGAAGCAGAGCATATAGCATTGAGTGTGGTAGTCTGCGAAGCAGTGTGGCTTCACAAGCTCCTTACAGATTTATTTGATCATGATATGGATTCTACCATTTTTTATTGTGATAACTAGAGCTATGTGAAGCTCTCTTAGAATCTTTTGTTTCACGATAAATCGAAACACACTGAGATAAAATATCATTATATCAAAGACATGGTGCAGAGGAAAATAGTACACGTGCAATACCTTCCTACACATGAACAAATTGCAGATATCTTCACCAAACTTCTTGCTAGGACGAAGTTCAAGTACTTCCATGAGAGACTTGGCCTAGTGGAGAATGCTTCCCTAGCTGAGAGGGAGTGTTGATGATTGCAGGGTCATGAGACATCCTCCAAGATACGTTCTCCTTTGTGACTGAGTTGATTTGACCTGTGAGAGAGCCCGTGTTGGGCATGCCCATGTGATGGGGCATCGTTCTCCTCTATGTGAGAGTTGAGTCATCCCCCATTGGTTGGGGCATTGTTCTCCTTTGTGTTAGAGTTGAGTCGTCCCCTAGTGGTTGGGTGTGCCCATGTGATGGGTGTATCATTCTCCTCTGTGTGAGAGTTGAGACAATGTGGTACTCCAGATGATTCTCCTGTGGACTCAATTGAGATAGAGATCTATTGAGTATGATGTCCCTGTGGTTGAGCACAGGTGGACGTGTCCCTAGTGAATGAGCACTAGTGGATGTGTGGATCCCTTGCTATGTTGTCTAAGTGTAATATTTACTTGTAAACCTAATTATGATGTAAAGGGTACAAGTCGGCCCCACCATCTATCAACCTTTTGGATAAGAACCTCAGTATCACATGTTGCATCAATCTTCTCTATTAGATCCTCTGTGTCACAACTTGCATCAACTTTTTGATTTGTTGCAAATGTTGCATTAATCATGTCATCAATTTGATTATGTTTTTCTCTTAATTTTATCTGAAGTGCATCAATCAACTGATCTTGACTTTCCACACTCACTTGTACCCAAGCTCGCTTGCACTCGTTCACTTGAATTTGTTTGCACACTTGATTTCACTTGTTTATTTTTATATCATGCTAACTTGAATTGATGTTGCACATATGATGTTGGGTAATACCAATCATGCACCCTAAGGTGTGATTACAATGACTTGAATCACTCGACCTCCTTTTTTAATTCACTACTGAGATTCAATGGATGACAATTTAACTCATATATACATTTAGAATTTACCACTTAGTATCAAATATTTGAACTTCATGAGTGCATTTTTTGCTTGATTTTTCTAACCAAATTAATATTGAGTGTCACAAAACTAAACATGAAACACCATCAAATATCTAGAAAATATACACAATCACATACAAGTTCACAGTGTCCTTTAAACCTCAGGACATGTCTAGAAACATCCAACATCTAAAAAAAGAACTTATTACTTATATCTCAACAAGGTCTTATACCTAAATGCAATTCTGTTATAAAGTTGGCATTTCACCAAACAATCTCATATTTCCCCTTCTTAGTATTCTGATTTTGTGAGTTCATTTCATTGCTTTGCAAACATTTAAGAATTACTTTGGAATAATAAGAATAAGTTACCTATCAGTAAGTTGCCTATAAATATGACACATTGCACTAGATGTTTATGCATCTAAACATGCCTTTTTATCTAGTAGCAATTACCATAAAATTACCTAGGAATTTCTTCTGTAAAGGAAAGGAAATCAAGGAACACAACAGCTCAATGGACATTTCAAAAGAAACAGTTTGATCACCTTTTGATCCGGATTTTGTGAGCAAAACGAAATGACTATAGATTATTAACAAGTTCTTAACAAAAAATAACAGAGATACAGTAAAACTGGTTTTCTATTCAATAAGGAAATAAGTTGAAACTGTAAAATGCAGCGGAAACAAGCTTGCTGGAATGGTGGCGGCTTATCTATGAGAAGAGATGTGACAGCTGCGCTCATTCACAAGAAGATGATTACAATGAGGCTCTGAAGACCTTTTTACAATAAATAGGAATGCCCAAAACCCTAGACATCCAAAAACCTAACCCTAGGAGATGAAGTGCCAAAAATCATGTGGGCCCCGTCTTGGTAAGTTAGTACATCAACTTGTTGGGGTCGTAACTTTTGCATATGATCTCCATTTTAGGCATATGATATCCCGTTGGAAAGGTATCGTCAAGGAGATTAATTTTTGGGGCTCAATTATTCCTTTTTCCATCATTTATCATCTCTATCCCGAAAAACCTTCATTTAGCCCCTAAAAATGGCCCCAGATGTTAAAACTGCTAAAAATAGTAAATTGCCAAAATTGCCAGAAAATTGTTTTGAGCCAGTTGGAAAAGGTGGGTGGCCATCGATATCCACCTAGATCAATCCTCCCTTCTTAGGAAGAAATGGTATCCATTGCGTTGATTCCCCCATCAGATGAGGAAATTTCTGTTGAATTTGGGCCCGGGTGAGCCACTTGCCTTGGTGCAGGAGCTGCCCTGCTTTGATGACTCGATAAAGATGGATCCTTTGCTGTCAAGTGACATTGATTTGTTTGTCCACAATATGATCATTGGATTCTTTTTGTATGCAGTCGGGGTTGATCTCTGTTGGTGTCAGCTATTCTGCTACTTCTGAGGTGTCCAATAATGGTGGAAAATAAGGGTGAAGGAGATTCACGTAGAACACTGGGTGCAGGCCAAGGAAACGAGGAATGTTGAGCTCAAAAAAAGTATCTCCCATGAACTTGGTGATGGCTTACATCCCATAACGGAGTGGGTGAAGCTTCCGATGGGGTCCTATAAGGCGTTCTTTCTACAAGTGCAACCAAACTTTGTTGCCCACCTGAAACTTATGTGGCACCCAATGTTGATCATGGCGCTGCTTATACTTGTCATTAGAATTTTGCAGGATATCCTGAACCTATTGGAGGATGTGTTGGATCTGCTCAATGAACCGGGTGGCTTTGTCAGCTTCAGTTGGAGCAGGAGATGAGTCAGTTGAGGTGACCGCAATGGGAAGTGCAACATCTATAGGACCCAATGGTTGGAATCCCAACCCCACCTGAAAGGGGTTGTGGCCGGTTGAGCTATGCGGGGCTCAGTTGTAGCTATTTTGGACATAGGGAAGGCTCTCATCCCATGTGCGAGGGTGATTTGAATTATACATGCGAAGGATATGCAAAATCATTCTATTTACAACCTCGGTTTGGCCATTTGTCTAGGGGTGGAAGGTCATGGATTTGGTGAGCTTGGTGTCCAGCAGTGACCAGAGGCTTGACCAGAATGTGCTGAGAAATTCATTGTCCCGATCTGAGACAATGGTTTGTGGGATTCCAAAATATACCCAGACTCGTTCAAAGAAGAGCTTGGCAGTGGCCTCTGCTGTGATGTTCTTCTTGCAAGTAACCATAATTGTCATCTTAGAAAAGCGATAAACAACCACAAAAACAAAGTCATTTCCCCGCTTGGTGGATGGGAGGCCCGACATCCAGTCCATTGAGATGGATTCTCGTGGCCTGTCAGGAGTAGGAAGAGGGGTGTATAGGCCCTGTTTCTTAGTGGTCGGTTTGGCAATAGCGCAGACAGTGCAAGACCTGATATACTTGTTGACCTCCTGTCGAAGTTTCAGCCAGTAGAAATGTTTCTGTAGCATCGCCATTGTCTTTTTGACACCAAAGTGTCCTGCCACCTGACTTTAGTGGTCTTCCCAGATCAACTTCGCTCTCTCGCTTGATGGAACACAAATATGGCCCAGACGACACAACAACCCATCCTGAAGATGAAAATTATCGACCGTTTCATTTTCACCCAAAATTTGGTAGGTGGTAGCGAAGTCTAGGTCTGTGTCATAGATTTGGGGCCATCCAGAGGTCTCATGGTTGCAGGAGTCTAGCACCGTCATGAGTGTCACAGCTAGCGGTCTACTGAGGCAATCAACAATGCGATTGGTGCTTCATGTTTTATACTTGATGTTGAGGTGGAATTGCTGCAAGTATGTGGACCACTTTTGATGGCGATCATTTTGATATTTTCCTTGTGTCTGCATGAACTCTAGTGGCTTATGATCAATGTGGATGATTGTCTCCTTCCCAAGAATGTAATGTCTCCACTGGCGGTAGGATTTCAAAATGGAGTACATTTCTTTGTCGTAAGTAGGGTACTTACGGACAACATATGATAGTGTTTCACTATGATATGCCATGGGGTGTCCGCGCTGAGTGAGAATGACACCCACTGCATACTCTAAAGCATCTTTCTCAATCTCAAAGGGATGTTCCAGGTATGGTAGTGAAAGTACTGGGGTTGAGAACAATTGTTGCTTCAAATCGTCGAACACTTGTTGTTGGGACCGACCCCACGCAAATTTCTCCTTACCACCACCCATGGTTATTTGGCTGAGGGCCCATGCAATATGGGAGAATCCCAACATGAACCTGCGGTAGAAATTGGCAAGGCCCAAGAAGCTCCAAATCTCAGTGAGTGTGGTTGGGGCTGGCCAATCATGGATGACCTGGATCTTGGCTAGATCCACATGTACGCCATGTTGATCAACTATGTATCCCAGGTAATGGACCTTGTCCATGCCGAAGGAGCATTTTTCCAAGTTGGCATATATCTTTTTCTATCGTAGGGTGTGCATAACCTGTTGAATATGCTGCAAGCATTCGGCCCAAGTCTTGTTGTAAATGAGAATGTCATCCAGATAAACCACTACAAAAGTATTGGTGAATGGTCACATGATATCATCCATCATCCTCATGAAAGTGGCTAGAGCATTTGTCAAACCAAAGGGCATGACCAACCATTCAAAAAGGCCTTCCTTGGACTTGAAGACGGTTTTCCATACATCTGTCTTTTCTATCGGGACCTGGTGGTAGCCAAAATTCATATCAATATTACTAAAGTATTTGGCCCCTGTGAGTTGATCAAGGAGGCCATCGATTCGAGGAATCGGGTATCGATTTCTGACTGTGATTTTATTTAGAGCCCGGTAATCAATGCAGAGTCGCTAGGTTCTATATTTCTTCTGTACCAACATGATTGAGCTCCCACAAGGTGATGAGCTGGGACATATGTGCCCCTTGTGGAGTAGTTATTGGATCTGTCGCTTGATCTCCTCATTCTCTAACAGAGAGCAGTGATAGAGTTTCCCATTGGGCAGCAGTGCGTCAGGGGTCAAATCGATGGGGTGCTTGACCTAGAAGTGAATAGGTACCCCGGTAGGTGAGGAGAAGATATCTGAGTATTCTTCCACGACCTTATCTACTTGCTTATGATATGTGGAGAGTTCACCCACAGAGACCCTGGATGTGGTTGTGATATTTCGCTTATTCTAAGAGTGAATCACGAAGAAGACAAACTTCCCCATTTGAGAGATGACCTTCCTGCATTTCTTAGCAGAGATCAAGGAAATGGAACTAGGTGGGACTGCCTCGAGTATCCTATACAATTTCCTATTCAAAGTAATAATAACACTACGAGGCCTAGACTCATATACAACATGACGTTTCCATAAATAAGTTTGTCCCAAAAGAACATCACAAACTTCGATAGGAGCAACATCACACAATACCTCGTCTTTGAAGGGCTTGATGTCGTATGCCAGTCTACACTGTTGGCTGATGTGAAGATCACTTCCTTCGCGGAGCCATCCAATGGTGTAGGGTTGTGGGTGCGACGTTGTCGGTAGGGCCAGCCGCTTGATGAACTCTACTGAGATGAGGTTCTTCTGGCTACCGCTATCAATGATGAAGTGCAGCGGGATGCCTTTTACCCACATCTGTGAATGGAAGAGACATTCTCCTTCTTCTGGCTCGTCTGGTTCACTAGGTTGGAGCTTGGTGGTAGCAATGGTGGCACTGGGTTCCGCGTCAATGATCTGTCTTCCCCTTTCTAGTTCTGGCTCATAGTCAAAACTCACATCTGATTCAAAGGCTTTCACTTCGGCCACTAGCGACTTCTTTGAGTGGCAATCAACAGTGTTATGCCAAGGGCTCTTATGGAAGTCGCACCACTTCCCGGTATCCTTCTTTGTCTTTCCGGTGTCCTTATTTACTTGTGGTTTGGACTGGTTGTCCTGATACTATCCATATTTTCTTTGTCCTTTGTTCTGTGGGTTGGGGCCACCCTTTCCTAGCTTTTGTTGTGCGGGGTTCCCAGGCCCAAATTGTCGCGTCCTTTGTTTGAGCTTCTGCTCGATTTTGACGACATATCGGTAGGCCACGCCTAAGGATGAGATGTCCAGAAATTCCATTTTAGTATGGATGTATCTATGCAGAGTGTCGTGATACTTAAACACCAGATGTCGCTCCGATTCTTTGATACCTAGCTTGGTGCGTAAGGTATGGAATATATTTGTGAAATCTAACACTGCTTGGTCTCTTTCTTGCTGTAGTGTGGTCCATTTGGTATACATGTCGTCATAACTTCCGGTAGGGTAGTATTGTTCCTTAATAGCATCCCTGAAGTATTCCCAGGTGGTCGTGACTGTAAATAATGAGGGTTCCTCTGTTTCCTTTTTCTCACAGAAAGTTTCCCACCAATCTTTGACATGGGGAGCGACTTTGAGGAGCGCAAAAGTAATCGTTTCTCTATTCAAAATGTTATGGACAACAAAATACCCTTCTAGTAGATTCAACCAATTTTCTACAACATCTGCGTCTACCTGACCTTCAAATATAGGAATATCGAAGTTTATTTGTACCTTTAAGGGGGTGGTGCCTCCGCTCGAAGAAGATGCGTCGCCTGTTAGTATCTGCCAAAGGATTTGCGCGAAACTATCCATCATCTCGTTCCTTTGTTGTGTGAGGGATTCCTCAATCAATAGTTTGAAAGGATCTCCTGTCTCTTCATATTTATTTTCTCCTGCCATGAGATGTCGCTTGGGCATGCGAGAGCTTTTGTCCTCAAGAGAAACAAGCTCGAGACCCAACTCTTTGTATTCCGACCTCATTGAGGACATGCATTAAGACGACAAGGAGCAAACTGCTCTGATACCACTAATCCAGATTTTATGAGTAGAACAAAATGAATATAGATTATTAACAGGTGCTTAACAAAAAATAACAAAGATATAGTAAAACTATTTTTCTATTCAATAAGGAAATAAGTTGAAACTGTAAAATGCAGTGGAAACAAACTTGTTGGAATGGTGGTGTCTTATCTCTTAGAAGAGATGTGACGACTGCGCTCATTCACAAGAAGATGATTACAATGAGGCTATGGAGGCATTTTTACAATAAAAAAGAATGCCCAAAACCCTAGACATCCAAAAACCTAACCCTAGGAGATGAAATGCCAAAAGTCATGTGGGCCCCGTCTGGGCAAGTTAGTACATCAACTTCATGGGGTCGTAACTTTTTCATACGATCTTTGTTTTAGGTGTATGATAGGCCATTGGAAAGGTATCGTCAAGGATATTCATTTTGGGGGCTCAATCATGCCTTATAATCTCATTGAGAAGCTTGATCCCAAAAAACCTTCATTTAGGCCCTCAAAATGGCCCCAGAAGTTAAAATTGCTAAAAATAGTAAACTGCCAAAATTGCTAGAAAACTGTTTTGAGCCAGCTGGAAAAGGTGGGTGGCCATTGATATCTGCCTGGATCACCTTTATATTTTAAATTTAAATAGATTGGAAATCAAAGAAACATGTTTGTTGAAATTTATGATAAATTATTTTCTTGGGAGGAAAGGAGAGAACAGTTTGATCACCTTATCTTTTGGAGTTAAATGGGTTTGAAATCAAAGAAACGTGTTTGTTGAAATTTATGAAAAAATATTTTCATGGGAGGAAAGGAGAGATTGAGATTTCTTAAAGAACAATGGTTAGATATCAAATAAGATGCACAAGTTTAGTGCTAAAGGGTCCATTAAAAATAAAGCTGAGAAACAATATTTGTTGATAGAAAATATTAATCCAAACATATTGGAATAGGCTAAGGACTCTATTGACAATTGTGGAAAATACTTTAAGCTCTTATGTAAGATGCTACCCTAAAGCAGAGCAATAATATTTGTTGATAGAAAATGTTCATCCAAACATACTGGAATAGGCTAAAGACTCTATTGACAATTGTTGAAAGTACTTTAAGTTCTTATGTAAGATGCTACCATAAACTAGGAAAACAACATCTCTCAGTTGTTTTTGATTTCCTATAATGGAATTTCCTTGATTCTGCTCTTCTTACCTCTTCTTTCTTGAGACATTGTCCACAATTTCTTTGGCATACCTTGTTGTAAAGGTTTGGAAGAAAGTTGATCCCTTTTAGTTTCTTCTTCTATAAATGAAATGAATATCTCATGGAACCTTCTTAGCCATTTTTCTTCATCTAGGTTACCATTCGATATATATAAGGAATACATCCAGGAAATTTGGATGAAAATATTTTAGATAGAGACCACTTCCAGAGAAATTCTCCACATCCTCTTGCTAAAATTGTCACATCCACTGCAATGTCCTCTCAGAAAACACCACAATACACTGGAGAAACATTTTTTACAATCTCTGTAATGTTGAAAAGTGGCCTCCAAAAATATCCTTATTTGTTTGTTTTAGTTAGGGTTTGAATTTTTACATTTGAGTCTTTTTTTTTTCTTTAATCCGTCATATAATGCATACCAAATGGATAAATCTTGTAGGGACCTGTCATGTATACAAAGAAGATATGGATCCTTGATGTATCTGAATCCAACATGGATCAAACAAAATACATAGGATGGTGCTAGATCAGATAACGTAGTTCTTTGTTCTATTGGTAGTCAATAAGGATTTTGATACAATTATAGAGGAAATGTTAATCAAGGAGCATAGAAATTTCCTAGAATACCTTGGGTTTTCAATGTAAGATAGCATTGAGGTTTGGAATCTACTTTTATATATTTGGATTGGCTGCAACTAAAAATAAAATTTGTCACAATGATATAAAATCTGTTCACTCCACAAATTGCATGACCAGTTTTAAAATTTGTACCTTTTAAGTACAAGCAAATGAAACTCAGTGACGATTCAACATTTATGATATGGGATCGACTTCATTATAGTCCAAGGTGATGCGATGTTGCAATTTTGAAGTATCCACTTTTAGTGTAAGAGACACAAGTGTATATTATGCATAATAACTTAATATTTCAAAGAAAAACAAGAGATAAATGATATAAATGAAAAGTACAATCCATAAATATTTATATATACACATTATGTGGTGATTACTAATTAGCTTATCTCTATCCTACATTTGTACATTTAAATATGATTAACCTATTCTACCCTATATAAGGTAGCCTACTTTACAAGTTCTTTTCCTTTAAGGATGCCTTTCCTTCAAAGCATTATTTAGAAAGAATGCCTCTCTGACACTTGTTTTTCTACAAAGTATCTTTGGATGGCAAATTCATCTCATAGAATTGAAGATTCATTCCATGGAATTGAAGATCCTCGTTGTTTTGACTAATTCAACCTATGAGATTTAACAAGGTTCCTCTTCAAATTGTGCATAATCTTTTGAGGTGGCCACTTTGGAAACCTTCATGTCAACTCATGTGAATTCCTTCTTGGCACATGGTATATGGACATTGGAATCTTCTTTAACTTCTTTATTTGGTGAGAATATGTTATTTTGGTGGTTGGAGGTTCAAAACCATACAATTTATAAGTTTTCCTCTATTATTCAAACTTCATAAATTACTTTTTTAGGTTGATCACATCTATGCTTTAATGCCACGAGTGTAAGGGACAAAAGTGTATATTGTGCACAATAATAGAATATTCAAAGTGAAATATAAATTAGACAAATATAAGAGATGAATGGTATGAATCCCAAAGGGTTAGTTCAGTAGGTTGTTGTTGATGTTGTTGGGCATTTCGTTAGTTCTCTATCGGTAGGTGCCAAGTTTAAACCCCCTTAGGTGAGGCGTACTAGTTTACACCAATGAGTTTATTAGGGATTCAATCCATGAATGTGAGGGAGAATCCCTTGGGTTTCCCTACAAGGTTTTACTTGGGAAGAAAGGATATAAATGATATGAACAACAAGTACAACACATGTTTATAAATATCAAATAACTACACATCATGTGGTGGTTATTAATTAGCCTACCTCTAGTTTACGTCTACTTAACCTTATATTTAATTTTAATTACCTTATTTTATCTTACGTAATGAACTTGCCATCAACATAGACTAGTATGTCTCACATGGGGGGATTCATTCCTTCCCTTCATAAAACAACAACAACAACAACAACAACAATAATAATAACCTAATTTTAAGGTCATAGCATAGCCAAACACCAAATTTGATGTATGAGGCCCACTTGTTGCATCAAATTTCAGGGATCGAGGAATCCAATTTAGGGATGGTTGGAAGGTTCCCTCAATTTAAGAAGGATGGGGAGATTGGATGATAAAAAAATTATTGAAAATTGAAAAGGTAGCTTTGAATTTTTTAAAAGTAATTTTTTATTTAATATAAAAAATATTATTTTTAGTATTAAAAAATATTTTTATTTGATGTGATCGATGTCTCATGGGAATTTCTTTGGATTGGGGATGTCTATACATATCCAATACAACAAGGGATGTTTTGGTGTCCCCCAAATGTCCCTATTTTTTAGGGAACATCTTAAAGATGGGGGACATTTGCATGTAGTATAGGACGTCCACTACCATACCCCATTACCAAAATTGATATATTCATATTTGTAGTGCAACACATTGTTTTCCTCTTTCAATTTTTTTAAGTAACACTGGGAGTTTTGTTTTAGTAAAAAAAACTATATTGAAATACAAAATGTGAGTAGTAAAATAAGATAAAATTGTAACTTGTCCATATTTATTATTTTAAAGAAAAAGAAGATGAAGTACTTAATTGAGGGTCAAGTTGTTGATGAAATCATTAATTCAACCAAGCTTCAAGTTATAAGGGAAAATATCTCTTTGAAGAGATAACTATCCTTATAATTTCCTAAATATAAGATATTATGACTACTTCGATGGTGCTTTCTAAGTCATCCCCCTTGCTTTTAGGGTCTCAATGTTTCAAATAGTATTTGAAACATATATCTTTCTTTGCAATTTAAATTATCTAACCACTATAGCTAGTTGAAATAGATATGTAGAGTATGAAGCTAAACTAATGGCTACAAATTATAAGTTGGTATTTCATGTTTCTTTATTCCTTACCCTACGCTGTGGATATCGACCAAATGATTTTGGGAGCACATCAAATTTCTCAAGGACAAGAAGTAATTTGTGTTTACACTAGCTAGGAGAATAGGTTTGTTGGAAAATATATGTACCCATATTTTTTCACCATAGCAGGCATAACAAGTAATCCTTTTTTGTCCAACTTCTATCTGCCTAGATGTGATCCAAGAAGGTTCAAGTGCTTTAAGAGAAAATCTATTGAAACAAATTTGATTTCCACAATAACATACTCCTTTCATTCTTCCCCTATGTTTTTTATGAAATTTTGTTCTTTTTGGGTTATAATCGATGGTTAATAGTATCTTGATCCCATCTCTAATATAAAATTGGACATGAAAGTTTCTTCTCATCTGGCTCCTAATGAACAATCTATGTCAAATTGGACAATTAATGTGTAGTTATTTGTTATATGGTCCAAACTTTAAACAAGAACATCATTCTATATATCTTGATTGTTGAGTCTATATAAATCTTGTTTGTATATTATTAGCATTTTTGTATTTTTGGTGGAAATATTGAAATATATCTTTAAAAATTATTTTTATCAGATTGTGTTGTTATATGGCATGATATGATCCAGGTGGATATCGGGGGCCACCCACCTTTTCCAAATGGCTCAAAATAGTTTTCTGGCCATTTTGGCAATTTACTATTTTTAGCAGGTTTTCACTTCCGGGGCCATTT
>JZKD02S0061302.1:190651-206380 GCA_000966675.3 Picea glauca
GGACAATACTTTAATGCTTTTGCATTGTTCACATGTCATAGCTTGGAATTAATTAATTGTAATTAATTACATATAATCATAGATTTAGGAGAAGGGGTGTTACAAATGTGATGGTTTCAGATTACCACTAACCATTTTCACAGATATTTGAACAATGTGGTGGTTTTGGATTTCCACTAACCATCTTCAATCCCCCTTGAATGTGTTGGATGGTATCTTTTTAATTAATGTGCTCCCCCTCTTGAAGTTGTTTGAGAGTTTCATTTTTATTTCGTTTGTATACAACTCAAAGTGGGCATGTGGAAAGAACCACATGTTACCTCATCCCTTGAGGGCCATGCTTGAAAGCTACACCATAAGGGGACCACTTTGGATTTAATTTGAAAGAACATATTAAATTGGATATGTATCATCACCAAAATCATCTAGAATGGTTGTTCGAAAACTTTTTAATGTTGTCATTTCTATGTATAGTTGTGGATTTACCTTTGTCTTGACTAGATGGTAAGACTAATGCATCTTCTTTACTTCTTGACTCCATTTCCATGAAGTTATCCATTTGTAATGAATTTTTTTCTTAACCTTCTTCTTCTTGCGACACTTTTCTGAGAGATGATTTGTCTTCCCACAATGAAGACGATGGAGATCAAAACACTGTGACTCCAAGTGACCAACTATGTGACAATGTTGGCACTTATTATCAATATTCTTCATTTCTTCAAGAAATATTTCACTCAGAAACTGAACTGATTTGGAGTAGTATGGGATATGAAGGATGTTTCATTTTTCATATCCTAAGCCATGACGGTTTTTGTTGAATTTGAATTCTTCCAAAGGTCTGACAAACATCTTAGAAACATCATTTTGTTGTTCTTTTGCTTCTTCACATTTGTTATTGTTGTTTTTGTCATTCTGTGCTTATTTTTGAGACTCATGTTTGACAAATATTCCCTCCATCAATTGCATGGAAGATTATGTATCTTCTATGTCTTGTGCATTAACTATGAAGTCTTCTATATCGCAATTAACATCAACCATCTCCATTATGTCTTGCACTTCACAAGCCGAATCAATCATTTGGATGAACTCTTAAGTAGCACATGTTGCATCAACCTTTTGGATAAGAACCTTAGTATCACAAGTTGCATCAATCTTCTCTATTAGATCCTCCATGTCATAACTTGCATCAACTTTTTGATTTGTTGCAAATGTTTCATTAATCATGTCATCAATTTGCTTATGTTTTTATCTTAATTTTATCTGAAGTGCATCAATCAACTAATCCTTTATTTCTATTTCATCTCGAAGATCATTTGTTGAATGTATTGTATGAACCATGTGATGAATTATTTTTTGTTTTTTACTTAATATCCACTCAAGATTTTTAACTCAATTTTACAATTCATGGTTATCATCTTGCAATTCCTTCATTTCCTAAGAGGTTTTTTGTAAATGCTTTACTCCTTTTCCCATTTCTTATTATTCTATCACTCACTTTCCACACTCACTTGTACTCGATCTCACTTGCACTCGTTCACTTGAATTTGTTTTCACACTTGCTTGATTGCACTTGTTTATTTTTATATCATGCAAACTTGAATTGATGTTGCACATAGGGTGTTGGGTAATACCAATCATGCACCCTAAAATATGATTACAATGACTTGAATCACCTGACCTCCTTATTTAATTCACTACTCAGATTCAATGGATGACAATTCAACTCACATATGCTTTTAGTATTTGCCACTTAGTATCAAATATTTGAACTTCATGAGTGCATTGTTTGCTTGATTTTGCTAGCCAAATTAATATTGAGTGTCACAAGCCTAAACATGAGACACCATCAAATATCTAGAAAATATACACAATCACACACAAGTTCACAGTGTCCTTTAAACCTCATGATAGGTCTAGAAACATCCAACATCTTTAAAAAAAAAGAACTTGTTACTTATATCTCAACAAGGTCTTATACCTAAGAGCAATTCTCTTATAAAGTTGGCATTTCACCAAACAACCTCATGATAGTTCTAAAAACATCCAACATCTTAAAAAAAAATAGAACTTGTTACTCATATCTCAACAAGGTCATATATCTAAGAGAAATTCTCTTATAAAGTTGGCATTTCACCAAACAGTCTCATGTTTCCCCTTAAAGAAAAAAATTATCCCATGACTCCATTCTCTTATAATCCCCTTTTAAAATATCACTCTTTCTTTTGTTTTTTACAAACAATCTCAAGAATCTCTTTTTTTTGTTTTAAAAGAATTGTTTTTTCTCTTTTTTTTTTTAAGAATTTTCCTATATGATATGTGTGTATTATGTTTGTATGATATGTCGCATTACACCAAAAATTATTTTCATACGATATGTCGCATTGCACCAAAAATTATTTTCATGCAATATGTCGCACCTCACATATCACATAGGATGATTTTTTTTTCCATTACAATATATCATACACACTTTTTCTTCATACGACATATGCTTCTCAAACTTTCTATCTCTACAACACAACACATCGCACTGCACCAAAGTTTTGTTTCATGCAATACATAAAGGACAAAACATTTTTTTAAATGGGATCCATAAAGCCAGGTTTTAAAGTGGTATGCATAAGACAAACTTTAGGAAAAACGCGTAAATTTTTTTTAAGGCTAATCAAATAAGTCATATAATTTTTATATTTTGAAAATTTAAATAATATGTTTAATTTTGAAATTTAAATAAAATCTTAAATTTATTATTGTTTTAAGTTTGATATAATTATTTTTAATTTAAAAGCATGGATCATTTTTACATATATATACTACTTTAACATGTTTTTAATATTACTATCTATTTCGAAATAACTTTGAATATAAATCTTTTTTTAAGAAATTTCGAAATAACTTTGAATATAATTTTTATTTTTTTAAGGAAATTTGATCAAAGATATAAAAGTTTTTGAATTTGTTTTCTTTTAATTTTATAATAAAGTTGTTTTAATTTTTTAAAACCAATTAAAAATGATTTTTTTTTTAATTATTTAAATTATATTTATTTTAAATATATAAAATTATAATAAAATTTATTATATTTTATTTACTTAATTTAATGTGAAATTTATTATATTATTTTTTTGCAATGAAATTTTTTATTTGCACTAAATTTATAGCAGAACAAGATATATGTGGCTTAGTATATACACACAAATAGAATAAGAAGTAAGTGATTTAGCATTTAGAAGTGAATTACTTTATTTTTATGGTAATATTTTTTTTACAAATTATAATTTCAGTCATATTGATGTGAAGATAAACATGTTTGCATAATTGTTTTTTTAAATAATGGTTTTTAAAGTTTTTTTTTTTTATTCTTGAATTTCATATAGAAGCTACTCTTCACTCATTAACATTAACATAGAAGTACAATTTTTCTTCTTAAAACTAAAAAGAAATGTTTTTTCAATTCAATGATCTAATAAAGCATTAACATAGGATCAACCAACCCAAATGTTAAAAATTGAGCACAAGTAAGATGAGATAAGAAATGGTGGAAAAGGATTTTGACCATTCTGATGCATATTATATTGATCTGATGATATGAATTTATAGTACATGGATTGACCAGATTTAGATCTAGATCTCATTGACAACTCATCGATGGATCATGGCAAGACCTCATGAATATATGAGGCTTACAACTCATATCAATGTGTCCCGAACTTTGTGATTGTCTCAAGACTTACAGTCTAACATTTCCTTCCTCAATCAGAAGTCTGAATTGAAACTTTTGAACTGAGCTTCGATGAAGATATGCCTGAAAAAACCATCAATATCTAAATGGTTCATCTAGAAGTGAACCACTGTCATGTATGAACATTCCCATTCTCTTGATTGACTGATTTGATTTGAGGAGACAAGTTTCTATATTGGAATTCTCAAATGTTGATTAATTTTTATGAGTGATAGGACTTAGAATCTTGAAGTATGACTAACATTATTAATGTCTGATATCCCCCAGTCAGGTGCAGGGTGAGAAGTTTGTTGAAGTTGATTGAGAGAATCCAAGCTTGAGCTTTGGATAATTTATGTTATTCAATAATTCATGGTTGGATGGATCCAATCTTAAGCTTTGGATTATTCATGTGGTGGTTTTGGATGACCACTAACCAATTTGATTTGACCAGTGTGGTGGTTTCGGATTACCACTAACCATTTTCACCGATATTTGAACAATGTGGTGGTTTTGGATTACCACTAACCATCTTCACTCCCCCTTGAATTTGTTGGATAATATATTTTTAATTAATGTGCTCCCCCTCTTGAAGGTGTTTGAGAGTTTCATTTTTATTCTATTTGTGTACAACTCAAAGTGGGCATGTGGAAAGAACCACATGTTATCTCATCCCGCGAGGGCCATGCTTGAAAGCTACACCATAAGGGGACAACTTTGGACTTAATTTGAAAGAACATATAGAATTGGATCTGGATCATCACCAAAATCATCTAGAATAGTTGTTTGAAATATTTTTAATGTTGTCATTTCTCCATATAGTTGTGGCTTTACCTCTGTCTTGACAAGATGATAAGAATAATGCAACTTGTTTACTTCTTGACTCCATTTCCATGAAGTTATCCATTTGTAATGAATTGTTTACTTAACCTTCTTCTTCTTGTGACACTTTTCTGAGAGATTATTTATCTTCCCACAATGAAGACGATGGATATCAAAACACTTTGAATCCAAGTGACCAACTATATGACAATGTTGGCACTTATTATCAATATTCTTCACTTCTTCAAGAAATCCTCCACTCACAAACTGAACTAGTTTGGAGTAGTCTAGGATATGAAAAATGTTTCCTTTGTCATATCCTAAGCCATGCTGATTTTTGTTGACTTTAAATTCTTCCCAAGGTCTGACAAACATCTTAGAAAGATCATTTTGTTGTTCTTTTGCTTCTTCACATTTGTTTTTGTTGTTGTTGTCATTCTTTGCTTCTTCTTGAGACTCATCTTTGACAAATATTTCCTACATCAATTGCATGGAATATTTTGTATCTTCTATGTCTTGTTCATTAGCTATGAAGTCTTCTATATCACAATTAGCATCAACCATCTACATTATGTATTGCGCATTGCAAGACAAATCAATCATTTGGATGAACTTTTCTATAGCACCTGTTGCATCAGCCTTTTGGATAAGAACCTTAGTATCACATGTTTCATCAATATTCTCTATTAGATCCTCTGTGTCATAACTTGCATCAACTTTTTGATTTGTTGTAGATGTTGCATTAATCATGTCACCAATTTGATTATGTTTTTCTCTTAATTTTATCTGAAGTGCATCAATCAATTGATCATTCATTTCTCTTTCATCTCGAAGATCATTTGTTGAATGTATTGTATGAACCATGTGATCAAGTAGTTTTTTCTTTTGACTCAATATCCACTCAAGATTTTTAACTCGATTTTGCAATTCATGGTTATCATCTTGCAATTCCTTCATTTCTTGGGAGGCGTTTTGTAAATGATTTCCTCCTTTTCCTATTTTTTTTATTCTCTCTCTCACTTGCCATGTTAGCTTGTACTCGCTCGCTTGCACTCGCTTACTTGAATTTGTTTGCACACTCGCTTGATTGCACTTGTTTATTTTTATATCATGCTAACTTGAATTGATGTTGCACTTAGGGTGTTGGGTAAAGCCAATCATGCACCCTAAGGTGTGATTAGAATGTATTGACTCACTTGACCTGCTTATTCAATTCACTGCTCAAATTCAATGGCTGACAATTCAACTTCCAAATACTTTTAGAATTTTTCACTTAGTGTCAAATATTTGAACTTCATGAGTGCATTGTTTAATTGATTTTTCTAGCCAAATTAAGATTGAGTGTCATAATACTAGACATGAAACACCATCAAGTATCTAGAAAATATACAGAATCACACACAAGTTCACAGTGTCCTTAGACCTCCTTATTCAACTTGTCTAAGAACATCCAACATATAAAAACACTTTTATTATTGTTGATACAACAAGCTCTTACACCTAAGAGCAATTATTTTCTCTATTTTACACATTGCATTGGCTAGAGTAGATCTAAGAACCACGAACCATCAACAGACTGCTATGAACAAATCGGAGGTCGTGGTTTATAGCACGTGAGAATCTATTTTACACATTGCATGGGAAGTTGGTGCGTATCCAGATCCGATGTCGACATATCCCTGGTAGTCTCTTCTCTTTTCTAGTGAGCAAGTGTTGTACCCTACCTCTCTTTTCAACTGGCCTGTGTAGAGGAATTGTTGCACTACTATTGCACGCTGGATATTGTCAAAGACAAAAAACAAGAAACAAATCACATTACCTTCTTCCAGCTGTTATATGCAAAGGAATAGGGTATGATAACTATGCATTGACTACTTCTTCCTCATCTACGACTACTTATTCTAGCTGCTATAATTGTTGGAACCATGGCTTCTTTGCATAATTGTTGGCTCCTCCTTTTTTATCGAGCATATTGTGTTCATGGTTTCTTTGCATAATTGTTGGCTCCTCCTTTTATATTGAGCATATTGTGTTCAACTGCCCACTCTACTCTTGTAATTAACCTCTCATGGAAGACTACCACTGAGAGCTATGCCCTCAAGATTAAAGGCGCTTTGATATTATCATCATTTCTTCACCATGGCTCTGGTACCATATTAAGAATTGAGCACAAGTGTAATGTTTCCAAGCCAATTTTTTCGCTTGGAAACACTAACTAACCACTGAATTGCTTGTTTGATTGTCTTTATGTGCAGGTTGGCCTCTCAAGTTTCAGCCTTAGGGTTATATTCAGTTATTCAGCATAGATTATGAAGATGTACTCAAAATAATGCAATATCTAATCAACACACAAGATATGGAACTCCACAAGCATAGATCTGGCCTTTAATATTATGAAAGCATGAACCTGATACAATATAGAAGAAGATATGGAATAACATCAGATGGCTCCGAGATAGAAGATATGAGATGCTACAAAATTCTCCCGACAATACAAAATAGGCCTCCAAAGGATGAATATATGATGAAGACCCAAATACAATAAGAGTTAGGGTTATTTCCAACCCCCTAGCTACTGGCACGTCCTGCTAGATGGATGAGAGGGCCAAGGTTTTGACCCAGCTGAAGGAGACCTCCAAACAATACCAAACTTCACCAAGAGATAGATCAGGACAAGGGGAATCCCTCCCTGAAGTATGAATCCCAAATACCAAGTATTTCCCCTCCAAACTACTGAAACCCTAATCAAGACTACGCCCTCCTGAAGCTCTGAAGTGCCCAATAATTCATCCCTGATGAAGGAAGTCTCAAAAACTCTTGAAACTCTCTAGGATGATAGATCGGGTTGCCACAAGTCACTGGGAGAAGTCTCACAATTAGATCTGAGGTATAACCCCCTAGATCTAACAATATTTGAATCACCAATACGTCCTCCTTCTCTCAAAGTCGTCCCAAATATGTAGCTAACAATCTGGCCAAAGTAACTCCTCCAAAATGGCTCCAAACTGATGAGAAAGGTCCTGCAAGCAAAAACCAAGTGCTAGAATGTCTCTAGGCCCTATCACAATGCTGGATTGAACTTCCCCTTAAGTAATGGTGTGCCCCTGCTGGAAAACCCTAACTGGTAAAACCCTGTTGCCTTCTTGAATCGATGATGGAACCTAGGATGAGTGTAGAATGGTGTGGACGGAGTATTTCATCCCCAAGACCAATCTTGGAACAAGGTGAGTGAAATATTTCACCACTGAGTTGTTCTCTAGGGTTTGTAATATCAAAACCCTCAAAACTGTGTTCTCAAGAGCTCAACGAGAAAATACCAAATATCCAAGATGAATGAAAGGTGTGCCCTAGCCTTTCCTTTATACTTCCATTCTATTTCCTTGTTGAGTTAGTTTAACCCCTAGGTTAAACTCCTAACTAAACCTCCAACGTTCTAATTCTTCATTGAGTTACTTTTTTTCCTTTTTCCCTTTTTCCAAGTCAACTTTAGAATATGACATTGAGTTGGTTGACTTTTCCCCAAGCTACATGAGACTATGGTCTAGTGGGGATGGCTAGACCACTAAGTCTTCCCAAACCTCTTCATCAAGAGGTGGGGGACATTACAACAAGCAATACTAGACAAGAAATGATAGATCTTTTGAACTTGACTTGAGACATATTTTCACCTATTTCCTCTTGTGATCTTCTAAAGTATTGTTGATCCCTGCCTATTCCTTGGTTTCTTCCATGACCTCGACCATAGTCTAGATTTATTGATTCATTAATCTTCCTCTTCCTCTGTAATTTTCATTGGATGTTCCTCTACCTCTTGTATTTTCATTGTAATTACTTCTTCCTCTTGTGCTTTCATTGTAAGTACATGTTCCTCTCACACAGTGAGCCTCTCTTCCTCTTGAGCTTTCTCCTTGTCTTGAGTTGGTAAAGAGAAGATCTTCCCCCGAGTTCTTCTTCTTACCAAATGTCTTGTCATGTTGAACCAACAAGTCACCAAGGGAATCAAAGGTTTGATTATCCAATTTATCAGCAATTTGTAATGTTTCCAAAAAATGTTTAAATGAGGGTGGCAATCCACACATCAAGATTGAGGTCATACGACTTTCTTCTACATCTTTAAAGCCACATTTTATTAATTTCATTATGATATTTTTCAAACGAGAGATGTACTCCAAAACATCTCCCCCTTGAGTCAATCATTGGTTAAGAAACTTATCATGAAACTCAACCCTTTTTTACTTAGATTTAGAATCAAACATCTTCTTAAAAAATTGTCATGCATTCCAAGCATCATTTTCATTTTCAATGTGTATAAATATTTCATCTATGAGAGATGATCTTAAAAGTGAAAGTGTCTTTTCATCTCTTGATTTCCATTTTGCTAGTTCTCTAGAATTAGTCGGTTTAATTGGAGTCTTTTTTCCATTACATATATCTTTCCACAAGTTATTAAAAACCAATGTGCTTTTCATATGATGACACCAATACATATAGTTCTTGGGTCCATTCAATTTGTGAGAATCAATGAATAAATTTACCAAATTTGACATGATGAAGTATTTATCAAATCCATACGATCAAATGAACAATACCATGCACAACACTACACACATTTCAAAAAGAGTGCTATAGGGGCTTGGCCTTGACCCTCTTATAGCTCCAATACCAAATGTTAGACTGTAAGTCCCGAGACAATCACAAAGTCTGAGACACATTGATATGAGTTGTAAACCTCATATATTCATGAGGTGTTGTCATGATCCATTGATACAATGTGCATCATAATGGCTTAAGACCTTTTCCACCATTTATTGTCTCTTCTTACATGTGCTCAATTCTTAACACCAAAAAAATTTCAGGTTTGTAATTTTCCAATGACGTAATCACTAAGACTAACTTTCACATTTGTTTTAACTTATTTCTAGTTATGCTAGTCAATTTGTCATCCACAATGTATTAGGTGATTTAACTTAAATATTTATGCAAGGTATGCAAGGTAAAATATAGAAATTTGAGTTGGATCTAGAACCAAACAAGGGGGCATGATTGTAGCCACATAAATATATCTAAACAATATCTAAGAATTTATTGTCTCAGTGAAGTAAAATTAACACACACACAGACACACACACACACACACACACACACACAGACAGTAACAGTATTGGTATTGTTCATGTTAAAATTAATAAGTTGATATTAGATCACTAGTTCCTTGTTTAAAACTTTAGAAGAGCATGTTTCTTTTACTTCAATCATACTTTGGAGTGTTATATGGATAAGATGAATATGCCAAGGTGAAATATTTTGAAGACTTCAGTTTACACTTGTGACATTGTCTATAGTAACTACTAACACTTACAGTTGTCCAATTCTACTTCATCTTTTAAAGGCATGGAGTAGTTAGTGTCACTTCTCTTTTTCTTTTAGGACATGCTTTTACTTCAATCATACTTTGGAGTGTTATATGGATAGGATGAATATGCCAAGGTGAAATATTTTGAAGACTTCAATTTACACTTGTGACATTCTCTATAGTAACTACTAACACTTACATTTGTCCAATTCTACTTCATCTTTTAAAGGGATGGAGTAGCTAGTGTCACTTCTCTTTTGTTTTTAGGCCATGCATAAGTAATACATTATTACAAGTTTCAAGTGTTTCATAACTATTTTAGTTATTCTTTGTGGACTAAATGCAACTATTACATTAAAAAAATTCTAAGAAGCAAGTTGTTTAGCTGCTAATTTCACTTATTCACATACATGCATGTATTTATCATTAAAATTAGTAAGTACATTTTTTTAAGTTATGTCGCCAAATTTTCAATGAATAAACATGTGTGCATGTATATGCATTTATGAGTTTTGAGTTAAAATCAATAGGAATAATAGATGAAGATGAATATTATTAACGTCCAGTAAGACCGAATTGGTCTATCGGACCTTAGGAGGGTAAGTGATTAGTTGTGATTCTTTAGAATTTTGTTTCTGTGCTCGAAAAGCATTAAGAGAAGTTTTCCAAGATCACCATAGTTTTGTTGAGTTAAGAGGTTAGGAAGGTTGGTAGTGTGAAAAATATTTTGAAAATTAGATTTAATCTGGGTATATGATCGACAATATAAGAGAAAGTGATTTTCATCTTCAACCTTCTTAGTGTCACAAAGGTGGTAATCTCTTTTATCCCAGGGCATTTTAGGAATTGACCAATGCCCAGTTTCATTATGGATCTTGTGAGAATTTGTTCTTATCTTAGAAATGCTTATTTTTTCTTTACACTTGTCAAAACAGATAGATAATTTCGATCTTCTAGATTAGGGTTGATTAAATCCTTATAATACCTTAATTTTGTTTTTTCCTCTAACTCTTTATCACACCACATTTTCTCCTTGAATTTCGATTTGATGATATTTTTAATAGTATATTTATTCTACAAAATGGTGTCTTCCATGATTCCCCAATAGTTTAGCCAAGATCGGGCATATTTATGTCATACTCGTTTGAGTCTATGGTGGTTACAAATCGGTTTTGAAGCAATTTTAGGAAGCCTCTTGTATTCCATGTTATTTAACTTGTTCTTATACATTAGGTATCTAGTCATAGTCGTGCTCTCAATGGGGGAGAGGATTGTTTCTAAGAGGAGGATAGGATAGGGTGTATTTCCTTTAATTTTGAGATTATTAAAATATTTTGTATTTGATCTATCTTTCTCTAGGATTCACGAGAGATACTATAGACCCATACTTCACATCCATAAATAATAACAAGTGTAACGAGAGTCTCAAAGATGAATTTATTCTTGTCCCAAATCCAAAGATCGATTGATTTACAATTGTTTTCAAGCCCATAATAAGATTTCCATCCCCCAATAATATTTTTCTCGATGATATAATTCCAGTTGAGCTTGTGGTGAATATCAATTCCAAGATATTTGTATTAAGTCACTTCGTCCAAGTTTTTGTTGTCATACACAAAGGTATCATAAGTGATCTTATTGGATTTAATAATCATGACCTTAGTCTTATCGGTATTAATAGTCATACCCATATTGGAGAAAAACTCCTTGAGGATTGTTAAATGGTTTTCAAGATCATGGGGCCTCCTTTCCATAAGAACGATATCATCAACATAAAGAATAAGATTGATGACTATACCAGGGAGAGTAGGGCCGACACAACCTTCGTTTTCCAAGCAATCTTATAACTTGTCAATGTATATGCCAAAAAGGGTAGGGGGCAAGGGACAACCTTGTTTGAATCCAATATTGCAGTTATTCTCTTTCGACCAACCCTCAGTTCTTTTAAACTTAACAATAAAATTATCATACATATTTATTATAGCATCTCTCAACTCGAGAGGAACTTTTATCCCTTCCAACATATTCCAAAGGTTTTTCATAGGAACCATGTCAAAAGATTTTCTGAAGTCAATAAAACAACAAAAAAGATTGGTTTTAGTCGTAGAACTCCTCTGTAATGCTCCTAAAGGTAAGAAGATGGTCCAAAGTTGAATAATATCTCCTAAACCCGACCTGGTCTTTAGCTCTTTTACCATGACTTTCTAGCCAAAGGCTAATCTTCTTTTCCAAAATAATTCCATAAAGCTTGGCTAAAATTGGGCTAATCATAATGGTCCTATAATGTAGTAAGATGCAAATATATATGAGTTCTATAGGTGGTCAATGTCCTCTCCAAAAGGGGTAATGATTTATTAAAAGTTTTCAACTATCCAAGAAAAGAACTTGAACCACCTATACCATAAAAGAAAATATCACTTTGCATTGGAGTTTATGAGATCTATTATGGCTTTACCAAAGTCAAACCCATCACGAGCACACATAATAAAAATCGTATTTTATTTGAAAAGATATTTAATACCAAGCATTCATATATAATAGCCATAAAATGTAATTACTTTGTTTAAAATTTAATGTTATTCTAGAATCTCTGGAAATGGTGCTAGTCTTGAAAAAACTGTTAGATGACTAAAGTAAAAGCATACAAGTAGAATTTAATATAATGAAAATTAAAGAATTGAAGGATAACTTCTAACTTTCAAGAACATAAAAAGTTTGTTGAAGGTGAGAGAAGTTGTTCTTAGTAAAGAGTAAGAAAGAGGGGAGGCCTCTGATGTCCATCTATCTAGAGACTATAAGATATGATGCCCACTTTTTTTGTAAGAGCTGCTTTTGATAATTGATCTGCTGATTTGTTATGCTCTCGATAGATGCGTTTGTAGCTTAGTTTTTTAAAAGTGAGCTGAAGTAGTCTAATTCTGTCTTTCCAAGACAAGAGGGAGATAACTTGTAGGTCGCCTATGTTTCTCAACCAATCAATTATTATTCTGGAATCCCCGAGTATCTGAAGGGCTTCAATGTGAAGTCTGGAAGACAAAAATAGCGTGGCCCGGGCGCCCGATAATTCTTCCCTAATGTTGGTTCCCGGGCCGCAGTTGAAAGTCCATTTATAGAAAGTATTTTTTGGGATTCTGATCAACCCTCCAGCTCCACTCTGAGAGTCATTCATTTGCGTTGCTCCATCGAACCATCCTATAGGGATGTTTTCTAGATCAAAAACTTTCTTTGTGTGCTGCAATCTTGTCTTTCTAGAGTGGAAATCATTCCAAGTTTTAAGAAAACCTATTGTTTTGTAAGCAACAGTGCTTGAGGAAGGGGACCCATTTTCAAAGATTGTTTTATTTCTGTCCATCCAAATAGACCAACAAACCAAGGATGGAAGATGCAAGAGATTGTGTTCCTTATGGGACCAAAAATAGAAATAGTCTGAGATAGTAGGCCCATCCCAAATGGTTTTGAGATTTAATACCGAGACAATTTTATTCCAGACTTGTCTGGAGAAAGAACACTTGATAAATAGGTGATCTACAGATTCTAAGTCATTGTGGCACAGGTGATAGAAGTTTGTCCCAATCTAGCCCTTTCTTTGAAGAATGTCCCAAGTATTTAGTTTGTATGCGATCAAAATCCAGGTGAAATATTTAATCTTTGGTGGAAGATGCTAGTCCCATATGTGTTTTCTTCAGCCATTGATATTTGCGGGCCAGAAAAAATTGGTAATAGTTGTATAAATATTTTGAACTGCTAAAATTTCGGAATGATATCCCCCCGAGCATAGTAGTCGATCTTCCGAGTCGGATAAATGGATTCATGAGTGTGTAAGGGTTGCGTAGAAGTTATTATAGAAGGGGGATTGCTCTGTGTTAAGTTCAAGAGATTCACTAGAGACCCATCGGTCCGGAAAAAATCCGATCTGGAACAATCTTTTGCTTGATAAAGAAACCAAATGTTTTTTGAATGTAAATGATCTATCAGATCAAGTGGAAGGATGGAGGTGACTGTTAGGACCACACAATGTACCTTTTTGCCCATACTTTTTGCCACCACTACACTCTTGTTTCACTCACATTTAAACTCATATTATCAATTTATCCTATCTTTCCAAAGGTATATAACATCTCTTCTCCTTACTATATGTTTAATCTGTTTTGCATATAATTTTACATTACTCTCGTACTTAACCATTGATTAGAAATGTATAAGTACTGAAACAGTTCGAACTGTAGATTAGCATTGAGGCCTGTTGCTGAAATAGTTAAAGCACGCAAACCCTGCGGCTGAAACAACAACTCATACAGAAGTTGTTACACAGTCCGTGGCCAACGATGTTGAAACATAGAAGAAGCTGTTACACAGTCCATGGTCAACGATGCTAAAACACAGAAGAAGTTGTTACATAGTCTGTGGTCTACAATGATGAAACAACAACTCATACAGAAGTTGTTACACAGTCCTTGGTCAACGATGCTGAAACACAGAAGAAGTCATTACACAGTCTGTGGTCAACAATGCTGAAACAACAACTCACACAGAATTGACTACAGCAGCCGCACCTCGAGCTAGCATCAACCATCGTTGCTGCCTGAGAAGTGATGAAACAGTCAGAACACAAATCTCGTTGCTGAAACAGCTCGCGATTTGCGATGTTGAAACAACACACAACAACAGTAACAAGAGACAAATAAAGAAGTTGTTATTTCAGCCGCAACAACAATACCACACTCAACACTTGTAATAGCATTTTGTTGCGGGAGACTAGGATATCCTATTCCAGTTTAGAAAGTTGATCTGACTAAGAATAAGACTCATATGTACACCTATAATTAGTTAATTAAATTGTATCGAAGGGATCCTCCTCTTTAAATAAGAGGAAATCACCATTCGAGAGAAATCTGTTTTTTTTGTACTAAGAAAGGATTTATAGGGAAGGGCACGTTTTACCTCAGATTGTAATATGATACATTGACAGATGAATAAAAGATTGTTCTGAGAATTTCTCTCTAGTCCCTTTCATTTCAGGGGAATCTTGTGAGAAGGGAGGGCCCACCTTCTTCACAAGATTCACCCGTTAGCTTTGTAGTGTGTTAGTGTGATTTCTGTTTATGCCTTGATTAAATTCTGTTTTGTTGAAACACTACTCTACTGAACTTTGTTTTGCTGAAACCTACTTTACTGAACTCTGTCTTGCTGAAACTCTGTTTTACCAACTGTTACATTGTTTTCATACGATTCATGCTTGGTTAACTGTTAATCATTCTAGTTAGCAATCCTGCTTGGTGAATTTATGAAAGCTTGGTAATCAGGGACATGTGCTGAAGATTCCTGCTTAGGAATTAGGGTCCTGTTCTCTGTTAGAGATAGTTAGCCTTCAGTGCATGTCAATTATTTTAATGAGTTCATGAAAGTGTTCTAATCAGAAACAGGTGTTGAAGATTCTTGCTTAGGAATTAGGGTCCTGTTCTCTGTTAGAGATAGTTAGCCTTGAGTGCATGCCAATTATTTTAATGAGTTCCTGAAAGTGTGCTAATCAGAAACAGGTGTTGAATATTCCTGCTTAGTAATTAGGGTCATGTTCCTTGTTAAGAGATAGTTAGCTTTCAGTGAGTGTGTCAATTATTTCAGTTAAGCAATGAGTTTATGAAGTGTGATGATCGGAAATAGGTGTTGAAGATTCTTGCTTTGAGAATAGGGTCTTGTTCTCTGGTTATAGAACAGTAGTCTTTCCTTTTGCAGTGTCTTGAAGGATTTCTTTTCCCAGTCTGTTATTTCTTTAATGTAATCCAGGATTCTTTGACAATTATTTCTTTAAACAGTGAACTCTGCAATAGGTAGA
>JZKD02S0061302.1:222198-248165 GCA_000966675.3 Picea glauca
ATAAAGTGAAGTGATGAGTGTACTATAATTCAAAGTGAATACAAAATAAATTATTTAAATAATAAATTTAATGGAGAAATTAGAAGTGTGTTAACCCTAAAATAAGGAAAGTGGGAAAAATGACCTAGAAGATGTTTTTAAGGAAGCTACTTGGAGAGTATAAATAAGAGGCAAGGCTCTCTCATTTTACATTACACTTGAGAATATTGAATATATATCGGTTTCTGAGGTAACCAAAGGATATCTAAGCCAAATTTCTGAGGGAAGGTGAAGAAAAGAAGGCCGGAATTCAAGGAAGGATAAATTCTTTTGATGATGCTTTCTAAGGTATGTTATTTGCAGGTCATCTCACCATTTTCGCAGTAAATTGTTTTCTAGAATGATTTAGACCGTGAAATTGCTATTCTATTGAGGAAACGTATCCAAGTATATTTGATAATAAAATCAGCTTGTGGGTCATTGTATTTTTTGAGTTACACTCCGTGGAAAATAGGGTTTATGGCTAGTCTTGAAACTAGTCTAAAACATGTGTTTTGGGTAAAAACGTCATAACTTATTCATAACAGATCCAAATTCATTAATACCAGATGTGTTGGTTAGAGTACATTCTGTAGTATTCTTTTTAATGGTTTCATATCTATTCAAAAAATATTCTATGTGAGGCACGCTCTACAAGGTCGCTCTCTAGAATAAGCCAGAATTCAGCAAGGTATGGCATTTTTGCTATAACTCCTTTTTTGTGAGGTTCCAAGTAGTGACACCTGGAGGAATTGCATAAAACACACTGAAGAAATTTTTTTATCAGTTTCAGATCTTTATTCATTACAGGTACAAAGTTATGATTATTTCAAGTTAGGGTTGTTGACTAATCCAAAACTAGTCATGTGAGACTAAAGAAAAGTTTAATGAAAATTCTAGTCTCTTGTTGTTAAAGTTAAGGAAGGTTTGAAGGTATGTGATCATATACACCAGGTCTATTATAGAGTTACAAAATCATATTTGGATTATGAAATTGATGAGGGATTTTGGTTAAGGTACATGTTGGGTACATGGTTGAGACAAGTAGTTGATGAGTTGGCACATACATGAGGTGTATAGTTGATGATGTTGGTACATATTGATGAGTCATAGTTGATAAGTAGTTGACACATGATTGGCACATACTTGGTACATGGTTGGATGCACTTTTTTATGGTACAGGTTGTTTGGTACAGGTTGGTGCATGGTTGATGCACTTGTTTATGGTACAGGTTGATGCATGGTTCAGTTTTATTGGTATAGGTTTACAACGATATATCTCACAGTGATAGCATGACAGTGGTTCCATCATTCTACTTCTACTTCAGGGAGGTTGGACGGGGCAAGGATAGGTGGTTGTATCCACCTTCCGATTGTAGCCGGAGAACATAGGGGTTGTATCCAGAGAATTGGGGAGTTGGAGCTTCTCTCAAGTTGTAGCTTAAGAAACTAGGGGGTTGGAGCCTCCTTCTAGTTGCAGCTGGAAAACAAAGGAAATTGGTGCTTCCAATGAATGTAATTCTTCAAGAAATATAAGAAAAAGAATTTTGTGGTTTTCTCTCGCTTTGGGTTTCCACGTAAAACACTGGTGTACCGTGTATGTGTATGATTGTTCATTTGTTCATTGCTCATTATTGGATGATAATTATACAGTGATATAACACTTGGATTATTTGGTTAAAAAGGATTATAATTACTCTATTATTGATTCACCTCCCCCCCTCTCATTAATCCAACATAGTCATCCTTGGTTAATCTTGAGAACCTCTATTTGTCTCTATTTTTTTGGTTTAGTAGGTACCTTGATGCCCTTGTAGATGAATTGGACTTTATAGAACACCTGCAATGGAGTAATATTCTTCCCTTCAAAGAGTATAGAAGTCTTGGATATCCAGATAGCTCAATAGACTACTAAGGGAAGATACCAGTGTGAAGCAACCTTTAGGTCATCAATCCATGCTTTTAAATCCCCTCCAAATTCTAACCAATGTGTAGGGGGGATCTTATCTTCCACATTTTTTCCACAACTAGCTAATTTCCTCATTCCCCCTTCTAAGTATGCCAATCTATCAATATAGTCATACACTATTGGATTGAGATGCCAAATTAATGATTCATGATTAGTTCTCAACTTGATAGAACAAGTTTCCAATCTTTGAGTGACATGCATCCCTTCCATTGAACCTCTACTCCCTTCCAACCCTAGATCCTTTGTCAACTACCAACCTTCATGCCAAAGGGAGTTGTGAGCCGATAGAGATGCATCAACCAAAGTTAGCATTATTTTCTACTGGATCGCTTGTATAATTTCTTCAAACAAAACATGAGAGCCATCACTACGTATCCAAGGATCCACTCCTAGTTGAAAAATTCTTCCATCTCCAATCTTCCAAGCTAAATTTGTTCCAATAATTGCATAATATTGTACCAAATCCTTCCATGTAATGAGAGTATGAGTTATTTTCACAATGGAATCTAATCTAATATTTAATAGAAAGGGGATCTAGATATTTCTGCACAATCACCTACTACCGAAGACATTGAATTGAAATCATTCTCCTCGAGCTCTTAGTAGATATATCCTTCACAAATTGGTAGATATTATTTAGGACTCATCCCCACAATGCCTTAGCCTTTGCAAGTCATTGTCATTTTACCAAAGGAATCCCCTCTTTTCTCTCTTCCTTGTCAACAAAAATATAAAGCACTTTCTTTGAATCTTGTGAAGAATAAATTTTGGAATGTAAACCATGGAATTGTAGTACATCATAGTCACTTCCATTGATATCGAAAATGATCAACATGCATGCGATTGAAAATTTTCCCAACGTAGAGAAGACTACCTACCAAATTTTCAAGATACCCCTGAAATCCTAAATATGCAATACAATCTCAAGTCACAATCATCTAAATCATACCACTCATTAGGTTGTAAGGTATATTGCTAGTGTGCACTAAAATAAGTTGGTCTTTATTAATGCATGTTAGTCTAATAAGCTAATCATGTATAGATGTTCATGATTGTTTCCATATTGATTGACAACTACTTATGGATGGCGTGTATTCGTCTTAATATAATTAGTTCAAACTCCATGGATGAACGTGAAAATGATTGATTGCAATATGTTTTGTTTCTTCATTATGATTAGGTGTAAACATAGTACCACCTCAATTTGAAATGGTTCAATTCTTATTCATATGATTCTATATGTTGTCCTAGTGATGATTGACTATTTGTAAAAGGATTGGTGTAGTTCTATGTTGACTAAGAGTTTAGGTCTCAAGCACTCATTCTCATACATACATGATATAATATCCATTTGCAAAAGGATGTTTTGGTGGTCATTTGACCTAAAAAGCACCACTATCCAAACTTGCAAGAGAAAATGTTTGAACATTAACAAAGTGGGTTTGGTTTCTCAAATTTTGGAATCAGATATTGGTCGTTGATTGTGATCCAAGGGAAAAAATGATGAAAGGGTGAAACCATTGAATCTTGTTGCCTCCATTTCATTTCAGAACCTAGTTCACCATGATGCTTTGCATCCTATAATGGGTTGCCTCATTGGTTCTAGATATTGTAATTCCCAAATTCCTTTGGACGTAATAACACCCAATTTCACAATGCAATTGTAGGAATTGTTTTGGTAAGGAGAAGTTAAAATTTTGTACTATATGTTCATGCCTAGATTTTTGGTTGAAATAAATCCAATAATTCAACATCTTGTTTGAATGTGATATTCTTGTGGTTTCTACCTGAAGCGATTCCATTTGGATGAGGGAGTTTATGGGTCAAAAAGAAAAAGGAAGGACAAGGAGAACCACTATGGACAAGCCTCAATCCTCAAATTCAAAGGGATATCCAACTGAGGTAACATGCAACCATTTAAAACAATGATTTTCCTTCATATACATTGTTGGAATGATAGTATTGGGACCTCATAGGTATGCTTGAAATCATTAATTTTCCCACATCCTTCATCACCCAAGTCATTTTCCTCTTTTGCATTTGAATTATGACTTCATTTTCCATAATCCAATTGTTGTCGATTGAGGATGACCATGTCTAGCTTGACTTTATTCCCTATGAAAGAATGAGACCACATACAACATGCCCTTTTTCTTATGAGATGGTAGCCAGTTTTGCTAATTTGTCTTTGTGGTAATACAAATTGTGAAGCTTAATATTTATCCCCCCTAAATCATTTTGGTTCACACCTATATTCATTGGGGTAGCTAGTAGTTTGATTCTCTTGTTTTTTCTATTCAGTCTATGCCCAAAATAGTCCAAAGCAACTCAATTTCAACTTTCCCTTTGATTAATGTGTCTTGGTAATAAATCTGCTTGATTTAGACTCATGGATAGCTTGTGATGGGGATTTATATTTTATGGTTATGAGAACAAGGCTCCACTCAAATATTATCAATATTGCATGGATGGTTCTAGGTTATCATGGAAAATTTTTCCTCTTAAGGGGTTTGAAGTGATTATAATGTACTAGATGTAATATAATATGCAAAAACATGAATATTCAACAGATAATCGATGGAATAGAAAAATATTAAGAAGAACAATGCCATAAATAATACGTTTATTCAAATAAACTATTTTTCACTTTCCTCTTCGAGGGGGCAACCTCCAACAAAGCAGATTTCTATTACAATAATTCTCAAGACAAGCTTTCCCGTGCCTCCTACTCTTATTTATACTAATTTTATCTTCTAAAGAGCATTCTAGAGGAAGATATTTATAGAAGTGGAAGCTTCTATTATCTCTTCTTACATTGACTTGTTCACATTTATTAAATAAGCCTTATTAACTAATGTCGACCTTTATTACATGGAAAATATATTTAATCCTTATTAACTAATGTCAGCCTTTGTTACATGGAAAATATATTATTATATCTACGTGATGGGTTAGGTCCATAACATGCCCCCCACTTGAAAAAGAGCCTTGTCCTCAAGTATTAAGAGGAGGAAATTGTTGCATAATGGTAGCTGACTCCTAGGTGGCATCTTTTGGTGGAGTATCCGTCCAGTGAACCAAAAATTCATGGATGGTGCGCCAATGGAGATGATGCTCTCACTAGTGCAATACGACTTGTGGATGCAACCAAATGGAACCTATTATGAGTGGGAAATCCCCCTACAGACTATCACTTAGGGTTTTATCATGCATGCATAAAAGACCTAAAGATTCCTACTTTTTACCATCATCCCGGACCTAATCCCCATTATTCTTAAGCAAATATACAGTTAAGAAGATCAAGTGAGCATACCTTATTTCCGACGTTTGGTATCGATCCCTTTTCACGCTTGGTTTCTCTTTGACTGCAACTCTCCTTCTAAGGTTGACCTGTATTCACAAAATACAAACAAAGAACTCCACATGCATTTGATCTACAGATTAATGGGTTAGATATTTAATCAACATTTACACAATAAACAATGAAAACCTCATATGGTGGGATGGGAAAAGTACTTCTTTATTATTAACTTCACTAAAGCAACTTATAATGATGAAGGCGACCACTGCTCCACGAATCTGGTTCTTGGCTCCTCTTTTACTATGAACCAACTGCTAACACACTTGCTTCTCTTCTTCTTTGAAATCAAAAAATGGTTGCAGAATCTTGGGCAAGGGGAATGTTAATTCAGGTAGAGTTTCTTTACTATGATTTTCCTCCTTTCAAATGGGACCCCTAACCCTTCTTTTATAGTCTAGAAGGAGCTAGGTATTTAGTCGAGTGACTAGCCATGCATGGTCGAAACGTTTAGTTAAATTACCCAAAACTGTGTGTTCCGTCAACAACTTTCCATTTTTCATTCTTTTGTAGGTACATGCGGGTTGTAATGGGCCAGATAGCGTGTACATGCGGGATGTAGTGGAGCAGGGCACGTGGGCCTTTAAAAAGGGTGTTTTTAAGAAGAGTTGTTCAATACTAGCTTGGTAAAGAAGGCATATGAGATGGCCTAATGTCAAGTAAGTATGTTTGGTGCAAATTAGGGTTATAAAAGATGCCCCCTAATGTGTGAGGTCAGAAGAACATCTGATGGCCGAAATACATTATCAATCTTTATCAATGTACCAAACCGATGAGCCCAGGGACCAGAATTCGGGAGGTGCCATCTGCAAAATAACAATTGTCTCACCGAGGTGGGCATACCCATGCTCAGAATGAAATAAAATCATGGCTGCCAATCAAATACACTGTAGATCCATGTCATATAACTATATAAAGTGTAGCCGCAAGCAATACACAATGGATCTACAACTCAAAATCAAAAATATATGCATGTATAGTATCTATCTTCTAGAAGCTGATAAGGCCTGATGGCTGGAGATGATGTCTTCAAATCTCGAGCATCAACTTCAAAATCTTCAAAAATCAGGTAGGAGTGTAATATGAGTGTACGACTTCACTACTCAGAGGTCTTCAATGTCTCATCGGTCATGGACTAGAGGATCTTGATGATCAGACTGGAGGCTTCATTGACTTCAAACAAAGACTTGATTGGACTTTTGGGATGGCCGAGCATGAGGGCAAGCGACAAACAGCAGATGGGCTAACTTAGGCTTGGAAAAAAATTCCCTTGGAAAATAGCACGACCAATGATGAGACTCAGGAAACATGGCATTGACATAAGTTCATGATGCAAGAGGCAACAAAAACTCTCCATATGTTTGGAAGAATAAACAAACGAAGGAGGACACAACTCTATGTATCGAGAACAACTTCCTAAGGTCATATTAAATCCCAAAGCTTGAAGAACAAATGGAAGGATGTGCTTTGTCCAAGGGAGACTCATTGTGCTTCCAATAAAATTAAAATACTTTTCCCTTCCTCTTTTTGGGGTATATTTGATTTTTTTGTCTTTTTCAATAATTTTGGAAAAGGAATAAAAGAATGTTACGTTAAAAAGGAATATCGAGTGTCACAAACATACTAGTTCCAAGCGCATGGAACATAGGGATGCTCAGGGAAAAGGGACATATGTAGGAAAAGGACACTCGGGAAAAATCCTCCAGGGACCAAAGGTGTCAAGACGCAGAGGCAAAGTGCTACAGGGCTTGCTTATAAGGCATGCTTTAGATGGTTCAGTTGAGAGCAACATGGAGCCGACATTAGGCCAAAGATGCAAGTTTGCAAATGTGGTTAACAAAACACACAATGGTAACGTCCTTTGATGTAACTTTAACGAGCCCAGAGAAGGTAAGCTCGATATTTTTTCATATTTAGAGAGTCTGAAAAAACGTAAAAGGAGACTCCATTGGGGTACCTATTTTGAAGATAGTCTATTCGGCTCAAAAAAGGGGTAAACTAGCATAGACCAGATGTCTATTCAAAACCATTTTAACGAGTGTGATAAAGACAAGGTCACTCGGAATTTTTTTCATTTTTAAGGAGTCTAAAAAAAGCTTAACTATGGACTCCGTCAAGAATGTTCTTCTGGACCATTTTAACGAGTGTGAAAAAACAAGGTCACTCGACAATCTTTTCAATTTTAGGGAGTCTGAAAAGAGCTTAACTATAGACTCCGTGGGGGTTCCTTTTTCATAAATTTAGTCCGTCGGACCCGAAAAATGGTTAAAATTATACTTGAGAGTACTCTTCTAGAGAACCGAGGCTTCTAGAGTATACCTTTGTTCATACAGTTGACCATCCAGACCGAAAAAGGGGTAAACTACCGTCAGACAGATGTGAATTCAAATTTTGGTTTAGTGAGCTTGAAGGTCAACAAGATTGCTCGACAATATTTTTACATTTAGAGGGTCTGAAAAGAGCTTAAAAGAAGACTCGTTAAGTTTTGGGAGTCCCGAGGGTGAAGTCAAGAGTGATACAGAATTATGAAAATGAGGATCAAACTCGTAATCAGGAAAAGCTAGTAAGGACTCCTGGGCCTATAGTCGTTAGTGACAACATGGACACCAAAAGGCAACCAGGATCTACCTAGGGCATCCATGTTAAGGTAGGCTCTACTACTAAATTACAACACACCTAAACCAACAATGATGGTTCCGTGTCACAACTTGGTGGGATCGATCCTATGGCAAAGAAGAAAAGACAACAAGATGAAGGAAGTGGAGGTGGAATCCTATCTTAAATGCAACAAGTTGGAAAAAATGTCTTTTTAGCAAAGGACCTTCAAAACGACCCAAAAATCCAAAAAGTTTCCAAATACCCAAAGAACACTTCTCATGACAATCCAAATAAAACTCCTGAACCATACTAAATGATTTTCAGTTTAGAAAAAATGATAAAAGGGTCAAAAAATTGACAAAAGAGGCCAAAAACTCTATAAATAGAAGCTGGCAGCTCATTATCATCATTACTAATTGAGAAATTGACTAAAAACCAAAACTACCCCTTTGTGAAAAGAGTTGATTATGGGAGCTTCAGTGAACAAAATGACCATCCACTTAGACCAAGTAAGTACTCACTACCCCCTCTTGCATTCTAATTCTTTCTTTATGCATTTAGATTCATTTTTTTTGGGGGGGGGCGTCGACCTTTAAAAGGTCGGCCTGAGTGTATATGCTACTGTGAGCACTACAACCCGTGTGGACCTTCCATTTAGTGTAAAAAAAAGATTAAAAACAAGAGTTAACCCTCCTAAACTTTGCCTATTTGTAGGATGTATGTTCACTGGAGGCAAAGAGAGCATGAGGATATTGATGTGTTGGTCAATGAGGACGCTAATGCTCTTGCTTCATTGCTGCAGTGCGGTTTGTTAAAGTTTTTCCATTATCCTTTCATGCAATCATAACTTAGGCTATTGAATGCCTTGGTGGATTATTGACATCCCAATGTAGAGGCCTTTATGCTAGAGGGGCAGTTGTTGGCTCCAAAAATAGAGGATATATACTTTCTGATTGGCCTCTCGAGGAGAGGGGAACCAATCAATTTTTGTACCTTTCCTTCCGGGCCTCATAACATATCGGAGTTGATTGGACTCCATTGTGAAGCCGATACTGACAGAACGAGCTCGCAAGTGCCGATAAGAAATATCTCTAACTTATCACTAAAAGTGATAGTGTTGCTCATTGGGCAGATTACTGGGTCTGTGTCTTTGCATCAGGCTTCCCGTGCGCACATGAATTGTGCAGTTCAGTGCTTAAATGCACAAATATTTGACTGGAGCACCACTTTACTGGATTGTATGAAGAGGCAATTAACAGATTGTTGAATGCGGAATCATAGGAAATTCAGATTTGGGATGATTCTTTGTTCTTTCTTTATTGAGAGAGTGCCCAGTTTTAGTCCTAGAGAGACTATACGAGGGCATGAGGCATCTCTCCCCGCATTATGCAGATGGGTTGCGTTGTTGCTACGACAGGGGGGAGGGAGGACCATTGAGGCCTTCGATGACAAGTTTTTTCCTTGGTGGGCATGACAGATTCCGGTCATAGAGGACTACCCCTATGTCAGGATTGACTTCTCTAGAGACCCTGAGATACCGGTACCTCCCAGAGAGCAGCGAGGAGAGATGGGTAAGTTTTCTTCATTTGTTTTTTTGTTGTTAAATATATGTAATTTTTTTGTTGTTTTTTATATATATCATTTTTTTTTATACACTAGGGTATCTGACAGATCTCTGTCTATTATGTACAGATGTGGGGCCAGTACGACTAGCGGACTATACGAGGAACAAGCGACGTCCTTGACCAAAGGCCGCCCCAGCCGTAGCCGGTGGACCAATGACAACAGGAGTACCTCCATCCGGTGAGGCTGAGAGATTGTTGAGACGAGTAGAGTGAAACTTTACCTCGCTTACTTGCACAATCCCGATGGCAGAGATCGAGGATCTGTCACCATCTATGTCGCCTCATGTAGTGGGGGCACCACAGACATGGGTCCAACTTTTTTGGCGTTTGGAAAATGTCGTTGACCATTACAACAGAGCCAACAGGCCCCGTCCTTAGTTAGGTTGGAATTTTCACATGCCGAGGGCACTATTTGTATATTTTTGAGGGCATAAGCCCCATGACTTGTTACTAGACGTATTTTTGAAGTGCTTGCGCCCACACACGTACTCAGATGTGTGTGCCTTTCTTATATGTGTGTGAGATGCCTATCTAAAATTTGATTAGCTAGAGTATCTGTGACTTGATTTAATCTCCTAGGAACATTAAAATATGTAATATAATCAAAGATTCATTCTAAGAGACGTACCCTAAAGAACTGTCGGTGTAAAGTAGGATCATGAACACGGTAGAATCTATTTAACCGAGACACAACCAGCTGAGCGTCTAAATAGACTCGAAGGTGAGAGATACCAAGTAACAAAGCATCACAAAGAAACTCAATAACTACATTGTATTCTACGACATTGTTTGTGGTGTTGCCTAAACATATACCTCCTGAAGATAACAACTGGCCATGAGGTGTAAAAATTACCAAAGCTACGGAGGCAGGTCTTCGAGTGTGCCAGCTAGCATCGTCTGCAAATCCAACGAAGACCTCTGATTCACTTGACATCTGCCATAGTGACAAAAGATAACATCAAAAAATGACACGTCCATAAAATGAAAAGAAACCAAAAAGTAATAATACAAAGACTATACATATGTTACAAAAAGTTACCCAAGGTGACCTACCTATGAGTAATAATTCTTGAGGTAGAGCCCATTTCTAGGCTCTGCCAAAGCATTTCCCTCAAAATCTATCAGACGATAAGTGCCCTTTTTTAGAACCTCTTTTACGATGAAAGGTCTGAACCACATGGGTTTGAACTTGCCTACCCCAGGGGATCCTTATCTTGGTCTAGACTAGGACAAGGTCACCCTCCAAGAAAATCTGAGGACGAACGGACCGATCATACGGACACTTGAATTTTTGTTTGTGAGATTCATTAGCTAAGGCTACATCACAACGTTGCTCATTGAGTTGCTCGAGATATAATAAACGCTCTTCAAGCGGTGAAATGTCTAGCAATAAATGTACTGCCAAATTTAAAGATGGGATCTAGCATTTTATGGGCAAGATTGCTTCTAGCCCGTAAACAAGTTGAAAAGGTGAGAAACCGGTTGCAGTCTTAACAGACGTTCGGTAGGCCCATAATGCTGAGTATAACATCAAATGCCAATTTGACTTAGCTGAATTGATCATTCGTTGCAGGATGGTCTTAAGAGATTTATTGACAGCTTCCACCTGACCATTCACTTGAGGGTAGTAGGGTGATGAATGTTCTTGCCTCAACCCAAGATTTGATGTTAAATCGGTCATCATTGTGTTATGAAAGTGACTGCCATGGTCAGTGACAATCTCTCTCGAGACACCAAACCGTGCTATAATCTGGTTAAAAAAAAAGAGGGTGGCAGTCTCACCACCATCTTTGAATGATTCCATAGCTTCAACCCACTTGGTGAATTAGTCTATTGCTACGATGATATAACGGTGCCCCCTTGCTGAAGGGGGGTTACAGGTAGTGTAATCAATCCCCCACTTGGTGAAGGGGCCAACGGTGATGACAGGAAACATGGGAGTGGGATGTGCCCTCATCTTCCGTGAGAAGATTCGACACGGGTGGCACTTCTTGACTGATGCGATACAATCTTTGATTAGTGTCGTCCAGAAGTAACCGACTTGTAAAATATTTTGGGTTGTTGCCAACCCAGAAAAATGACCACCACATGCTCCAGTATGGAAATCATTAAGCACGATTTCTACTTCTTCATGAGTTAGGCACTGACGAATGATGCAATCTACACCTCGACGATACAAAGTATCTTCGAGTATGAGATAGTTCTTGGTCTGATGGTGTATATGTTGATGCTCATCACGAGAAGAAGAGGCGAGGCACTTCAAAGTATGGAGATAGACAAGTATATCTCCATACTAGGGGTCTGAAGATGCTATCAAAAACATGTCTCCTTGAATAGGCGATTCTTCGGGCATAACATCACCTGAATCGACCGTAAGTTCCAAGATGAGTTCTGCAAAGACCAGTGACTTTTTCGATTTCACCAAAATGAAATCTAAGTCAAATTCCTAGAGGACAACTATCCATCTACTGATCTTTCTGCTGATTATCCATCATGTCAACACGTATTGAAACGGATTCATAGCGACAATGATGGTGGTCTTGCGAAACAAAACATAATGACAGAATCGTTGGATAGCATGGACTGCTGCCAACGCAAGTTTTTTGATATGAGAATAATTCAGTTCTGGTCCAACCATGCCTCGACACATGTAATAAATCACATATTCTGAGAGCAAATCATCCTCCTGAACTAATACCATGTCGATGGTTGAATTTGCTGCAGCCAAGTATAATAAAAAATCTTTGTTATAATTGGGTGGTCGAAGCAGAGGGGCAGTTGTGAGGGCATGTTTCAACGTTTCGAAGGAGCGTTGAGTGGCATCGTCCCAATGAAAAGGAACTTCTTTCTTTAATAAGCGCTTAAAGCCCTTTGTGATCTCGACATAGTTTGCGATGAAATGCCGCAAAAGTGCGCTTTTCCTTGTAGACTCTGGAGTTGAAGGATTGTACGTGGGGGAGGAAACTGAACTATTTCCTCAACCTTGAGAAGATTGACCATGATCCATGTTGTTGAAATTATGAAACCTAGCAGATGGCCCAACGTCATACAAAAACTGCATTTGTTGGGATTCAAGCGAATCCGGAAGTAGCGACATCGCTCAAAGATAATTCGGAGGTGCGTGGGATTATTAGTTCTCTTACGAGATCGTGATGATAAATCATCTAATTAGGCCTTGACGATATGTTTGAGATCATGGAAAGAAAAAAACATGGCCCACTGAAAGGTCGCTCCAGTGTTTTTCAGACCAAAAGGCATCTTAAGATACGCGAATGTACCCCATGGACAAATGAATGTTGTTTTGTGTTGGTCTTCAGGTTTGATTTGTATCTGATTATATCCCGAAAAACCATCCATGAAAGAAAAGGCCTCGCAACCTATGCATTCATCAACTATCTGGTTAATAAATGGTGTGGGAAAATTATCTTTTGGACAGGCTTTGTTCAAATCATGGAAGTCTGTGCATACGCAAATCCTACCCTGTTTTTTGTTAAACGACACAGGGTTTGACACCCATTGGATCAAATGGACAGGGTAGATAAAACCTGCCTTGAAAAATTTCTCTACTTCAACTTAATAACTGTTGCTTTCTTAGGATTAACTGGACGAAGCTTCTGCCAAACTGGCTTAGCGTCAGGATAAGTCGTGATTACGTGTTGAACAATTTTTGGGTCGATGCCTGACATTTCCTCGTAAGACCAAGCAAAAATGTCACATAATTCCTTAAATAAATCCGTGTAGATTTGAATCTCTTCGAGGGAGCAGTCAGCTCCGATGAAAAAATTCTCCATGACGCCAGGGGTTCTGGAGATGTTTATAGGTATAGTTTCGACGATGGTTTCCATATTACCCTCAGCATAAAAAACATGTGTAGCCAAAGGATTGATAGGACAAGATCATTTTCCCATCATAGTTGAGGTGAATTCCCCTACTTCAATTCTTCTTAACTCTTGGAGGAATTAAGATCTGTGATGGAGATTGTCCGAGGGTTTGTCCAGACTAGTCATTTCTTCAATGATTGCTTCATCTGAGGGCAAGACTAAGTCTAGAGAATCTGTATCAGCGAGGGAACCTTGAGCCCAAATAGGCTCTAGAATCAGATCTAACTCTTGTGTGGGAGTTGGATCAGGTTTGGCAAAAGCTTGTTGGACTAAAGAGTATGCCACTTCTGCTGCAGACAAAGGCATGGACATACCATGGTGCCCTGTCCCTTCCATCATGGTTGATGGGGAAGGAAGAATCCATGGATCATTAAAGTAAGTCATGAAAAATGACAAAACTTGGAAAATCTTAACCTTATGGTGGTCAGATATGAACTTAACATCGCCTTGAAAAGGTGGGTAGTCAAAAGTACCCATCAAAGGTGGGCACAAACCAACCCCTATGTTGACGATGCCGGGTTGAGGGTTATCAATCATTGGGACCGTGGATGCCCCAATGAAGGGTCGGGATGGGAGAAAGACAATTGATCAATGGTCATAATCCGACCCTCGTGTGGGAACAACAAGACCTAGAAAACTCTAGCGACTACGGCTTGCATAGCATAGGTCCAACTCTTCCCTAACAAGAGATTGTGGTAGAGAGATGCATCGACCACCTCAACCTCGACACACATGGTTTTCCCTCCTAACTACACGGGAAAAGAGGGGATAATGTCATGTGATCGGAAAAAACGATCGTTGAAAGCGATAATAAGAGTAGGTGACAGAGACCAAACGAGCTAACCAATGGCCTTTCAACATGCCAAAGAAATTACACATGTTGAGGTGCCCTCGTCAACCACCATGTGGAAAATGTTCTGAGTAAAATTTTTCGTGGTATAAGCCACTACTATCTGGAACGCTACGTGGTAAGGGAAACGAGATTTTAAGTCGGTCATATCAAGCATGATCGTACCCAGATTACAAGTCTCGGCAGATCCTAAAGCGGCTAACCAAGCCTTTCTTTGGGAAGGGAATCTTTGGAGGACTTCCAAAGAAGACATCGCACAAGGGGTTTGAGTCAAATCCTCCACCACAGAGTAGTTCTGGGCGGCCCATGCATTTGGTTTGTGAGAAGCTTTCTTAAACGCACCTTTTGGAATGCATGTCATGGTTTTGCCTAACGTATTCTCGATATGAAGAGGAATATATGGGGTTTCAGCTTCTTTACCTTTCTTAGAGGTGCTTGACTTGCTGTAATCATGTGCTCTAGTCGATATATAGGCATCAAATTTCATCATATACACATTTGCAAATGCAGGATTGTTTGAAGACGAACGGGGTCCTTGGCTGCCCCCTTTCGAGCTTGTAGAGGCTTGAGTTAGATTTTGGCCATGTTGAAATGGGTTTGTTAACACAGAAGGTTGCTGCTATGAGGGCCTTTGCAAGTCGAGGGCACTGGTGAGTCGAGTGGTCTTCTGCACACAGATTACACGGATATTTCGACTTCCTTTTTTCGGTGTTACCGCCCCCAACATTATTAGTGGGTTTCTTATCCCCCTTACCCTTCTTATGTTGTTTCTTCTTTCCATAAGGTTGTTGGGTGGCCTTCAGATTTATCAATTTCACATTGTGTACATTCGACGTTTGGGAAGGGGGAGCAACCAAAATAGTAGTCTAGTTGGTCATTGTATGTTGGATAGACAATTGCTGCAATTGTTTCGTCAGTTTTTCAATGGGATTTGTTTGTGCTGAACCAACAATACCGTCGGCATGTGGTCCAACTCTCTATTTGGTTTTATCAAGTATTGATCGTGGCACATCTGGCAATATCTCGTACAATAGACCAGACTGAGAATAGATTAGCTCAAGCTGTTGAGCTCTCATGATTGCATCTTCTTCGGAAAACACTCCCGAAGTTGCGACGTCTTTGGATAACTATGGGACCAAACACTTAAGGAACCACTCAAGAAGGAATTCTGGTGGGACTGGCACCTTAATCAAACTCTTCCAACGTCTCCATTCTCGGATGCGATCAGAGATATGGTCCGCTTTTGTTTGTTCGAAATTGGCCAACAATTTTGTGCCAGCATCGTATCTCACAGGTAATTGGAAATGGTTTAGAAAATCCATTGCCAAGTCGCTGAAGGAAGAGTATCTTGAGCGGTCGAGCTCAATGTACCATTTCGCAGCACTCCCAATGAGAGTACATTGAAACAATCGCAACTGTACGGAGTCATCTTTCAATGAATTAGATGAGCACCAAAGGTGAAACGTAGTCACATGATCTCCTAGATCTTTGTTATGCTTGGATTCAAACTTTGGTATGTCTGAAGGCAACTTCGTCGGCATAGGGGGCCAACGCGGATCATGACAGATAGGGTCGTTCAACAACCTTGTTAAGTCTGGCAAATGAAAGGTTTCCCGGAAAGGTAGTTTGTGTTGTTGGTGATAACCATGGAAAAAGGGGCCTGGAGTTTGACTGGCACCAGGTTGCTAGGAAAAGTTGGGTTGCTGGCCCAAGTTCTGGTAAAAACCATGTCCATGACTAGTGTACGGATTTTGCGTTTGAGGAGACATCATCAGATGATTCTCGAAATAGGACATAGATGGTTGGGCGTGCATTACATTCAGAGGACTTTTGGAAGGGTTGCCCCATGTCGATCCCATGGGCATAGGTACTGCATCTTGCCTAAGGTTTCATTGGTTGTGAAAAGATTTTCCCTTGATTAGAATTCCTGACGAGGGAACTGATCCCTGCCAAAAATTCCAAGGTACTGATGCGGAAGAAGATCCTGGGTGTGCCCCTTGTGTAGGAATAGTACCCTGCATAGGATTAGATTGTCCATAACCGGGGTTGCCCCCAGTCGATAAAGTAGCTGATGAGAATACCAAACACATCGAACAAAGATAATGGTGTCGAACCTACTGGCATATTATGAGAAGGTGGTCCTTGACTCCCTGCTCTAAATGAAATGTGGTGTGTGTTCGACCCGACGGATTGTTGGTAGCCACTGTTGAGCGAAGGGGATGAAGGAGGTATATGACCTCCTCCGTAAGGGAAAGCGTTAAAGGGAGATAAAGTGCCCACCATGGGTCCTTACAGAGGAGCGTTAGAGATCCCTGCCCATAGACCTAAAGTCGGTAAAGTGGAGTAGGAAAGTACATGACTTGTACCTAAGCTAGGCATCCCGTATGAGAATGGAGGGCTTGTCGCACTCTGCATGAAAAGAGCAGTGGTCGCCACCAAAGACAGGATCATACCACTGCTCGAGGAAGAGGCAGTCGAGACCATGGTGTCTCAGACCAACGATGGTGGTTTAGGAGGGGGAACACCCCCTGTTTTGACAACCGTAGTGGGAATAAGAGAATTCCCTAAAGAAGTGACAACATTTGCTTCCATTGCTGCGTGCGACACTGTCTGGCATTCATAAGGATAAATCTGTACGATGATGGGCATCAAACAATCAATGATTGGAGTTTTGAGTGGACCGAGAGCTTCCGTTCCAAGGTTTGAAATAGTTGGTTCCTCCATATTTTGGTTGGGCACAGTTTCCTGTGACCCGATCACTTCAAAAGACCCTTGTTGGTCTAGCTTTCACCTTAGCGGTGGTGGGGGTGGCTCTAGTGTAACCAGTGGTAGGCCAAGAAGCCTTCGTGACCGGCGTAGCTTGTGATCCTCTACTTTGTAAGAAGATCAAAGACACACTAGGGATTTCTATTCATTCAAAAACAACACACACTAGAAAAAGTCCCTACGAGATAAAACAGGCAATGACTAAACTTATTTGGAAGAATGGTTACAACAACCAACACTATAGAAACTTATCGGTGCAAGTGCAACTTGAAAACGGAAGCACCCTCTGGGTATACTTTGCAAAGTGTGGCTCGATGTCTGTCCTAGGTACCTTGTTCTACCCTCACAGTCATCTATGTAAGTCCCTAAAATAATGGCAACTAGGTTGCCAGCACGTGAACAGTCACCATGAGGGTATAGTCGACAGTGGGGTGGACCGCAATGAGCAAGGTATCAAGCCCGAAACCTGTCAAGGGTATCGAAAGAAATTGGTCCGAAAGACAACTAAGGACCTCGAATGGATTCGAGACCCTCGAAGCTCTGTGGCAAATGCAATCGATGAAATCCCAAAACAAGCCCTCTATATGCGTTCCCCACTACGCTTGGTTCGGCTTTGGAGGGGTTATCTCTGCTACCTTTCTGCACGCGACCTTGTATTTATCCCCTATGTTAGAGGGGGGTCCCGTATAACTTTCACGATACTGGACCTTTAACACTCCCTAGCACAGACTCTTATGTATGTTTTGCAGCCTTGAAGAGTTTCCTCTCCAACCTAAATCAAGGCTCCAGCGTAGACTAGTTGATGGACCCTACAAACATAAAGTCTAGTTGAATTTAATTAATTATTAATTTTTATGGCTTGTCTTAAGTCAAAGGTTATAAAAGTGACTAGTGATGTTTTGAGAGACGAAAGAAAAGATAAACAGAAAGATGGAAACAAAATAACTTCTTCTCGACAAAATTTTAATCAACTTTTCAAACTAAATTTTTTCTAAGATGTTTGAACTCTAAACTCAAAACATGATTTCGCTCGACTACAAGCTACTTATTGTCCTAAGTAAACAACCAAGAACTTATGAAAGAAAAACTTTTCCTGGTTATTTATGCAAACCAACAACTACTTAACCAAACCAAGAAATAAAAGAGTTTTTTTTTTTTATCTAATGCTCGCAAAGAAAAAAGGAAAAATGACGACAAGTAAATACCAAGAAAACTTTTGGCCTAAGTGCAGATCGCAAAGAGTTATTGACAATAACACAAACTGATGAAAGAAGACTCTCACACTTGTCTAAAAACCATATGAAAGAAAAAATTTTGAGGAAATCTTTTTAATGAAAAAGAAAGCTATTGTTGTGATCAGACCTAAGTGGTCGACTGCTATGACTGAGACCAAGAACACTGAGAGGTATAACTCTTGACAAGGAAAAGGATGACTGTCTCTCCTTATTAAAAAAAATAAATAAAAATTCTCAACAGGCACGCAACTGACAGTTCAACAACTAGTGTGTGCATGTGAGCTATACAAGGTTAGGGAACGTGTACACACATGAAAACCTTATGCAAGCTGCGTGTACCTTTGCAACTCTTCAAAAATAAAAAGACAAGCAATCAAACACTGACAAAGACTACTGGTACTGAGAACCAGAATCTCTTGAAAACTCAGAAACTTACTTTTTCAAAAAAGAAAAGAAATTCAAGGAAAATTTCATAGAACAAAACCAATCTAAGGTGGTACCTAAGCTACAAACTACAAAAACAGAGACCATAATGAGTTTCAGAAAAACCCTGAGAAGGATCACTTCTGACAGGGAAGAGGATGACTACCTCTTTAATAAAAAAATTATGAACTTAGCCATGCTATTGTCACTTCATCAGCTAGCATGTCCACGTGGGTTGTGTGAAGCTTGGGAACATGTACATGCATGTAGGCCTTATATAGGCCGCGTGTACCTTTGAGACTTCCCGAAAAGAAAATGCAGCCAAGCAAAGAAAGAAGGGAATACTGGTATGGAAGACCATAATCCCTACTAGCTCAGACTCTTGTAGAAACTCAGAAAAAAGGTGATGAAACCAATTTAAAACTACCAAAAAGTATCCCTAGAAAACCCGAGAGATCCCCAGTACGGTTGCCAATTCTGTTGTGACTGGGAAATCCCCCTATGGACTAGCACTTAGGTTTTTATCATGCAAGTAGAAAAGACCTAAATATTCCTACTTTTTACCATCATCCCAGACCTAATCCCCATTATTCTTAAGAAAATACACAGTTAAGAAGATCAAGTGAACATACCTTATTTCTGATGTTTGGTATCGATCCCTTTTCACGCTTGGTCACTCTTTGACTACAAATCTCCTCCCAAGGCTGACCTGCATTCACAAAATACAAGCAAAGAAATCCACATGCATTTGATCTATGGATTAATGGGTTAGAGATTTAATCAACATTTACGCGATAAATAATGAAAACCTCATATGGTGGGACGGGAAAAGTACTTCTTTATTATTAACTTCACTAAAGCAACTTACAATGATGAAGATGACCACTTCTCCACGAATCTGGTCCTGGGATCCTCTTTTACTGTGCACAAATTGCTAACACACTTGCTTCTCTTCTTCTTTGAAATCACAAAATGGTTGCAGAATCTTGGGCAAGGGGAATGCTAATTCGGGTAGAGTTTCTTTACTATGATTTTCCTCCTTTCAAATGGGACCCCTAACCCTTCTTTTATAGGCTAGAAGGAGCTAGGTATTTATTCGAGTGACTGGCCATGCATGGTTGAAAGATTTAGTTAACTTACCCAAAACTATGTGTTCCGTCAGCAACTTTCCATTTTTCATGCTTTTGTAGGTACACATGGGCTGTAATGGGCCAGCTAGCGTGTACACGCCGACTGTAGTGGAGCAGGGTGTGTGGGCCATTAAAAAGGGTGTTTTTAAGAAGAGTTGTTCAGTACTGGCTTGGAAAAGAAGGCATATGAGATGGCCTAATGTCAGGTAAGTATGTTTGGTGAAAATTAGGGTTATAACAGAACCTTGTTCATTCAACTCTGGTAGGTTGTTCTGGGTGTGGAATTTGGTTCCAATCACTTTCTTTAGGCAAGAGACATGGAAAAAAGGATGTGGTTTGGAGTGACCGGGAAAAGCTAACTAATGGGACATTGGTCCCATGCGTTTGAGAATAGTATAAGGACCATAACATTTTGGTGCAAGTTTCTGAAACTGTTGGGATTTGAGTGAAGTCTGCTTGTATGGTTGGATACAGAAAAACACCTGGTCCCCTTCAACAAATTGACATTCAAAACGACCATGATCTACCTGTTGCTTCATGCGGTTTTGATCCATTACTAAATTTTCTTTGAGAGTACAGAGAATGGTCATGGGAAAGTAAAATTGCAGTCAACCTCCTAAACCATAGAGACACTCGACATGTATGGGAGAGATGATGGGGAATTCTGTCCATAGACTGCTTTAAAAGGATTCATGCGAGTGGTAGTATGGTAAGAGGTGTTGTACCACCATTTAGATAGGGGTAACCACTGAACCCACTAATGTTTTCTGTCAGATGAAAAACACCTCAAATATGTTTCCAAACACTTGTTGAACGATTTTATTTGGCCATCAGTCCAGGGATGATAGGTTGTTCTAATATGCCATTGAGTTCCCTGGAGATTGAATAATTATTTCCAAAAATTGATGGTAAAAGTGGGATCACGGTCAGAAGCAATAGAATGAGGCATTCCATGGAGTTTGAAGATATTATCCATAAATATTTGAGCCATTGTGGATGCTGTGAACGAATGTTGAAGAGCACAAAAGTGAGCATATTTCGGAAAATGATCCACTACCACTATGATGATTGACTTATTGCCTAATTTGGGTAAACCAACAATGAAATATGTAGAAATATTCATCCAAATAGTAGGTGGAAGAGGAAGTGGTTGTAGTGTACCAGGAGGTTGAACATTCTCTCCCTTGTGTTTACATGTATCACATTCGACCACAAAGGTGCATATGTCATGTTTCATACCGTCCTAGAAGAAATAACATTTGACCCGTTCATAAGTTTTGGTAAAACATGAATGGCCCACTGTAGGTGAAGCATGAAACTTAGAGAGCACCTTAGATTTAAGGGTCGTATGTTTGCTTAAATACACGTGAATTTTATAGAGAAACTCTTCATTGCGTGAAGAGTACCCTAGAGTAGCTTAGGGATCTTGTTGAAGTTTTTGGATTAGGATGGAAATTTTGGGGTCTTTCAATCATTCCTGTCGAATAACCTTAATCCAATTGGAAACAATGAATGAGAGGGAAAAGAAGGACCCGTCTTCTTCATATTCCCCTGAAAGAGCATCAACCACCGCATTTTCTTTTCCCTTCTTGCAAACAATCTCGTAATCATATCCAAACGACTTCGTCACCTATTTTGTTGCTCTGGGGATGAAATTAGTTCTTCCAAAAAGTACTTAAGGATTTGATGATCTAATTTAATTTGGAAGCGTTGTCCCAATCGATAAGGGCACCAAAGATCCACTTCATCTAAAATAACCAACATTTTCTTTTCATAAATCAATTGGCCCAAATGTCGGTATGACAATTATTTACTGGTGAAAGCCAAAGGTCGTCCATCTTACATGAGGACTACCCCGATTCCTCTCCCTGATGCATAACATTATAGAAAAAAAGGTCTTGGTGAAGTCAGGTAGGGCCAGTACAGGAGTAGTACAGATAGTGTCTTTCAAAGCTTAGAAGGGTTGGTCAGTTGCTGGATTCCAATTGAAAACCTTATTTTTAAGGAGAGTTGTGAGAGGAGTTGCGTTTTTCCATAATTCTTAACAAACTTGTGATAATAGCCTGTTAAACCCAGGAAACCACAATTAATTTTAAGAGTTTTAAGGGGAGGCCAATTTTTCATAGTTTCAATTTTCATAGGATCCACCCTTACACCATCCTTGCCAACAATATCATCCAAGTACTCAACTTCAAATATGCTAAAAGAACATTTAGACTGTTTGAGTAAAAGTTGGTTCTTGGATAGGATATGAAGAAATTGATCTACATGGGTGAGATGGGTTGGCCATATTTTACTATAGATGAGAATATCATCAAATAAAACTAAGACAAAGTGATAGAGGAAAGGATGAAAGACATGATTCGGGAGACTCTGAAAAGTGGAGGGGGAATTACAAAGACCAAAGGGAATGACCAACGACTCATAGTGGCCCTCATGAGTGTGAAATGCAGTCTTGGGGATATCTTACTCTTTCATATGTATATGGTGGTAGCCATAATAGAGGTCAAGTTTGGTAAAGTATTGAGACACATCGAGTTCATCCAGAGGGTCATCTATGATGGGAATGGGAAATTTGTCCTTGATGGTAAGTTTGTTAAGGGAACTAAAATAAAGACACATGTGCCCAGTTCCTTCCTTCTTGAGGACCATGACAACAAGGGAAGAATAAGGTCTGGTAGTAGGATGGATAAAATCCGCTGCTAACAATTCTTGGACAATTTTCTCATTTTCATTTTTTTAAGCAAAGGGATGCCGATAAGGGTGAACATTGGGAGGAATACTGCTTGATATTAAAGGAATGGAATGGTCATGATCTCTGCAAGAGGGAGAAAGGCCCTGGGGAGTTTGAAAAATAGTGGGCTGGTGGGAAAGGATAGCATAAAGTTTGGGGTGTACTGAGGGTGTCTCAACTACTTGAATGGAATGGAGTTTGGAAATGATGCCATAATAAAAAAAATTGAGTAATTTTTCCATGTAGTGGGAATTGAGGATCTCCGGAGAACCTACTGTAATGCCTTGGAATTTATATTGTTTTTCGTCATGTTGGAATTACATGGTTAAATCCTTAAAATCCATGGTTATGGGGCTAAGAGTGCGTAACCATTCAACACCAAGAACAATGTCACAACCACCCATGTCAATTGCAAACATGTGAGATTTTAGGTTATACTGACCAATTTTTAGGCACACATTTTCACAATGCCCCCCACATTTCATGGAACCACCATTGGCTATCATGATTTGAAAATTATTGACAACACAAATATAACAATTGATTTCTTGCATAAGGCGACAATGAATGAAATTATGAGTGTTTCCACTGTCAACTAGGATGATGAATTTCTTGTGCTTAATGTAACCAATCACTTTGAGGGTTTGGGGAGCAAGAAAACTAGTGAGAGCATTAAATGAAATCAGTGGTTCAACTTCAAGAGGATCAAAGGGCGATGGAATATTATATGTTTGGTGTAGCTCTGCTTTAGGAGAAACCTCAACATATTCATCAGAAACATCCTTTGAAATGGCCATAAAAAAATTATGTTCTTTAGTCTTGTGCCCTGGAAAGTATTTATCATCATAATTATATTAGAGATCCCTGAGTCAGCGTTTATCCATTTTTTCCCATGTTAATTTTTGGACTTTGAGAGGAGTGGCCTAAGGAGTAGGGGTGGTGGGTTTAGGGTGAGGAACACAAGATGGTTTTCTTCTCTAGGCCAATATGACATGTTGTGCCTCCTCGGCATGTTTAGTTTCTTCCAACCAAGTCTAGGGGCGAGCTATTATGACATGGGCTCAGATTTCATCCTTGAGGCCACTGAAAAAAAAACATTCCTGGAAAAAACCATCTATCATGCCCTCCATTCTTAAAGCCAATTAGTGCTCAAAGTTAGAAATAGAATCTTCCATTGCTCCAAATTATTTCAACTTGTTCAGACATCCTAAAGGGTGGATGTATGTGTCAAAGAATTCATACAGCTCGACAACCAATTATGACCAAGAAACATACCCTTGATGTGCATTTCTATGCCATTTCCACTATTTCCATTGTTCCATATCCAAATAGAGAATTATGTAACAAAGCTTGGTCAACTCATCAGTAATGCCATGCAGGGAGAAATAGTGTTCCATTTGAGTGACCTAGGTTGTTGGATCCAAGCCATCAAATTTGTTCATCTCAACTCTAGGAAGATGGTGGTCACGAGGTAGGAAGTTGGAATGAGAGTGTAGAGGCCGGTTGGAGTCAACATATTCACTATAGAGAGGTGGGTCAGAGGAGGAAGGACCATATAATTTTTTCATGAATTGTTGGAGAGTGGAATTGAATTTATCAATTTGGCTACCTAGTTGTTCTTGGATGTAGTTCATTTTGGCATGAATGGTGGGAATGTCAATATTCACTTGGGCTTGAAGGGAAGTAAGGTAATTATTCAATTTTTGATTGGTTTCTTCTTGGCGGGTGGGAGCCATGAGGGGAAGAGGAGTGGGTTTATGGGAAAAAAATAAGATAAGTGATATATATCACTACGATCAGGGAAACGAGAGGAAATCAATGGGTTAAGTGGGAAATAAGGGTGTTTGTAGGGGTATGGTCCATGGGGTAAAAAAATAGTTAAAAATGATAGGTATCACAACAATTGGGGAGAAAAGAGGAATCCAATGAGATAGGTCTCAAATAAAGGTGCAAACAAAACTCGTAATTTTTTTACGTCTGCGGAGTTATACTCCAAACTAAATAATACTACAGTGTCAAAACACCCAAATTGTTAACAAAAAAAAGTGTAGTAATTTCACAACCATGATGCAGGAGGTAAGGTTGCGGGGCCAAAATATCTTGTATGTTCCTTGTCTGGTATGTTTCCTCAGGGTTAGGGTTTGCAAGGTGCCTATGGAGAAGGGTTTCCCTATGCTATAGATCTCTGATATACGTGGAGGGTAGAACATTAGTACTCAACCCAATATCTCAGGGAACCAACTAAGGAGGATCTACCATACCCTTAGTTGTACTACTTGATTACCCAGGTACTAGAGAGTATCTTCCCGAGTGTTGTTCTCGGTGGTACTATAACAGTCGGACGACAAATCAATTGATCTAGGGATGGTTTCAAGACACCTAGGGGACTCCTGATATACTTTTCGGTATGTGGGAGTGATGGATGTGTGCATTTCGATATAAAGAGGTACTACTCGAGGGTACTGTTATCCCCGATCTCTAGGGATAACTAGGAGATCATGTCTCGAGGCCCATAGGTCCTAGACATGAAGACCGAGAGCATGATTGACCTAAGCATGGCCATGGAGGGCCCATCCTTCTTCTTCTTCGCCAGACTTGTCCTGTTAGCAGCAACAACTTCCATCACCATTGGCTTAGACTTGCATCAGAGAGGAATCTTGCTCCATGAGGTAATTGGTCCAAGGTATCATGGTATGTGTCATGTTTGATCATTATAACCTTCTTATATATGCATCACGTTCCTTACATTTCTGATGACTGCTTGGATCTTACACTAATCCACTTGAGCATTGTTGGGGGGGTTTATGGGGTGACCTAGCAAGTTTCTATTCATGGGTTTTGGTTAGCCACTAGGGGGGAGTTGTAGAGCCATCGTCTGCTCCCACCATTTTATCATTTTACATCTTATCTCCCATTCATCCATCCCATTCCCCTAGTTCGGCCATTAGGATGACCTTTTGAGGGTTACACTTTGTCCTGTGGGAAGAAGGGGCTAAAGGCCCAGGGGGTAAAAGAAGTTGGTAAGAGATAAAAGCCATAGGAAATGAAACCTAGAGATTCTTCGCCCAGGGATCCCCGAGAAGGCAATAAAAGGCCTCTCGATAAGAAACAAAAGGGACCCTAAGAAAAATAATAAAACAAGACCTAACCAAGAGGATGGGAGGTCTCATCACGAGCCAAGCCATTATGTTCATAGGTATCTAGCAGTATGGCATTGCCATCATCTGGTCACCATGCCAGAGTAGTGACCTTTGGTTGCATGGCTAAGGGAAAGGGGGTCTCATCACGAGCCAGCCTTATCATTTCTACGAAAATACCAGTGGGTAACACTGTCAGCTCTGGTCACCATGCCAAGGCAGTGTCCTCTGGTCAGACCTTGA
>JZKD02S0061302.1:265648-311815 GCA_000966675.3 Picea glauca
TAAGCATATTTCAGTCATTTGTTATTAATGAAATGAAGTCTTATTTCCGCTGCATCTCTGCGTTTATGTGTATTTCTGTATTTCATTGTGTTCCTACATAAATCCGGATCAGGTGAATAAATCCAAACAATATACACCTAATGATGTTAATAAAGAAATTTATGGGCCTAAAAGAATGTGCCCTAGCTCCAAATAGATGGCGTGTCGAAGATACAATCAATATATGTCAAACAGTTCCTCCAAAAATGCTCCCTTTTCCAAGTGCATATCCCATACTTGCCATAAAATATTATATTTAACAAAAATAACTCCAAAAAATCACTCTATGAATGGTAGAAGTAAAAAATGAAAGTCGAAGGTAAGGAGGGCGAATTATTCCAGGAAAGAATATACATTGTATTTAAGGAATGAAATATTTCCAAACATGGCATAACATAGGTGTGAGATTGAAATATCATATTACAAGCTCTAAATAGAAAGGTGGTTGGGTCTAGGAGATGTTAAATAAGGTATGATCCCCTTCAAAGGAAGGTGCATCGATCCAAACCATAAATAACAAGGACAAGACTACCTCATGTATTTAGGAAGGTTTTTCAACGAAGTGTGCTTTAGTTCTAAATATAGTATTTCTCTACAACTTAACAATTTCCTCCTTAAACAATGGCCTACTATAAACTAAATTAAACTCTAGTGAAGTGAAGTACACATGTTAGAGGAAGGTCTTAAGTGAGACAAGTTTATTTAAGTAAATAATAGCAATAAGGAGAGTCGTAAGAAGGTGTGAGGAATTTTCCTCCATAGGAGTGCCCCCTGTCCAAGTAAAAAGATAACCTCAAGGCTTGTGTGCTTTGGTTTTTTTAAATATTGCATTTCATCTCATGTGGGGCTGACCATTTTGTTAATATGGATCCAAACCATAAAAAATCAATTTCTTCAAAATGACCTAAAATTTGAATTTAATGATGTATGCCATATTGGGTCCTCAAAAATATGAGCAACCTACTAAAAATAAAATGCTAGAAATTGACCAAATTTCATGGTCTCATAAACACTAAAATATGAACCCTAAAAATATTTCTAAAAATAGAAACATCTATGATATCCCTCAAATTCGAACCATATGCCTATCTCCATAAGAAAATACCAAATATATGATTAGATCTAAAAAAATTATAACTTTCAATAAAAATTTTTTTTCCAAAAAAGTGAATCTTGAAGTCAAGAAAGTGAAAGGCATTGATCTGACCAAACACTTTAGGAGTCTTTAACCTCCCATACATGCTCTAATTGTTGAAATAAATATGCAAGTATGGGGCATGTGCTTCCAATTGAAAACATTTCCAACTAAGAGTGTAAATGTGATGTGTCCTTTAAAATTTACTTGTCTCCTAATTACCTGCCCAAAATACTTGTTCAATCTTCAAAACTTTAGCAATAAAGACTTGAAGCCATGTCTCAAGTCTGACTAGTTCTCATGAATAGTCAATGATAAATGGTGGATCGACCAACCAAGCCATGTTGTAATGTACCCACAAACCATCTTGCTAAACCCTAATTAAAACAAACAAATAAGGATATTTTTGGAGGCCACTTTTCAACATTACACGGAGTGGGAAAAATGTTTCTTCAGCGTACTATGTGTTTTCTGAGAGGACGTTGCACGTGATGTGCCTTTTCTAGCAAGAGGATGTAAGGATTTCTCTAAGAGTGATCTCTAACTAAAATATTTTGATCTGAATTTTCTAAACATGGATGTGAAGATGTTTTCCATGTTTGAGAGTATTTGTTCATGTGCATGAACACACACAATGCATGTGCTTTTATACTTACATATCTTGCACTCAAAATTCCTAAGAAATGGATGCATTCCCTATATGTATTGATATCATGGTAACTTAGATGAAGAAATATGGCTACGAAGGTTCCATGAGATCTTCATTTCTTAGTATAGAAGGAGAAATTGCAAGCCATCAACTTTCTTCCGAACCTTTACAACAAGCTATGCCAAACAAATTGTGGACAATGCCACAAGAAAGAAGAAGAAAGAAGAACCAAATGGCAAGAAATTCCATTATAGTAAATAAAAAAAAACTGAGATGTTGTTTTCCTAGTTTATGGTAGCATCATACATAAGAGCTTAAAGTACTTTAACGATTGTCAATAGAGTCCTTATCCCATTCCAATATGTTTGGGTTAACATTTGCTATCAACAAAGATTGTTGCTTTGCTAGTCCTTGATTTATCTGTGATTTATTTTTCATGCAACCCTTAGCACTAACCCTGTGTATCTTATTTGATATCTAACCAATGTTCTTTAAGAGTTCTCAATCTCTCCTTTTCTCCCATGAAAATAATTTCTCATAAATTTCAACAAACAAATTTTCTTTGATTTCTAACCCATTTAAGTCCAAAAGGTAAGATGATCAAACTGTTTCTTTTGAAATGACCATTGAGCTACAGTGTTCTTTGATTTCCCTTTCTTTACAGGAGAAACTACGAGGAAATTCTATGGTCATTGTTGCTAGACAAGAATGCTTGTTTATATGCATAAACATCCAGTGCAGTGTGCCATATTTATATAATGGATGCTGAAAAACACATCTAGTGTGGTGTGGCTTATTTATACAATGGATTCTGAAAAACACTGTCAAACTTATTGATAGGCAACTTAGTCTTATTATTTCGAAGTAGTTCTTAAATGTTTGCAAAGCAATGAGATGAACTCACAAAATCAAAATATTAAAAAGGTAAATCTATATTAAAAGACTCTATGAAAGTAACAAAAATAAAAGTTCTTCTCATTCGAAGTACAGTCTTACCTTAAAAAAATAACAAACGAAAAAATAATGAAGAATGAAGTAGAGTTTTTTCCTTACAACCATTAACATCCTGGCTCTCAGTGGCTGAATGCACTTCAGTGCCTATAATAGTGAGTAAAGAGGTAATAAAATGTTCCGCTAAGGTATTGAATCCAAGATGAGAGGCTGGATACAATGCTTTGATTACCATGACATAAAAAATGGTTGAACATACCATCTTCACATAACAAATATAAAAATGATGTTTTTGCCAAACTTTGGTCTCTGGCCATAAATAGTTCAATCTCAAATTGTAAATTAATGCAACATCCTTTTCAATTCCTCTGAAATCCAAAATGGTTTAGATATCTCCATATTAAGACAAGCTAGATATTGCCGAGTATTCTAAGTTTAAAATATCCATATGTGGTTGACCTCATTTTGAGAATTGACTGTCCATAATTTTGGAATGGAAAACAATGGACATAGTTAATCCCTAAAACCAATGCAACAACTCAAGGAACTGCGAAAGCCTAAATAACTTAATGTTCCTCTGTTTCCCTACGGGAGAGAGTTCCATCACAAAAAAACATAATTTTTGCACATACAAGCCTAACTTCTAGGACATAAGTGAATTTTTCTATAGAAGAAGTCATTTTCTAGAAGGTGATCTTCATTCATGATTACAAACTCATCAGCGGAAAATAAGCGCAAGCTTTCAAAATTTATGATGTCAGAAGTACAAGGGGATGGATTCTTCCTGATTACAAATAAAAAATACTTCAACACTCCAATCATGAATGCCACCAAAAAGGATTGAATCTTATAGTTGGTAATGTCGAATTAAAATTCATCAATGGTACGCAAAATTAGTTATTTCTTGATTATATTATGCCCTTCTATATTAAATGTTACAAACCAAAAACAGATTACTGCATTTGTTCATCTTAAAAAAAATCTGTAATAGCTATATCCACTAGTAATTTAACACACTGCTGAAAAAAGTATGTGCATGTCATATTCAACAATGACCAAAGGATTATAGAAAAGAAAGCATAGCAATCAACAGAGAGCGACCATTCCTTCTAACATTAATTCAAACGAAAGCTTTTGAAAGCAGACCAACCAGGTAAATTTTTGTGCCTCAATGTCCTAGTGCATTTCAACAATCTGCTGACAAATGGTTGCATAAGCAAATATTTGGCGGTGTAAGGTTTCCATCTATTCATTGTCAGGACTTGTCCATGCGTTCTATTGTACAATATGGGTTGCAGCAGAGGAACCACACATGTCTGAAAAGTATCAAAGGATCCTCCTTCACTCATAGTAACATTAGCATCTGCACTTGCACTTTGTTCTGATTAGAGCTGCACCATCGCCTGCATTTCTTCTGGTTGAGCATCCATGTTGGTGGAAGTTGTGGCATGTTCCCACATTTTCCTCTTTCTTTGATCCCTCATTCCCATACAAAGGCTTGCAGATCTTTCCATGTAAAATGTACTATTATTATCTAGAGATTTCTTCGAAATAAGAAAAACAATATTGGTGGATAATGGTGAAAACATGAAACGACATTAATAGCATGAAGTTACCTACCTTGTATGAGAGTAGGGAGGATGATTACGATTAGGCAAGAATGAGATTTCCCAGAAAATTATGGGACTTTGATTGGGTTTGGTTTTCTTAAAATATGCAGAATCCCTGAAGGATTGTGTCCATCAATGCTTAACAAGCGGGCATTCTTCCCATGACAAGTAGTAGTGGTTAAATTTGACATTTATCCAATTTTTCTTATTTTATTTTGTTGTTATATACTTGTCAATTTTAAATTCTGCATTTTCATTACTCACGTCTACATAATTTTTATAATTGAGCGGACAAGTGGAAAATTTAACCATATGCATCTATTTGAATCATTTTGAACAGTACTGAAATGTTCAGTGGAGTTATTGCAAGGCTGTAACTAAATCACCATAAACGTTGGTTGGAGGCTGGAGCTATTGTGAGGCTAGATTTAGTTGGAGTTATCTTCACTACAAATTGACATAATATCAAAACTTGCGTTTTTTAAGGAGACATATCAGAAACTTGTTTTTTTTAAGGAGACATATCAGAAACTTGCCATCTGTCCATCAGAAACATATTAGAAAATTTCCATCTGATTCCCTTCACCCTTACTCGTGGACATATCATATCATAATCTTGTCATTTGTCCATCAACAATTAACGAATCTTCTCCCTCCATGTGTCTTCCATGGTATGTACTATTGACAATACTACTCGTCCTCATTCCAGCTGGCCTGATGAACCTGCTTTTTGAATTCTTGTCGTGTAGTGATGATCATGCATCCCTGGGAGATCGACAAGTTATCGAATCCAAAACTCTGGCACATATCGAAGCTAGGGCCTTGACCATTTATTTCAGTCTGGAACGCAAACTAGCAGGGCCCTAAAATGTTCCTCAAGGGAAGGAACAAACCCTTGGTCTAGGGTTACTCTTCAAGGACTAAATGCAAGTCCTTCTTGGCACCAAGGAATTTTACCATGAGATTTCCATGTTTCGGTCCCAGAGGGGTGTCTGGGAGTTCGCTTAATATGGTGGAATTTAAAGGACATTTATTTGAAGAAGATTTTGTATGCCAGATTAACAAACACAGGAGGAAAAAAATTAAACTTACAGATGAAAACATGCTCACTGATAAAAAAAATCCAAACTTCTTCCCCATATCGCAGACCCACTCAACAACCATTAATTCTCAATTTCCTGGTTGATACTTCGTCAAAATTGGTTGATGCTACTCTATATAGATAGATGATTGGATTGTTGATGTATCTGACGAATACGAGGCTATATATATGTTTTGTTGTGAACAACCTGAGTCAGTATCTGGTAGAACCCAGACATGTTCACCTTGTTGCTGCAAAACATGTGATGAGATACCTTAAGGGTACATTAGACTTTAGTCTCTGTTACATTACAGATCACAACTTCAGACTGGTTGGTTATACTAATTCAGATTGGGGTGGAAGTGTTTCTGATAGAAAGAGCACTTCAAGATGGTGTTTCAGTCTAGGTTCAGCCATGACATCATGGCAGAGAAATAAGCAATCCAATATTTCTCTCAGCATGGTAGAAGCGGAATACATTGCATCATGTTCTGCCAATTGTGAGGCCATATGGATTCAGAAGTTGTTGACAAGTCTATTCGATCTGAAGATGGAAGCCATCATGATTCTATGTGATATCCAGAGTTGCATAAAGATGATGGAGAACCATGTGTTCCATGATAAGTCGAAGCACATAGAAATATGGTATCACTACATTTGTGATATGGTGCAGAGAGGAGTTGTAAAGATCCAATATGTTGGAATGAATGAGCAGGTTGCATATGTGCTGACCAAGCCTCTGTCTCGTGTAAAGTTTGAATACTTTCGAGACAAACTTAGTATTTTCTGAAAGGAGCTCCCTCGAAAGGGGGAGTGTTGCTGATGATACTATGGTATCCTGACTAACAACAGGTAGCTTAGTTAGGATTTTATATCCTAGGGGACTGGTCATCCCTAGAAATATCCCAAAGGTCTGGTAAGGACGGTCTCTCAGAGTACCTGTGCATGTATATGACAGTTGTGGTTAGTAGTGGTAGCTCTGTTAGGATTTTATATCCTAGGGAATCGTTTTATTCTTGGGAAAATCCCAAAGGTCCGGTAAGGACGGTATGTCAGAGTACAACATGGTATCTCTATTAGGATTTTATATCCTAGGGAATCTTATGATTCCTGGGTAGATCCCGAAGGTCCGGTAAGGATGGTTTGTCAGAGTACCACAAAATTTTTTCGTTGCACCTGCCTCATTCTATTTCTATATGACGATGATGTTGTTATCTCAACCTCGTGTTGATGATGTTGTTGTCTAAGCCTCGTGCTTATGATGCTGTTATTTCAGCCTCGTGTTCATGATGTTGATTGATTCAGCCTTGTGTTGTTAATGATGTTGCACCATCCTCGTTTTGTTAATGATATTGTACCATCCTTGTTTTATTAATGATGTTGTACCAGCCTCGTGTTGGTGATATTGTTGCTCTAGATTCATGCTATTTATGTTGATGTTTCAGCTTCATGCTGACGACGACGATGATGATGCTATTCCAACTCCATGCTGTGAATGATGATGATGATGTTATTCTATCTCCATGATGTGAACATTGATGATAATGCTATTCCATCTCCATGCTATGAACGATGATGATGATACTACTCCAGCTCCATGTTGTGAACGACGATTTTATTGATGATGAGAAAAAAATTCGATGATTTGTAGATATGTGAGTGAATGTTACAGATGTTGATGATGTTGTTTCCCTCTCTCTCTCCTGATGATGTTGTATTGGATTATGTCAGAAGAATACCCTTCTTGTTAAGGGGGAGTGTTGAAATATTGTAACTGCGAAGAATATTCTAATTATAATTGAGTTATTATTATATAGATCAAATCCCCTTTTGTGGATTGATCATGCCGAGTCTTGCATAAGTAAAAATCCCCTATTGTGGATTGGGAAAACCATATCTATATGGTGGCATTCAAGAAGTCGACATCTACGGTTTATTAAAGTGGTTTTAACCACTAGTTGAAGAATTCGGCCCTACTTGATGAAAGGACATCACCCTAGCACCTATCAGCTAGTATAAATAAGAGAGGATGGCGCCTCATTCACTCACTCACTAAGTCACTCATCTAGTGTGCAAGTTTTGAAGGAAGATGCAGTTAGAAGAAGGATAGAGAGGCACATGCTCAATCTTTGATTATTATTAGTGGTTTGATCTTTAGTCTTGGCATTGTATTGGCATTCTATTAATTAGGAAGTTTTTGTTGAGTTTTCTCCCCCATGAGGGTTTCCCAAGATAAAATGTTGTGTACCTTGTGATTGTGTTTCTTTCAATGATCCTTATGATATTATTCTCTAGTAAATTAAAAATAACTTAATAACAACTGTAAATTTAACAATATGGTTATGAACCGCCTAAATGGAAAGATCTTGCACTAATTAATACTAAGGTTTAATATGTAAGGCATAATCTAGAGGAAGAACATAAAATAGTCCAAATATTAAAATAAAGCTTATCAATAGATCATAATCGAATGAAACAACTAGCAGACCAACATAGGTCAAAAAGCGAATTTCAAGAAGGTGACTGGGTGTTCGTATGACTCCAACCCTACAAAAAATTATCCCTTAAGCAACAAGGAAAAAACAATTTGGCTCCAAAATTGTATGGACCCTTTCAGATTAACAAAAAAAATATCCAAGTTTCTTATAGACTAGAATCGCCAGAAACTTGTCGCATCCACAACATTTTCCACGTCTCATGCCTCAAGAAAGTGCTTGGGCAAGCTCAACCAGTTCAAACAAAAATTCTTGAATTCGGTGACGAAGGAAGAATTATTTTAGAACCAGAAGGTATTCTTGCCACCAAGGAAAAGGTGTTACATTCCATAACCATTAAGGAATATCTCATCAAATGGAAATACCTTATAGAATAAGATTCACCGTGGGATTCAAAACATTTTCTTCGACAATACCCATCACTACCCTTTGAGGAAAAATCAAAATCTTAAGGGGGTGGAAATGTTACGAACATATAATAATAATGATAATAATAATAATAATAATAATAATTTAAAAGGTCAAGAGGCACGCACCTCTTCAGGAAGAGGCATGTACCTCTTCACCCTGTGACCAGTCAATGCTATACAATAATCTATCACGGGGGTCATTTTATCATATTCATATTAAATCAATCAAAATATCTTATTCATAAACATTCATTCTTCAGTGAATAACAATCTACTTGTTACAATCCTATGCATTTAGTTTGATCCATCTTGGATTAAGATAAATCAAGGATCTATATCCTATTTGCATACATGGCAGGTCCCTACATGATTTGTTTCAAACACATCTACAATCCATTTGAGATGCCATCCTATGACATATTAAAGAAAAAAAGAAAAATGTAAAAACACAAACCCTAACTAAAACAAACAAATAAGGATATTTTTGGAGGCCACTTTTCAACATTACACAGAGTGGGAAAAATGTTTCTTCAACATACTATGTGTTTTCTGAGAGGACATTGCACTTGATGTTCCTTTTCTAGCAAAAGGATTTACGAATTTCTCTAAGAGTGATCTCTAACTAAAATATTTTGATCCGAATTTTCTAACCATGGATGTGAAGATGTTTTCCATGTTTGAGGGTATTTGTGCATGTGCATGCACACACTCAATGCATGTGCTTCTATAATTACATATCCTGCTCTCAAAATTCCTAAAAAATGGATCCATTCCCTATATGTGTCGATATGGTGGGAACTTAGAGGAATAAATATGGCTACGAAGGTTCCATGAGATCTTCATTTCTTAGTATAGAAGGAGAAACTGCAAGTCATCAACTTTCTTCCGAACCTTTACAACAATCTATGCCAAACAAATTGTGGAAAATGCCACAAAAAAGAAGCAAGAAGAACCAAATGGCAAGAAATTCCATTATAAAAACAACTAAGATGTTGTTTTCCTAGTTTATGGTAGCATCATACATAAGATATTAAAGTACTTTAACAATTGTCAATAGTATCCTTATCCCATTCTAGTATGTTTGGGTTAACATTTACTATCAACAAAGATTGTTGCTTTGCTAGTCCTTGATTTGTTTGTGCTTTATTTTTCATGCAACCCTAAGCACTAACCATGTGTATCGTATTTTATATCTAACCAATGTTCTTTAAGATTTCTCAATCTCTCATTTTCTCCCATGAAAATAATTTCTCATAAATTTCAACAAACAAATTTTCTTTGATATCTAACCCATTTAAGTCCAAAAGGTAAGATGATCAAACTATTTCTTTTGAAATGACCATTGAGTTGCAATGTTCTTTGATTTCCCTTTCTTTACAGAAGAAAATCCCAGACAATTAGACAAGAATTCTTGTTTATATGCATAAACATCTAGTGAGGTGTGCCATAGTTATACAATGGACTCTGAAAAATGCATCTAGTGTGGTGTGCCATATTTATACAATGGACTCTGAAAAAATTGTCAAACTTATTTATAGGAAACTTAGTCTTATTATTTCTAAGTAGTTCTTAAATGTTTGCAAAGCAATGAGATGATCTCACAAAATTAGAATATTAAAAAGGCAATTCTGTATTAAAAGACTCTATGGAAGTAACAAAAATAAAAGTTCTTCACATTCGAAGTACAGTCTTACCTTAAAAAAATAACAAACGAAAAAATAATGAAGAATGAAGTAGAGTTTGTTCCTTACAACCATTAACATCCTGGCTCTCAGTTGTTGAATGCACTTCAATGCCTATAGTAGTGAGTAAAGAGGTAAGAAAATGTCCCGCTAAGGTATTGAATCCAAGATGATTACGATTGCTTCTTGATTCAGATTGGGTTTGGTTTTCTTAAAACATGCATAATTCCTGAAGGACTGTGTCCATCAACGCTTAACAAGCGAGTGTTCTTTCCATGACAAGTAGTAGTGGTTAAATTTGACATTTATCCATTTTTTCTTATTTTATTTTTTTGTTATATACTTGTCAATTTTAAATTACGCATTTTATTAATCATGTCTACATAATTTCTATAGCTGAGCAGACAAGTGGAAAATTTAACCATATGCATCTATATGAATCATTTTGAACAATATTGAAAAGTTCGATGGAGATATTTCAAGGCTGTAACTGAATCACCATAAAAGTTGGCTAGTGGTTGGAGCTATTGTGAGGTTGGAGTTAGCTTCACTGCAACTTGACATAATATCAAAACGTGTGTTTTTTAAGGAGACATATTGAAAACTTGCCATATTTCCAGCATAAACATATCAGAAAATTACCATCTGATTCCCTTCACACTTAGTCATGGACATATCATATCATAAACTTGCCATATTCCCATCAACAATTCACGAATATTCTCCCTCCACGTGTCTTCCATGATATGTACTATGCACAATATGACACGTCCTCATTCTAGCTAGCTCAATGAACCTTATATTTGAATTCCTATCGTGTAGTGATGATCATGCATCCCTAGGAGATAGATGAGTTATTGAACCCACAACTCTTATTCATATCGAAGCTAGGGCCTTAACCATTTATTTCAGTATGGAACACATACCAACATGGACCTCAAGTGTTCCTCGAGGGAAGGAACAAATCCTCGATCTAGGGGTACTCTTCAAGGAATAAATGTGAGTCTTGCTTGGCGCCAAAGAATTTTACCATGATATTTTGATGTTTTGGTCCCAGAGGGGTATCTGGGAATTAGTTTAATATGGTGGAATTTAAAGGACATTTATTTGAAGCATATTTTGTATGTTGGATTAAAAAATACAAGAGGAAAAAATTAAACTTACAGATGAAACCATGCTCACTGATAAATTTTCTTCAAACTTTTTAGTGGCCATTAATTCTCAATTTCCTAGTTGATACTTCGTCAAAATTGGTTGATGCAACTCTATATAGAGAGATCATTGGATCTTTGATGTATCTGACGAATACCAGGCCAAATATATGTTTTTTTGTGAACACCTTGAGGTAGTATCTGGTAGAGCCCAAACACGTTCACCTTGTTGCTGCAAAACATGTGATGAGATAACTTAAGGGTATGTTGGACTTTGGTCTCTATTACATTGGAGATCATGAATTCATACTAGTTGGTTATACTAATTCAGATTGGGATGGAAGTGTTTCTAATAGAAAGAGCACTTCATAATGTTGTTTCATTCTAGGGTCAACCATGACTTCATGGAAGAGAAAGAAGCAATCCAATATTTCTCTCATCATGGTAGAAGTAGAATACATTGCAGCATGTTCCACCAATTGTGAATCCATATGGCTTTAGAAGTTGTTGACACGTCTATTCAATTAGGAGATGGAAGCCATCGCGATTCTATGTGATAACCATAGTTGTACAAATATGACGGAGAACCATGTATTCCATGACAAGTTGAAGCACATAGAAATATGGTATCACTACATTCATGATATGGTGCAGAGAGGAGTTGAAAAGATCCAATATGTTGGCATAGATGAACAGGTTGCATATGTGCTGACCAAGCCTCTGTCTCATGTAAAGATTGAATAATTTCGAGACAAACTTGGTATAGTATGAAAGGAACTCCCTCGAAAGGGGGAGTGATGTTGATGATACTATGGTATCCTGACCAACAACAGGTAGCTCAGTTAGTGTTTTATATCCCAGGGGACTAGTCATCCCTGGAAAGATCCTGAAGGTCCTGTAAGGATGGTCTATCAAAGTACATGTGCATGTATATGCCAACTGTGGTAAGTAGTGGTAGCTCCATTAGGATTTTATATCCTAGGGAATCATTTGATTCCTGGGAAAATACCAAAGGTCCAGTAAAGATGGTCTATCAGAGTACCACGTGGTATCTCCACTAGGATTTTATATCCTAGGGAGTCTTATGATTCCTGGGTAGATCCCGAAGGTCCGGTAAGGATGGTCTGTCAAAGTACCACAAAATGTTGTTGTTGCACCTGCCCCATTATGTTTCTATATGATGATGATGTTGTTATATCAACCTCGTGTTGACGATGTTGTTGTCTCAACCTCATGCTGATGATGTTGTATTTAAGCCTCGTGTTGATGATGTGTATTGATTCATCCTTGTGTTGTTAATGATGTTGTACTAGCCTCATGTCAGTGAGATTTTTTCTCTAGATTCATGCTATTGATGTTGATGTTTCAACTTCATGTTGACGATGATGATGAGGATGTTATTCCAACTCCATACTGTGAACGATGATGATGTTTTTATTCTTGTTCCATGTTGTGAACGATGATGATAATGCTATTCCAGCTCCATGCTGTGAAAAATGATGATAATACTACTCTAGCTCCATGATGTGAACGATGATGTTATTGATGATGAGAAAAACTTATGATGATTTGTATATATGCCAGTGAATGTTCCAGATGTTGATGATGTTATTTCCCTCTCTCTCTCTCCTGATGATGTTGTATTGGATTATGTCAGCAGAATACCCTTCTTGTTAAGGGGGAGTGTTGAAATATTGTAACTGTGAAGAATTATCTAATTATAATTGAGTTATTATTATATAGATCAAATCCCGTTTTGTGGATTTATCATGTCGAGTCTTGTATAAGTCCAAATCCCCTATTGTGGATTGGGAAAACCATATATATATGGTGGTATTTAAGAAGTTGACCTCTATGGTTTAGTAAAGTTTTTTTAACCACTATTTGAAGAAGTCACCCCTACTTCATGAAAGGACATAACCCTAACACCTATCAGCTAATATAAAAAAGAGAGGATGGTGCCTCATTCACTCACTCACTCAGTCACTCATATAGTGCACAAGTTTTGAAGGAAGCTGCCGTTAGAAGAAGGAGAGAGAGACACATGCTCAGTATTGGATTATTCTTGGTGGTTTGATCTTTAATCTTGGCATTGTATTGGCATTCTATTATTGAGGAATTTTTTGTTGGTTTTTCTCCCCCATGAGGGTTTCACGGGAAAAAATGTTGTGTACCTTGTGATTATGTTTCTTTTAGTGATCCTTTTGTTATTATTCTCTAGTAAATTGAAAAGAACTTAATAACATCTCTAAATTTAAAAATATGGTTACAAACCACTTAAATGGAAAGAGATTGCACTAATTAATACTAAGGTCCAAGAAGTAAGGCATAATCTAGAGAAAGAACATAAAATACTCCAAATATTAAAAGAACACTTATCAACGAATCACAATCGAATGAAACAACTAGCAGACCAACATAGGTCAAAAAGAGAATTTGAAGAACATGATTGGGTGTTCGTACGACTCCAACCCTACAAACAATCACCCCTTAAGCAACAAGGAAGAAACAAACTAGCTCCAAAATTCTATGGACCCTTTCAATTAACAAAAAAAATAACGAAGTCACTTATAGACTAGAATTGCCAAAAAATTGTCGCATCCACAACGTTTTCCATGTCTCATGCCTTAAGAAAGTGCTTGGGAAAGCTCAACCAGTTCAAACAAAAATTCCTGAATTCGATAATGAAGGAATAATTATTTTAGAACCAGAAGGTATTCTTGCCACCAAGGAAAATTTGTTACGTTCTAGAATCATTAAGGAATATCTCATCAAATGGAAATACCTTCCAGAAGAAGATTCACCGTGGGATTCTGAACATTTTCTTCGAAAATACCCATCACTACCCTTGCTTTGAGGAAAAATCAAAATATTAAGGGGGTGGCAATGTTACGAACATAAAATAATAATAATAATAATTTAAAGGTTAAGAGGAACACACCTCTTCACCAAGAGGCATGTACCTCTTCACCCTGTGACCAGTCAATGCTATGCAATAAAATTTCATGAGGGTCATTATATCATATTCATATTCAATCAATCAAAATATATTATTCATAAGCATTCATTCTTCAACGAATAGCAATTTACTTGTTACAATCCTATGCATTTAGTTTGATCCATGTTGGATTCAAATAAATCAAGGATCTATATCTTACTTACATACATGGTAGGTCCCTAAAAGATTTGTTTCAAACACATCTACAATCCATTTGAGATGCAATCCTATGAAAAAAAATAAAAATGTAAAAACACAAACCCTAACTAAAACAAACAAATAAGGATATTTTTGGAGGCCACTTTTCAACATTACATAGAGTGGGAAAAATGTTTCTTCAACGTACTATGTGTTTTCTGAGAGGACGTTGCACTTGATGTGCCTTTTCTAGAAAGAAGATTTAAAAATTTCTCTGAGAGTGGTCTCTAACTAAAATACTTTGATCCAAATTTTCTAAACATGGATGTGAAGATGTTTTACATGTTTGAGGTTATTTGTGCATGTGCATGTGCATGCACACACACAATGCATGTGATTTTAAACTTACATATCTTGCACTCAAAATTCCTAAAAGGTGGATGCATTACCTATATGTATCGATATGATGGTAACTTAGATGAAGAAATATGGCTATGAAGGTTCCATGAGATCTTCATTTCTTAGTATAGAAGGAGAAACTGCAAGCCATCAACTTTATTCTAAACCTTTACAACAAACTATGCCAAATAAATTGTGGACAATGCCACAAGAAAGAAGAAGCAAGAAGAACCAAATGGTAATAAATTCCATTACAAAAACAACTGAGATGTTGTTTTCCTAGTTTATGGTAGCATCATACATAAGAGATTAAAGTACTTTAACAATTGTCAATAAAGTCCTTATCCCATTCCAGTATGTTTAGGTTAACATTTTCTATCAACAAAGATTGTTTATTTGCTAGTCCTTGACTTATCTGTGCTTTATTTTTCATTCAACCCTTAGCAATAACCCTGTGTATCTTATTTGATATCTAACCATTGTTCTTTAAGAGTTCTAAATCTCTCATTTTCTCCCAAGAAAATAATTTATCATAAATTTCAACAAACAAATTTTCTTTGATTTCTAACCCATTTAAGTCCAAAAGTTAAGATGATCAAACTGTTTCTTTTGAAATGACCATTGAGTTGCAGTGCTCTTTGATTTCCCTTCCTTTACAGGAGAAACTCCCATGAAATTCTATGGTCATTGATACTAGACAATAATGCTTGTTTATATGCATAAACATCTAGTGCGGTGTTCCATATTTATACAATGGACTCTGAAAAATACATCTAGTGCGGTGTGCCATATTTATACAATGGAATCTGAAAAACACTGTCAAACTTATTGATAGGAAACTTAGTCTTATTATTTCTAAGTAGTTATTAAATGTTTGCAATGCAATGAGATGAATTCACAAAATTAGAATAATAAAAGGGTAAATCTGTGTTAAAAGACTGGAAGTAACAAAAATAAAAGTTCTTCTCATTCGAAGTACAGTCTTACCTTAAAAAAATAACAAACACAAAAATAAAGAAGAATGAAGTAGATTTTGTTCCTTACAACCATTAACATCATGTCTCTTAGCTGCTAAATGCACTTCAGTGCCTATAGTAGTGAGTAAAGAGGAAAGAAAATGTCTCGCTAAGGTATTGAATGCAAGATGAGAGGGTGGAGACAATGCTTTAATTACAATGACATAAAAAATGGTTGAACATACCATATTCACATAACAAATATAAAATTGATGTTTTTACCATGCTTTGGTCTTTGGCCTTAAATAGTTCAATCTCAAATTGTAAATTAACACAACATCTTTTCAATTCCTCTGAAATCCAAAATGGTTTGCAAAATTTCAAAATGGTTTAGATATCTCCATATTAAGAAAAGATAGAGATTGCCGAGTATTCTAAGTTTAAAATGTCCATCTATGGTTGACCTCATTTTGAGAATTGACTGTCCATAGTTTTGGAATGAAAAAAATGGAGGCAGTTAATCCCTAAAACCAATGCAACAACTCAAGGAACTGCGAAAGCCTAAATAGCTTAATGTTCCTCTGTTTTCCTATAGAAGAGAGCGCCATCACAAGACAACATAAGTTTTGCACATATGAGCCTAACTTCTAGGACATAAGTGAATTTTGCTATAGAAGAAGTCAATTTCTAGAAGGTGATCTCCATTCATGGTTACAAACTCATCAACAGAAAATAATCGCAAGATTTCAAAATTTATGATGTCATAAGTACAAGGGGTCGGATGCTTCCTGATTACAAATAAAAAATACTTCAACACTCCAATAGCGAATACCACCAAAAAGGATTGAATCTTATAGTTTGTGATGCAAAATTAAAATTCATCAATGGTATGCAAAATGAGTTATTTCGTGATTATATTCTTCCCTTCTATACTAAATCTTACAAACCAAAAATAGATTACTGCAGTTGTTCGTCTTAAAAAAAATCAGTAATAGTTATCTCCACTATTAATTTGACAAACTGCGGACAAAAGTATGTGCATGCTATATTCAACAATGACCAAAGGATTATAGAAAATAAATCATAGCAATCAACTGAGAGCGGCCATTCCTTCTAACATTAATTTAACTCAAAGCTTTTGAAAGCATACCAACTAGGTAAATTTCGGTGCTTCAATGTCCTTGTGCATTTCAAGAATCTACTGACAAATGGTTGCATAAGTAAATATTTGGTGGCATAAGGTTTCCATATGTTCATATGTCAAGACTTGTCAATGCATTATATTGTACAATATGGGATGTGGCAGAGGAACCCCGTTTGTCTGAAAAGTATCAAAGGATCCTCCTTCACTCATAGTAACATTAGCATCTGCACTTGCACTTTGTTCTGATGCAAGCTGTACCATCCACTGCATTTCTTCTAGTTGAGCATCCATGCTGGTGGAAGTTCTAGCATGTTCCCACATTTTCCTCTTGCTTTAATCCCTCATTCACATATGAAGGCTTGCAGATATTGTTGTGTAAACTATACTATTATTAGATAGATATTTCTTTGAAATAAGAAAAACAATGTTGGTGGATAATGGTGAAAACCTGAAACAGAATTAATAGACGTGAAGTTACCTACCTCGTATGAGAGTAGGGAGGATGATTACGATTAGGAAAGAATGGTTTTTCCCGAAAAATTATGGGATTTAGATTGGTTTTGGTTTTCTTAAAATGTGCAGAATCCCTGAAGGACAGTGTCCATCAACGCTTAACAAGAGTGCGTTCTTCCCATGACAAGTAGTAGTGGTTAAATTTTACATTTATCTGTTTTTTCTTATTTTATTTTTCTGTTATATACTTGTCAATTTTAAATTCCGCATTTTATTACTCACGTCTAAATAATTTTTTCAACTGAGCGGACAAGTGGAAAATTTAACCATATTCATCTATATGAATCATTTTGAACAGTATTGAAAAGTTCGGTGGAGTTATTGCAAGGGTGTAACTAAATCACCATAAAATTTGGCTGGAGGCTCGAGCTATTGTGAGGCTGGAGTTAGTTGGAGTTATCCTCGCTGCAACTTGACATAATATCAAAACTTGCATTTTTTAAGGAGACATATCAAAAACTTGCCAGTTGTCCATCAAAAACATAACAAAAACTTGCCATCTGATTCCCTTCGACCTTAGTCGTGGACATATCATATCATAAACTTTCCATCTGTCCATAAAAAATTAACGAATCTTCTCCCTCCACGTGTCTTCCACGATATGTACTATGTACAATACAAATCATGCTCATTCCAGCTGGCCTGATGAACCTTCTTTTCGAATTCCTGTTGTATAGTGATGATCATGCATCCCTAGGATATTGACGAGTTATCGAACCCACAACTCTTGCGCATATCGAAGCTAGGGCCTTGACCATTTATTTAATTATGGAACCTAGACTAGCAGAGCCCTAAATTGTTCCTCGAGGGAAGGAAAAAACCCTCGGTCTGGGGGTACTCTTCAAGGACTAAATGCAAGTCCTTCTTACTGCCAAGGAATTTTACCATGATATTTCCATGTTTCAGTCTCAGAGGGGTGTCTAGGAATTTGTTTAATATGTTGGAATTTAAAGGAAATTTATTTGAAGCAAATTTTGTATGCTAGATTAAAAAACATAGGAGGAAAACAATTAAACTTATATATGAAACCATGCTCACTGATAAATTTTCTTCAAACTTCTTCCCCAGATCGCGGACCCACTCAACATCCATTAATTATCAATTTCTTGGTTGATACTTTGTCAAAATTGGTTGATACTACTTTATATAGTCAGATCATTGGATTGTTGATGTATTTGACGAATACCAAGCCAGATATATGTTTTGTTGTGAACACCTTGAGTCAGTATCTGGGAGAGCCCAGACGTGTTCACCTTGTTGTTGCAAAACATCTGATGAGATACCTTAACTGTACGTTCGACTCTGGTCTATGTTACATTGGATATCATGACTTCAGATTGGTTGGTTATACTAATTCAGATTTGGATGGAGGTGTTTCTGATAGAAATAAATCTTCAGGATGTTGTTTCATTCTAGGGTCAACCATGACTTCATGGCATAGCAAGAAGCAATCCAGTATTTCACTCACCATGGTAGAAGTGGAATACATTACAACATCTTCTGCCATTTGTGAAGCCATATGGATTCAGAAGTTGTCGACAAGTCTATTTGATATGGAGATGGAAGCCATCGTGATTCTATGTGATAACCAGAGTTGGATAAAGATGATAGAGAACCATGTGTTCCTTGATAAGTCAAAGCACATAGAAATCTGGTATCACTACATTCGTGATATGGTGCAGAGAGGAGATGTAAAGCTCCAATATGTTGGCATATATGAGCAGGTTGCAAATGTGTTGACGAAGCCTCTGTCTTGTGTAAAGTTTGAATACTTTCGAGACAAAATTGATATAGTTTGAATGGAACTCCATTGAGAGGGGGAGTGATGTTGATGATATTATGGTATCCTGACCAACAACAAGTCCTCAATTAGGATTTTATATCCTAGGGGACTGGTCATCCCTGGAAAGATATCGAAGGTCCGATAAGTACGGTCTACCAGAGTACCTGTGCATGTATATGCCAGCTGTGGTTAGTAGTGTTAGCTCCATTAGGATTTTATGTCCTAGGGAATTGTTTGATTCCTGGGAAAATCCCAAAGGTCTGGTAAGGACATTCTGTCAGAGTACCACGTGGTATATCTATTAGGATTTTATATCCTAGGGAATCTTATGATTCCTGGGCAGATCCCGAAGGTCCGATATATTAAAATGGCACCTAAGGGGTGAGAAAATTCCTAATGTGGACCCTATTCATTTAATTTGTGAGAGAAAAATTAAAACGTGAATTTTTGAGACTTACAGAAAGTGGGTGGATAGAGTGATTTTATTTCCACTATTGGTCTCGTCTAATCTCAACCGTTAGATGACATGACTCTTGAGATTCCCTCATTAGGTCGACTAGGGTAGGAGGGCACACCCATTATTGTGTAGATGAAATATTTTTGAGAGAAAAAGAGAGCATAAATTAAAGTTTGAGAAAGAGGCCATTTTTGCAGAGCTAGAGCATGCATTGCAAGGCTAAAAAGTAGCACACATTTTGACGAAAAAGGTACAACATTTATTGCAGACTGTACTGTATGGATTGAGTAGGTTGTACAACATTAATGATGGCACAGAAATCGAGGTAGATTACAGTTCAGAACAAATGCCATACTGTACATATTTTGGGGTTTCGTATAATAGAAAAGAGGCATAGAAATCAAGGGAAAGTACAACTCGGTGAATAGTCCATACTATGCAAATTTTGTACAATCTGTACGTCTGGTTTTCTTGGATAGAAATCAAGGAAAGTTTTTGTGGTATTTTGTGGGTGGTTTTGGTGCATTTTCCAAGGTGTCCATACAACATTTAATGCTCAGAGTTGATATGTAACAGTTGGCACATATTTCGAGGCACCCATACAACAAGAAGGAGGCACAAAAAATGAGGAGTAGACCTGTACATGTGTGCAAGAAATTTTGGCATGAATTTTGAGGAGTTTGGCTATGTTTCTGTGTGAAGAATTGGCACAGTTTTCAAGATAAGTTTGTCATTAAATTTCTGAAGGTGAATATGCTGTAAAAGTTTTTTTCTAAAGCTCTGAAATAATAAAAAATCCCTCTCTCACTGGTTTTCCCCGTGTGGGTTTTTCCAAGGTCGTTGTTAGACCAAAAATCTCTGTGTTATAATTTTCTGAGTTATGTGTTGCTGATATAATTTTATTTTTGCATTGAACAATGTTCATAATCCTTATGTTTCAGTTTTGATTTTTTTTTTTATCCTGAGTTTAATTGGCTGTCATAAAAATGGGTTTGGACATTAAACATTGGCTGAAAAATCCACGAGACTTGAAACTGGGTGGGGTATGAAATTTTACATGGTATCAGAGCTGAGTTAAAGAGAAGCAGAGATATTTCAGCAAGTCAAAAAATTGGGACAACAGTCACTTCACTGGACAATACTTTGAATTTTTCATTTTCAGCAGAAAGGGGTCAATGGATATAGGTTTGCAGGTTGAGGATAGACTTGATGGGGCAACAAACTTTGGTGCTTGTAAAGAGATGATGATCTTGTCATTGCAATAAAATGAGTTGTGGGACATTGTTGAGAATTCCACAACATATCCTATGGTTGTACCTATTGATGCTACTCTTCTTGCAGCATACACTAAGAAGAGTATCAAGGCTAAGAGGATTATTCTTGATGCCATCAAGGACCATTTGATACCTCACTTGATGGGGAAGACAAATTCCTATGAGATGTGGGAGTCTTTGATGAAGTTGTACCAGAGTACAAATGAAAACCGAAAGATGGTTTTGAGGGAAAAACTGAAGAGCATTAAAATGACCAAGGCCGAAAATGTGGTCACATATCTTACAAGGTTGACACAGGTGAGAGACGAGCTTGGAGTTGTGGGGGAGGCCATAGTTGACAGTGAGCTTGGGAGGAAAGCATTGAATGGAGTTTCCAAACAATGGGTTGTTTTTGTTGAGGGAATTATGGCTAGGGAGAATCTTCCCAATTGGGAACGTCTTTGGGATGAATTTTTTTAGGAGGAGACCTAGAGAGGTTATGTGCATGGAAGTTCATATACAAGTCATGATCAGGATAATGTGGATCTTGCTACCAATAACAAGAAGAAATCCAAAAAGGGTCCTAAGGGAGGAAACAAACCGAAGGGTGAAGGGAAGAAGGACATGAGAAAAGTCAAGTGCTTTGCATGCCACAATTTTAGGAACTATGCAGGTTAGTGTCTGAACAAGAAGAAGAAAAAAACAACAGCTTCAACAGTGGTGGAGGAGTTCTCCGCCAAGTTTGATAAGAAGTTCTCCTTAATTGTGTGCCTTTCCATGAGGACCACTCACTCCAATATGTGGTATATTGACAGAGGTGCCTCCCACCATATGACAGTGGTTCATGAGCACTTGACAGATATTACTCAGATTGGTGATGTTGAGGTGGTGCTTGGAGATGACTGGGTTGTCAAGGTAGTTGGTTGTGGGATTGTATCATTTAGAGGGAGTCTTTTCCTTCCATGTTGTTGAGAGAGGTTCCATATGTTCCGGGCTTGAAGAAGAACTTAGTTTCAGTTTCTTCTATTGAAGAGAGGGGCTATGAGGTGTTCCATGATGGGCAGGTGCTCCTTTTCCCCAAGGGGTCCAATATCACTTTGGCCAAAGTCATTTGGAATTGACATGGTAAGTTGTACAAGCTAATGTTTCATCCAGTGAGAGAATTATTTCATTCTACCAACAACAATGATCTATGTGAGCTATGGCACATGAGGATGGCACATTTTCACCATGGGGATTTGAGGGTACTGAGGGAGATTGTGACTAGAATTCTCGATTTCAGTACAGAGCACCAGGAGTTGTGCAAGGGGTGTGCTTTGGGAAAGTACACCAAGACTACTTTTCCTAGTAGTGATAGTAGAGAAACAGGTATCCTTCATCTTATTCATTCAGATGTATGTGGCTCGATGTCTTTGACATTCTTGACTGGTTGTTTATACTATTTTATATTCATTGATGACTTCTCACAGAAGTCTTGGATTTTATTCATGAAGACCAAAGGACACATATTCAATCAGTTCCAAGAGTTCAAAGCTCTTGTGGAGAACCATACTTGGAAGAAAATCAGAGTTCCGAGGACAGAAAATGGGGGTGAGTATACCTCCAAGGAGTTTATGGACTTTTGTGTAGGAGAGGGCATAAGAAGAGAGTTGATTATTCCTTACAACCCACAACAGAATGGGGTTGATGAGAGGAATAACATGGCCATAGTTGGGGCTGCGAGATCCATGCTACATGATCAGGGGCTTCCACTATTTCTTTGGGCTGAGGCATGCTACACTACAATTTATCTGCAAAACAAGAGTCCACACATGGCAGTGGGGAGTATGACTCTTGAGGAGGTTTTTTCTGGGAAGAATCTTGAGGTAGGGCACTTTCGGATTTTTAGGTGCATCACATATTCACATTTCCCTTCTAAGAAGAGGACAAAGCTAGAACCCATGATATAGAGAGGGATCTTTTTTGGGTATAGTGAGACTTCAAAGGCTTTGCGTATATACATTCCTTCCTTGAGGAAGATTGTTTTGAGGAGGGATATGATATTTGAGGAGGATAGAGCCTTTAAGAAGTCACCATGGATAGAGAGGGGTGAGAATTCATCACCACATATTCAGGTGAGTCTACAATAGACTTCAGTGACACAGAGTTCGGGGCCACCAGTTTCGGTGACGATTAGTCCATAGGTGACAGGGCCACAGATGTCAGGATCGCAAGTTACTAGTCCACAGGTTTCAAGATTAAGTACTCCACAGTCTACTTCAGTATCACAGTCTTCAAAAGATGGGGTTGAGCAGGGAGAGTCCCCTCCATGAGACATTACTTTAGAGAGGAGGAAGCCCAAGTGGCTTCAAGATACTTTCAGGGAGGCACAAGGTTCAATGGGGAATCCCAGGCAGGCTGTGAGGGAGAGTAAACCTCCTGAAAGGTTTTGCAGCTACATCGCGATGGTGAGCTGTATTCGGAAGTCTGATCCTTCCAATTTTTTGAGGACGCTATTGGTAGATAGGTTTGGAGAGATTCCATGATGAAAGAGTAAAATTCTATCATGAAGAATGATGTTTGGGAAGTTGTTCATATACCTGGGGGGAAGTCAGTGGTGACTTCCAAGTGGCTCTATAAACTCAAGCATGCTGTAGATGGAAGCATTGAGAAGTAAAAATATCTCTTTGTATCTCGGGGGTTCTCACAGGTTGAGGGAGTTGATTATGATGAGACCTTCATGCCAATTTCTAGATATACCTCGATTAGGTCAGTGATTTCCATTATAGCAGAGATGGGTTGGAAGATCCACCAAATGGATGTGAAGACCGTGTTTCTGAATCGTCTTATATAGGAGGAGGTCTATATTGATCATCCATTGGGCTTTTTGGTTCATGGAAGAGATTCTCATGTGTGTAGACCGAAGAAGGAATTCTATGGGTTGAAACGAACTCCCAGAGCTTGGAATTCAAGGATTGATGCCTATTTGCAGTAGTTGGGCTTTGAGAAGAGCGAGGCGGATCCCAACCTATACTTCATTGTGGTTGGAGAGGATCCTCTCATTCTCTTGCTATATGTGGATGATATTTTCATTACAGGGGCAGATAGACTTATCACTAGTTGCAAGGAGAGCCTTGCTTCAGAGTTTGAGATGACTGATATTGGACTGATGCACTATTTTTTGGGACTGGAGGTTTGGCAGGAGCCTGGACACATATTCCTGGGATAGGGGAAGTATGTGTGTGACATTATGAGGATATTTTAGATGGAGAATTGTAGGCCCATGACCACTCCCATGATTACCAACTAGAAGAAGATTTATGCTTCTGAGTCACAGTTGGTGGATTCCACTTTATATCGTCAGTTGATCGGGTCTTTGATGTATTTGGTCAATACCAGGCCAACTATTTGTTTTGTTGTCAACACTCTCATTTGGTTCATGGTGTAGCCTAGGAGAGTGCACTGGGTGGTAGCAAAATATGTGCTCGTGTATCTTTGCAATATGGTAGATTATGGTCTGGACTATTAGAGAGGATATGGAGTTCATCTGGTTGGCTATGTAGATTTAGATTGGGCAGGATGTGTCAGTGATTGAAAGAGTACTTCAGGGTGTTGTTTCGGATAGGGCTCATAAGTTGTGTCTTAGTTAAGTCGGAAGCAAAAGTCTGTGGCATTGAGTTCTGTAGAGGCTGAGTATATGGCTGCTAGTCAGGCCAGTTGTGAGGCCCTTTGGCTTCCCAGGTTGTTGGTGGGATTGTTTGGTGTGCAGTTGAGGCCTACCTTGATTTTATGTGATAATCATAGTTGCATTCAACTCTCGGAGAATCCAGTATTTCATGACAGGTCTAAGCATATCGAGATTTTTTATCACTTCATCCATGGCTATGTTCAAAGAGGAGCAGTAGAGATAAAGTACATATCTACAGATGAACAGGTTGCAAACATACTCACCAAAGCATTGGGCAAAGGAAAGTTTGTATTTTTATGAGACAAGCTTGGAGTTGTGAGTAACAATTTCCTCCATAAGAGGGAGTGTTAAAAATAATTAAAAAGCACCTAGGCAAGTGTTTCTCATCACCTAGGCGCCTAATGGGTGAGAAAGTGCCTAATGTGGATCCTAGTCATTTAATTTGTGAGAGACAAATTAAAAGGTGACTTTTTGAGACTTAAGGAAAGTGAGTGGATAAAGTGATTTTATTTCCACCGTTGATCTCGCCTAATATCAACCGTTAGATAAGATGACTCTTGAGATTCCCTCATGAGGTCGACTAGGTTAGAAGGGCGCAACCATTCTTGGGTAGATGAAACATTTTTGAGAGAGAAAGAGAGCATAAATTCGAGTTTGAGAAAGAGGCCATTTTTGCAGATCTAGGGCACGCATTTTGAGGCTGAAAACTAGAACGCATTTTGAGGTAAAAGGTACATCATTTATTGAAATATGTACTGTATGGATTGATCAAGGTGTACAACATTAAAGTTGGCACATAAATTAAGGTAGAGTACAATTCAGAACGAAGTTCGTACTGTATGAATTTTCGAGTTTCGTACAACAAAAAAGAGGCACCAAAATTGAGGGAAAGTACAACTGGGTGAACAATCCGTACTGTACGGATTTCGTATCACTGGTTTTCTTTCACAAAAATCGAGGAAAGGTTCTCTAGTATTTTCTAGGTGGTTTTGGCACATTTTCCAAGGTGGTCGTACAACATTTAATTCTCAAAGTTGAGCTGTAACAGTTGGAACAGATTTCGAGTTATCTATATAGCAAGAAGGAGGCACAGAAAATGAGGAATAGACATATACATGTGTTCAGGAAATTCTGGCATGAATTTTAAGGAGTTTGGCTCAGTTTCTATGTGAAGACTTGGCACGGTTTTCGAGACAAGTTTGTCATTAAATTTCTGAAGATGAATATGCTGTAAAATATTTTCTCTGAAGCTCTGAAATAATAAAAAATCCCTCTCTCACTGGTTTTCACCTTGTGGGATTTTCTAGGGTCGCTGTTAGACCAAAAATCTTTGTGTTATAATTTTCTGAGTTATGTGTTGCTGATATAATTTTATTTCTGCATTAAACGATGTTCAGAATCCTTATGTTTCAGTTCTGAAAATTTATTTTGTGCTGAGTTTAATTGGTTGTCATAAAACTGGGTTTGGGCATTAAACATTGGCTAAAAAATCAGCGAGACTTGAAACTGGGTGGGGTCTGAAATTTTACACGGTAAGGACGATCTGTCAGAGTACCACAAAATGATGTTGTTTCACTTGCCTCATTATGTTTCTATATCATGACATTGTTGTTATCTCTACCTCGTGTTGATGATGTTGTTGTCTCAGCCTTGTGTTGATGATGTTGTTATTTCATCCTCGTGTTGAAGATGTTGATTGATTCAACCCCGTGTTGTTAATAATGTTGTACCAACCTCGTGTTGTTAATGATGTTGTAGTAGTCGCATGTCGGTGAGATTGTTTCTCTAGATTCATGTTATTGATGTTGATCTTTCAACTTCATGATGACGATGATGACGATGATACTATTCCAAATCCATGTTGTGAATGATGATGATGATGTTATTCCAACTCCATGTTGTGAATGATGATGATAATGTTATTCCAACTCCATGTTGTGAACGATGATGATGATACTACTACAACTCAATGCTGTGAACGATGATATTATTGATGATGATAAAAACTTCTGATGATTTGTAGATATGCCAGTGAATGTTCCATATGTTGATGATGTTGTTTCCCTCTCTCTCTCCTGATGATGTTGCATTGGATTATGTCAGCAGAATACACTTCTTGTTAAGGGGGAGTGTTGAAATATTGTAACTGCAAAGAACATTCTAATTATAATTGAGTTATTATTGTATATATCAAATCCCCTTTTGTGGATTGATCATGTCGAGTCTTGTATAATTCCAAATCCCCTATTGTATATTGGGAAAACCATATATATATTGTGGTATTTAATAAGTTGACCCCTATGGTTTATTAAAGTGGTTTTAACCACTATTTGAAGAAGTCATCCCTACTTGATGAAAGGACATAACCCTAGCACCTATCAACTAGTACAAATAAAAGAGGATGGTGCCTCATTCACTCACTCACTCAATAAATCATCTAGTGCACAAGTTTTGATAGAAGATGTCGTTAGAAGAAGGAGAGAGAGGCACATGCTCAGTCTTGGATTATTCTTGGTGGTTTGATATTTCGTCTTGGCATTGTATTGGCATTCTATTATTGAGGAAGTTTTTGCTGGGTTTTCTCCCCCATGAGGGTTTCCAAGGAAAAACTATTGTGTACCTCGTGATTGTGTTTCTTTTAGCGATCCTTATGCTATTATTCTCTTGTAAATTGAAAAGAACTTAATAGAAGATCTAAATTTAACAATATGGTTACGAACCGCCTAAATGGAAAGAGCTTGCACTAGTTAATACTAAGGTCCAAGCAGTAAGGCATTATCTAGAGGAAGAACATAAAATAGTCCAAATATTAAAAGAAAACTTATCAACAGATCATAATCGAATGAAACAACTAGCATACCAACATAGGTCAAAAAGAGAATTTAAAGGTGTTTGGGTGTTTGTATGACCCCAACCCTACAAACAATTATACCTTAAGCAACAAGGAAGAAACAAATTGGCTCCAAAATTATATGGACCCTTTCAAATTAACAAAAACAATAGCCAAGTTTCTTATAGACTAGAATTTCCATAAGTCGCATCCACAACATTTTCCATGTCTCATGCCTCAAGAAAGTGCTTGGGCAAGCTCAACCAGTTCAAACAGAAATTCTTGAATTCAATGGCGAAGGAAGAGGTGTTACATTCCAGAACCATTAAGGAATATATTATCAAATGGAAATACCTTCCAGAAGAAGATTCATCATGGGATTCATAACATTTTCTTCGACAATACCCATCACTACCCTTGCTTTGAGGAAAAAGCAAAAATTTAAGGGGGTGGCAATGTTACGAACATAAAATAATAATAATAATAATAATAATAATAATAATAATTGAAAAGGTCAAGAGGCACACACCTCTTCACCAAGATGCATGTACCTCTTTACCCCGTGACCAGCAAATTATATACAGTAAACTGTCATGAGGGTCAATGTATCATATTCATATTCAATCAATCAAAACATCTTATTCATAAACTGCATTCTTCAGTGAATAACAATTTACTTGTTACAATCCTATGAATTTAGTTTGATCCATGTTGGATTCAGATAAATCAAGGATCTCTATCCTATTTGCATACATGGAAGGTCCCTACAAGATTTATTTCAAACATATCTACAATCCATTTGAGATGCCATCCTATGACAAATTAAAGAAAAAACGAAAAATGTATAAACACAAACCCTAACTAAAACAAACAAATAAGGATATTTTTGGAGACCACTTTTCAACATTACATGAAGTGGGAAAAATGTTTCTTCAGCGTACTATGTGTTTTGTGAGAGGACGTTGCACTTGATATACCTTTTTTAGCAAAAGGATTTAAGAATTTATCTAAGAGTGATCTCTAACTAAATATTTTGATCTGAATTTTATAAACATGGATGTAAAGATGTTTTCCATGTTTGAGGGTATTTGTGCATGTGCATGCACACACACAATGCATGTTGTTTTATACTTACATATCCTACACTCAAATTTCCTAAAAAATGGATGCATTTCCTATATGTATCGATATCATGGTAACTTAGATGAAGAAACATGGATGCGAAGGTTCCATGAGATCTTCATTTCTTAGTATAGAAGGAGAAACTGCAAGCCATTCCGAACCTTTACAACAAGCTATGCCAAACAAATTGTGGGCAATGCCACAAGAAAGAAGAACCAAATGGCAAGATATTCCATTATAAAAACAACTTATATGTTGTTTTCCTAGTTTATGGTAGCATCATACATAAGAGGTTAAAGTACTTTAACAATTTTCAATAGAGGCCTTATCCCATTCCAATATGTTTATGTTAACATTTTCTATCAACAAAGATTGTTGCTTTGCTAGTCCTTGATTTATCTATGCTTTATTTTTTATGCAACCCTTAGCACTAACCTTGTGTATCTTATTTGATATCTAACCATTGTTCTTTAAGAGTTCTCAATCTCTCCTTTTATCCCATGAAAATAATTTCTCATAAATTTCAACAAACAAATTTTCTTTGATTTCTAACCCATTTAAGTCCAAAAGTTAAGATCATCAGTTGTTGAATGAACTTTAGTACCTATAGTAATGAGTAAAGAGGTAAGAAAATGTCCTTCTAAGGTATTGAATCCAAGATGAGAGGGTGGAGACAATGATTTAATTACCATAACATAAAAAATGGTAGAACATACCATCTTCACATAACAAATATAAAAATTATTTTTTTTCCCAAGCTTTGGTCTCTGTCCATAAACAGTTCAATCTCAAATAGTAAATTGATGTGACATCCTTTTCAATTCCTCTGAAATCCAAAATGGTTTGCAAAATTTCAAAATGGTTTAGATATCTCCATACTAAGACAAGCTAGAGATTGTCGAGTATTCTAAGTTTAAAATTTCCATCTATGGTTGACCTCATTTTGAGAATTGACTGTCCATAGTTTTGGAATGAAAAACAATGGAGGAAGTTAATCCCTAAAACCAATGCAACAAATCAAGGAACTGCGAAAGCCTAAATAACTTAATGTTCCTCTGTTTCCCTACGGGAGAGAGTGCCATCACAAAACAACATAATGTTTGCACATACCAACCTAAATTATAGGACATAACTGAATTTTTCTATAGAAGCAGTCAATTTCTAGAAGGTGATGTTCAGTCATGGTTACAAACTCATCAACAGAAAATAATCACAAGCTTTCAAAATCTATGATGTCAGAAATACTTCAACACTCCAATCGTGAATACCAACAAAAAGGATTGGATCCTATATTTTATGATGCTGAATCAAAATTCGTCAATAGTATGAAAAATGAGTTATTTTGTGATTATTTTATGCCCTTCTATACTAAAGGTTACAAACCAAAAACAGATTAGTGCAGTTTTTCGTCTTAAAAAATAATCAATAATAGCTATCTCCACTAGTAATTTGACACACTGGTGAAAAAAGTATGTGCATGCTATATTCAACAATGACCAAAGGATTATAGAAAATAAAACATATCAATCAACTGAGAGCATCCATTCCTTCTAACATTAATTCAACTCAAATATTTTGAAAGCAGAACAGCCAGGTAAATTTATGTGCCTCAATGTCCTTGTGCATTTCAACAATCTTCTGACAAATGGTTGCATAAGAAGATATTCGGTGGCGTAATGTTTCCATCTGTTCATATGTCAGGACCTGTCCATGCATTCTATTGTACAATATGGGTTGTGGCAGAGGAACCACATCTGTCTGAAAAGTATCAAAGGATCTTCCTTCACTCATAGTAAAATTAGCATCTGAACTTGCACTTTGTTCTGATGCAAGTTGCACCATTCCCTAAATTTATTCTGGTTGAGAATCCATGTTAGTGGAAGTTGTGGCATGTTCCCACATTTTACTCTTGCTTTAATCCCTCATTCCCATGTAAAGGCTTGCAGATCTTGTCGTGTAAATTGTACTATTATTAGCTAGAGCTTTCTTCAAAATCAGAAAAACAATATTGGTGGATAATGGTGAAAACCTAAAACACAATTAATAGACGTGAAGTTACCTACCTTGTATGAGAGTAGGGAGGATGATTACTATTAGGCAAGAATGGGCTTTCCCAAAAAATTATGGGATTCATATTGGGTTTGGTTTTCTTAAAACATGCAGAATCCCTGAAGGACTGTGTCCATCAATGCTTAACAAGGAGGCGTTTGATGCAGGAGCATCACCAACACATCAAGCGAGCCAGCGCGGAAGCAAAGGACAGCTGGACAAGCCAGCACAAATTTTGAAAACACCTTGAAGTTGTTGCGCAATCTTAAATGAATTCATTAAAGAAGGAGCGCCTTTGTATAATGTAAACGGACCTTGAGCCATTCGCACTCATCCTTAGTAGGCAGAAGGAATTTATAGTAGTTAATGCAGGTAGATAGAATTTAATTCTAGATTAGACAGTTTTAGAGCGCAAGAGGGAAACGAGATATAAACACCCTCATTGTGTATTGTAACATTAGATCAGAAGCATGATTGAAGCATGAGACGAGCATAGAGGAGAAGAAAAGAGTTGTGTAAGAACACCCATGTACAGATATTTGGATTAATAGAAGAGGTTGATTCAAATTCATGGTTGGATGTTTGTTCTTTGTGTGTTCATGTCGAATGATATGCTCATGAATGTTTGCTTCCTGTTATACATTTTATTTATGTGCTGTGTATATGATTTCATGTTTAAAGTTTGAAGTCTGAAAGGGAGTAGGAATGAGTTTCAATTGTTTCTCTATCTGAGTAAGAATTCTTGCAAGGAGTGCAATTGAAGTGTCCGCAAGGAGTGCGTCGACAAGAATTCAGGGTTGCATCTTTGAAGCTCAGATAGTTTTACATTGGTTCTCATTTCCTCAAAGTGCAGTTGGGCACAGGAGCCGTGAAAAGAGTGCGCAGGCCAAGTGAAGTCTCAGGGTTGTGAACCTGAGAGAAGAGTTGAGGGACTGCTACTGCAGGTGTGCGCAGGGTCGAAAGGATTCAACACTTAGAAGTGGTTGAATGTCTTCCGCGAGGAGTGCGTGCAAGTTTTTCCGAAAGATTCAGAGTTGGGAAAACTAAGGAAGTATAAGGCCTTCGAAACTGTTGAAGGATAACGCAAGGAAGCTGTGACTGGAAGTTCGTAAGAAGCATCGTAAGTTTGCGCCTCAGGTGGACGGGTTTTGCATAGGAACAACTAATCATTTTGCAGATTTCATCAGGCAGAACAGACAATCAATATTCTCTGAGGAGGATTTGCGACATCCCGTGAGCCGTCAGATCTCACAGAGGAGTAGGGGAGATACGATGAAGTATTCCCAACAAGTTCAAAGCTCAGGAGGGGCAGTACCGTAGACCCGAGCTGTAGGGGTCGTTGGATTTACACGTGATTGGTCATATCGGAGTTTCGTGGGTGGAAGTCCCGTAAGTATAGCAACGGGAATCGTGATATCATGATACGCGATATGCCGATAGCTAAAGGAACCCTGTGGGGATAGCAGAGTCAGCGAGTGGATAGGTGGCACGATATTTCGGAGTTTCGCGGTGAGAAGTCCCGAAACAATTGCATCAGGATTCACGATATTGCGAAGTCTGAAACGCCGATGAGGTGAAGGCGTTGAAAGGTCAAACCCACGAGTATATCGAGGTTTCGACAAATCGGGGTTCGAGAGTCGGTAAGACAAGTTGTTCGACATTGCGGGTGCCAAAATCGCGGTAGGGAAAACCCCGATAGCAAAAGTTCAACATTGACTGGTTGTCGGGTTTCGAGGATTCAAGAGACCTACACTTGACCATTGGATTCACGAAGTCACGAATTCCGATCTCCCAAGTGAAAGGAGGGGATCTCACGAGGATTGTTGTGGGTGCAAATTTCCCGATAGGGAATTAGAAGGACCGGTTAGGGTTCTTCGGGCCGTGAGAAAAGAAAGATCCTGTGTTTACGTGGACCTTCTGACCTGCGGGTGGAGGGCGTCGACACCATTTTTGGTATCAGAGCCCAAAAAGGTTCTTTTCTTTCTATAGCAGAGAAGAAAGAGAATTCACCATGCCGCCAAGGAGAAGGGACATGCAAACACCCGATCCACCAGAGGATAGGAAAATGATGAGAAGAAGAGGTAGGCAGATGATAGATCCAACTATGGAGAGAGATATGTGTGATCTACGAGCTAGACTCAAAGACGGAGACAACATAAAGATGCACAGCCAGTGCAGGGGATCTCAGTGATTTAGAGAGTGAAGTTGAGGATGAACGCGAAGAAGAAGTTGCAGCTGAAGATGCATCAAACGAACGTTTGATCAGAGCTTTTGCAAGGATGGGTGCAAGAGAAAAGATGGACATTCCAGTTTATGAGGAAAACTTGGATGCAGAGGAGCTTCTAGACTGGATTAGAGCTCTAGACACATACTTCGGCTATGAAGATGTCGAAGAGGACAAGAAAGTCAAGCATGTTGTCACAAGATTGAAAGGACATGCAGAATTGTGGTGGGATGAACTACAAGCTGACAGATGTTGCAAGGGAAAGCAGAAGATCAAGAGCTGGGACAGAATGTTCGCAAAGATGAAGGAAAAATTCATCCCCAGAGATTATCAAATTAATCTGTTCAGGAGGATGCAGAACCTAAGACAGAAGCTGATGACAGTGAAAGAATACACTGAGGAATTCTATAAGTTGAACATCAGGGCAGGTCATCGGGAGAGTGATGATGAGAAGGTTTCCAGATATATGAATTACCTAAGATATGATATCCAGGATGAGATGAGCATGGTAACCATATGAACGGTGGAAGATGCTTATCAGATGGCTCTGAAAGCGGAAGAGAAGCTGAGCCAAAATCAGAGTCAAAGAGGCCGAGGCAGAAGTCAACCCAGAGGAAAATCAGTTTCCCAGGATAAATATCAGAAGCCCAAGGAGGACTGGAAGAAACCTTAGACTCAAACTGAGAGAGGTGGAACCTCACAGCGAGAACAACATACTGAGCAGAGAGGAGACTATGTTGACAACAACACTTTTCCTCATACTAGAGGTAGAGGAAGAGGAAGAGGTGGAGTAATCACATGCTTCACATGTGGAAATAATGGGCACAAGTCTTACGAGTGTCCAGATAAAAAGACAGAAGGAGGAGAAGCTCACATTGCTAAGGCACAGAGGCAGGATGTTGAGGCAGAAGACACTGAAGGTGGAAGATCGTTGATGATGCGAAAAGTCCTTTTGACACCCGAGAAGGAGGTGGAGAGTTCAGTCTAAAGGACCAGACTTTTCAGGACTGATTGCAAAACCAAGGACAAGGTATGCAAGCTCATTGTAGACAGTGGTAGCATGGACAATCTCGTTTCGACAGAGATGGTAGAAAAGTTAGAGCTGGAGACGACTGATCATCCAAGCCCATACAGAGTTTCGTGGCTACAAAAAGGACATCAGGCAACTGTCACTAAACAGTGTTTAGTTGAATTCAAGATAGGAGGATATAATGATAAGATCTTATGTGATGTCATTCTTATGGATGTTTTTCATCTATTGTTAGGTATACCATGGCAATATTATAGAAATGTGATTCATGATGGGAGAATGAACACATACACCCTGGAGAAGAATGGGAGGACTCACATGTTTCTTCCAATCAAGGATAAGGAGGTGAAGCCGGAAGTAAGCAACATTGTACTTCTCATGAGTGGGAAGGAACTTCTTACAGAGGTTAAGAAGAAGGAGGATACATAGTTCATTATGTTCAGAAAGCCGAGGATTGTTCTGACTACCACAAGAGTGGATGATTTACCAAAAGAAGTTCAGGAACTACTGGAAGAGTTCGCTGACATAGTAGTGGACGAATTACCTCATTCGTTGCCACCAATTAGAAGTGTGAGTCACCATATTGATCTCATACCAGGAGCTAGTTTTCCAAACAAAGCCGCGTACAGATTGACGCCGCAAGAGAATGAAGAGGTTAAAAGGCAAGTCCAGGAGTTGTTGGACAAAGGTTTGGTCAGGGAAAGCTTGAGTCCATGTGTTGTTCCAACAGTACTTAGTCCGAAGAAAGATGGAGGCTGGAGGATGTGTACTGACTCAAGGGTGATCAACAAGATAACCATGAGGTACAGATTTCCATTGCCGAGGATGGATGATCTGATGGATTTCTTGAGCGGAGCAAAGTATTTTTCAAAGATTGATTTGAAATGCAGTTATCATCACATCCGCATGAGAGAATGTGATGAGTGGAAGACAACATTCAAAACCAACGAAGGATTGTATGAATGGATTGTTATGTCATTTGGCTTAACAAATGCATCGAGTACCTTCATGAGGTTGATGAACAAAGTCCTGAGGGAGTTCATCAGAAAAATCTTCATTGTGTATTTGGATGACATATTGATTTTCAGTAAAACAGTGGCAGAGCATCTGAAGCATTTGGCTACAGTGATGTAGAAACTATAGCAGGAGAAGCTGTTGATAAATATGAAGAAATCCTCATTCATGAAGACAGAACTCGTTTATTTGGGATATGTTATTTCGGAAAATGAGTTAAGGATGGATCCAGATAAGGTAGAGGTAATTAAGAATTGGCCATCACCAAAGAGTATATTTGAGGTGAGAATTTTTCACAGATTGGCTAGTTTCTACCAAAAGTTCATCGGGAATTTTAGTGGAATTAGTGCAGCAATGATGGATACAGTGAAGAAAAGACATAAATATTTTCACTGGATAGAAGAGGATGAGAAGAGTTTCAATCTGTTGAAAAGGAAGATCACGGAACAACCAGTTTTGGTGTTGCCGGACTTCCGAAAGACATTTCAAGTGAAATGCGATGCGAGTGGATTTGCAATCAGGGCAGTCTTGAGTCAGGAAGATAGGCCAATAGCATACTTCAGCGAGAAGCTAAATGAATAAAAGATGAAATACTCCACTTATGATAAAGAGTTTTATGCTATCATCCAGGCATTGAAGAAAAGAGGTTTTGATTCAAAATCTATACTCCACTTGTTTCTGGCACATTTGAGAAAAGAAAGGTTCCCGAGAGGAACATATAATAAGCTGAAAATGAAGAAAATCGGGCCATGTAGGGTCTTGAAGAAATTTGGGGCGAATGCTTATGAGATTGAATTAGCCGATGGGATCGGAATTTCTCCGATATTCAATATCTCGGATTTGTACCCATATAGAGCTAAGGAAAAAGAGACTGGAAATGAGTAGCCAGTGATCCAGTGGACAAAGCAAATGCCAATTGCAGATAAGCCACAGATGGAGTGCATACTGGACAAAAGAGGGAGAAAAATGACCAGGCAAAAGTAATACTTCGAGTATATGGTCAAATGGAAGAACCATCCAGTTGAAGATGCCAGCTAGGAGACGGAAGCAGAGATACAGGAGCATGGATAGACTGTGCATGAGCTCATGGATAGGATCCCATGAAAGTTTTCAAGCGAGGGAGTATGATGCAGGAGCATCACCAACACATCAAGTGAGCCAGCGCGGAAGCGAAGGACAGCTGGACAAGCCAGCACAAATTTTGAAATCACCTTGAAGTTGTTGCACAATATTAAATGAAGTCATTAAATAAGGAGAACCTTTGTATAATGTAAACGGACCTTGAGCCATTCGCTCTCATTCTTAGTAGGTAGAAGGAATTTATAGTAGTTAATGCAGGTAGATAGAATTTAATTCTAGATTAGACAGTTTTAGAGCGTAAGAGGGAAACAGGATATAGACACCCTCATTGTGTATTGTAACATTAGATCAGAAGCATGATTGAAGCATGATTGAACATTAGAGCTGCGTAAGAACACCCATGTACATATATTTGGATTAATAGAAGAGGTTGATTCAAATTCATGGTTAGATGTTTGTTCTTTGTGTGTTCATGTTGAATGATATGCTCATGAATGTCTGCTTCCTGTTATACATTTGCTTTATGTGCTGTGTATATGATTTCATGTTTAAAGTTTGAAGTCTGAAAGGGAGTAGGAATGAGTTTCAATTGTTTCTCTATCTCAGTAACAATTCTTGCAAGGAGTGCAGTTGAAGTGTCCGCAAGGAGTGCGTCGACAAGAATTCAGGGTTGCATCTCTGAAGCTCAGATAGTTTTACTTTGGTTCTCATTTCCTCAAAGTGCAGCTGGGCACAGGAGCCGTGCAAGGAGTGCGCAGGCCAAGTGAAGTCTCAGGGTTGCGAACCTGAGAGAAGAGTTGAGGGACTGTTGCTGCAGGTGTGCGTAGGGTCGAAAGGATTCAACACTTAGAAGTGGTTGAATGTCTGCCGCGAGGAGTGTGTGCAAGGTTTTCCGAAAGATTCAGAGTTGGGAAAAATCAGGAAGGATAAGGCCTTCGAAACTATTGAAGGACAGCGTAGGGAACCTGTGACTGGAAGTTCATAAGAAGCGTCGTAAGTTTGCGCCGTAGGTGGACGAGTTTCGTGGAGGAACAATTAATCATTTCGTAGATTTCATCAGGCAGAACGGACGATCGGTATTCTCCGAGGAGGATTCGCGACATCCCGTGAGCCGTCAGATCTCACAGAGGAGCAGGGGAGATACTGTGAAGTATTCCCAACAGGTTCAAAGCTCAGGAGGGGTAGGACCATAGATCCAAGCCATAGGGGCCGTCAGATTTACACGTGATTGGTCATATCGGAGTTTCGTGGGTGGAAGTCCCGTAAGTATAGCAACAAGAATCGCGATATCACGATACGCGATATCCTGATAGCTAAAGGAACCCTGTGGGGCCAGCGGAGTCAGTGAGTGGACAGGTGGCACGATATTTCAGAGTTTCACGGTGAGAAGTCCCGAAACAATTGCATCAGGATTCGCGATATTGCGAATTTTGAAATGTCGATGAGGTGAAGGCTTTGAAAGGTCAAACCCGCGAGTATATCGAGGTTTCGGCAAATCAGGGTTCGGGAGTCAGTAAGACAAGTTGTCCGACATCGTGGGTGCCAAAATCACGATAGGAAAAACCCCGATAGGAAAAGGTCAGCGTTGACTGGTTGTCGGATTTTGGGGATTCAAGAGACCTATGCTTGACCATTGGATTCACGAAGTCACGAATTTTGATCTCCCAAGTGCAAGGAGGGGATCTCACGAGGATTGATGTGGGTGCAGATTTACCGATAGGGAATTAGAAGGACCGATTAGTGTTCTTCGGGTCATGAGAAAAGAAAGATTTTGTGTTGACGTGGACCTTCCGACCTGCGGGTGGAGGGCATCGACACCAGTGTTCTTCCCATGACAAGTAGTAGTGGTTAAATTTGGCATTTATCTGTTTTTTCTTATTTTATTTTGTTGTTATATACTTGTCCGTTTTAAATTTCTCATTGTATTACTCATGTCTACATAATTTTTATAACTGAGCGGACAAGTGGAAAATTTAACCATATGCATCTATATGAATCATTTTGAACAGTATTGAAAAGTTCGGTGGAGTTATTTCAAGGATGTAACTGAATCACCATAAAAGTTGGTTGGAGGCTGGAGCTATTGTGAGGCTGGAGTTAGTTGGAGTTATCTTTGCTGCAACTTGACATAATATCAAAACTTGTGTTTTTTAAGGAGACATATCAGAAACTTGCCATCTATCTGTTAGAAACATAACAAAAACTTTCTATCTGATTCCCTTCGTCCTTAGTTGTGGACACATCATATCATAAACTTGTCATCTGTCCATCAACAATTAACAAATATTCTCCCTACACGTGTCTTCCACAGTATGTACTATGTAAAATACGACTCGTCCTCATTCCAGCTAACCCAATGAACCTGTTTTTCAAATTCCTATTGTGTAGTGATGATCATGCATCCCTAGGATATCAACGAGTTATCGAACCCGCAACTCTTGTGCATATCGAAGCTAGGGCCTTGACCATTTATTTCAGTCTGGAACGCAAACCATAAGGGCCCTAAGGTGTTCCTCAAAGGTGTTCCTCAAGGGAAGGAACAAACCCTTGGTCTGGGGGTACTATTAAAGGACTAAATGCAAGTAATTATTGATGCCAACAAATTTTACCATGAGATTTCCTTGTTTCGGTCCCAGAGGGGTGTCTGGGAATTCGTTTAATATGGTGGAATTTAAAGGAAATTTATTTGAAGAAGATTTTGTATGCCAAATTAACAAACATAGAAGGAAAAAATTAAACTGACAGATGAAACCATGCTCACTGATAATTTTTCTTCAAACTTCTTCCCCAGATCGCGAACCCACTCAACGACCATTAATTGTCAATTTCTTGGTTGATACTCCGTCAAAATTGGTTGATGCTACTCTCTATAGACAAATCATTAGATCATTGATGTATCTAATGAATACTAGGCCAGATATATGTTTTTTTGTGAACACCTTGAGTCAGTATCTGGTAGAGCCCAGATGTGTTCACCTTATTTATGCAAAACATGTAATGAGATACCTTAAGGGTACATTGGACTTTGGTCTCTGTTACATTGGAGATCATGATTTCATAATGGTTTGTTATACTAATTCAGATTGGGATGGAAGTGTTTATAATAGAAAGAAAACTTCAGGATGTTCTTTCAGTTTAGGGTCACCCATGACTTCATGGCATAGCAAGAAGAAATCCAATATTTCTATCAGCATGGTAGAAGCGAAATACATTGCAACATGTTCCACCAATTGTGAAGCCATATGGATTGAAAATTCATTAACAAGTCTATTCGATATGAAGATGGAAGCCATCATTATTCTGTGTGATAAACATAGTTGTATAAAGATGACAGAGAACCATGTGTTCCATGATAAGTTGACACACATAGAAATATGGTATCACTACATTCGTGATATGGTACAGAGAGGAGTTGTAAAGCTCTACTATGTTGGCACATATGAGCATGTTGGATATGTGTTGACCAAGCCTTTGTCTCGTGTGAAGTTTGAATACTTTTGAGACAAACTTGGTATAGTTCAAAAGGACCTACCTCGAAAGAGGGAGTGATGCTGATGATACTATGGTATCCTGGCCAACAACAGGTAGCTCAATTAGGATTTTATATCCTAGGGGACTGGTCATACCTGGAAATATACCAAAGGTTTGGTAAGGATGGTATATTAGAGTACCTGTGCATGTATATGCCAGCTGTGGTTAGTAGTGGTAGCTCTGTTAGGATTTATATCCTAGGGAATTGTATCATTCTTGGGAAAATACCAAAGGTCCGATAAGGACAGTCTGTTAGAGTACCAAGTGGTATCTCCATTAGGATTTTATATCCTAGGGAATCTTATGATTCCTGGGTAGATCCCGAAGGTTCGGTAAGGACGGTTTATCAGAGTACCACAAAATGTTTTTGTTGCACCTACCTCATTCTGTTGCTATATGATGATGATGTTTTTATCTCAACCTCATGTTGATGATGTTGTTGTTTCAACCTTGTGCTGATGATGTTGTTATTTCAGCCTCGTGTTGATGATGTTGATTGTTTCAACCTCGTGTTGTTAATGATGTTGTATTGGCCTCGTGTTGTTAATGATGTTGTAACAACCTCGTTTCGGTGAGATTGTTTCTCTAGATTCATGCTATTGATGTTGATGTTTCCAGCTCCATGCTATGAACGATGATGATAATGCTATTCCAGCTCCATGTTGTGAATGATGATGATGATACTAATCCAACTCCATGTTGTGAACGATGATGTTATTAATGATGAGAAAAACTTATGATGATTTGTATATATGCCAATGAATGTTCTAGATGTTGATGATGGTGTTTCCCTCTCTCTCTCCTGATGATGTTGTATTTTATTATGTCAGAAAAATACCCTTCTTGTTAAGGGAGAGTGTTTAAATATTGTATCTATGAAGAATATTCTAATTATAATTGAGTTATTATTATATAGATCAAATCCCCTGTTGTGGATTGATCATGTCGAGTCTTGTATAAGTCCAAATCCCCTATTGTGGATTGGGAAAACCATATCTATATGGTGGTATTTAAGAAGTCAACCTCTAGGGTTTATTTAAGTGGTTTTAACCACTAGTTGAAGAAGTAGACCCTACTTGATGAAAGGACATAACCCTAGCACTTATTAGCTAGTATAAACAAGAGAGGATGGCACCTCATTAGTTCACTCACTCAATCACTTATCTAGTGTGCAAGTTTTGAAGGAAGTTGCAGTTAGAAGAAGGAGAGAGAGGTCCATGCTCAGTCTTGGATTATTCTTGGTGGTTTGATCTTTAGTCTTGGCATTGTAATGGCATTCTATTATTGATGAATTTTTTGTTGGGTTTTCTTCCCCATGAGGGTTTCCCAGGATAAAATGTTGTGTACCTTGTGATTGTGTTTCTTTCAGTGATCCTTATGCTATTATTCTCTAGTAAATTGAAAAGAACTTAATAGCAGCTCTAAATTTAAAAATATGGTTACAAACCATCTAATGGAAAGATCTTGCACTAATTAATACTAAGGTCCAAGAAGTAAGGCATAATCTAGAGGAAGAATATAAACTATTCCAAATATTAAAAGAAAACTTATCAACAGATCGTAATCGAATGAAACCACTAGCAGATCAACATAGGTCAAAAATATAATTTGAAAAAGGTGATTGGGTGTTCGTACGACTCCAACCCTACAAACAATTATCCCTTAAGAAACAAGGAAAAAAAAAATTGGATCCAAATTGCATTGGAAGATTTCTTCTTCCTTGCATAGTAGTTTTGTGAAACCAATACTTGTAGGGTTTTTCTAAACTTCTTAGAAATCCTTCCCTCACATGTCAAATACTTTTTCAAGATGAATAAAAGGTTGTGCCGCTCCTCTTTTAGGCATGAATGAGGTACTCCTTTTGTCAAATTGGCCTCGTGATGCTTTTCTTTGAGAAATTGAGCACATACATGTCTTCATGGATAATTTTAAGGATTGAAATTTATATTAAAATGTAGAAACATGGGCTAATTTTACTAGTCCTTAATATGAAAAAAGTAAAATGTTTGGCAATATTTTTTTTAATATATTCAAATTTCTAAGGATTTTATATATTTTCTATAAAATTTTGGCGATTTATAAGGTAAAATGATTTTACTCTATGGAATTTGGGCGAATCGTTTTTAGAAAAAATGGAAATTAGCAAATTTTGTTTGGGGAAAATCATGAAAAATTAGCCCATTTGCGAAATTTAACCCCTAAAAGTATCTATGCATGTATTTCTACAGGTTCTTTTTTGAACCATTTTACTCCTTCGAGGGAGAATCTAGTGGCTCAAGCCATGATCTTCTCATTTACCCCACTCTCCCATTGAAACCTTCTGCAATTTTAAATGTAACTTGATCATTTTAACGCTGAAGTTTTTCAAAGATCGAATGCCACCTTACAACCCCAAACATAGGTATGCATGCATTGTATTAATGAATTCTTTATAACACATAAGTTGAAATCAAATCATGTTTTTTGACCACCATTTTTACACACATGCAATGGAAAGGGATATAAAACCCTAGTGTTTACACTCAGAATTGTCAGTTAGCAGATTTGAACTCAGATGGGAGGGATACAATGGTTATAACATTGAATGGCTTGGAAATTTCTATGAGTTATGTAACTCATTTTGAATCCTTTAAAATGATTCAAAATGAGTATAATTCATGGCGATTGCATCGATGGCCAGATCATGGATTAATAGTATATCATTGAATACTCATGAAACTTTGGTTGGAATTCATTACAATGTTTGAAAAGGGAGTACGATAATCGTGGTTAAAGCAAACATTAAAATAGAGTGAAAGACTGGATCATATATTAATGATATGGTAACATATGTAAGGTAGGAATATGGTGATGGGGTATGTGATTGGTAAATAGGATTAGTCTTTAATTTTTTATAAAAACATAGGATGTATATATTAAGATAAGAAGGTAGTCATAGAAAATCATAAGATGGGAAAAAGAACAAGCTAAGAGAAGTTGTGTTCATTAGTGAATTTCCTCTATCCTTAACAAACCAGAAGGATTCTAAAAATACATTCTTACCTAAAATTTTCTCATTCATTCATACTTATATATGTTACTTGGATCTGGACTATGTGTAGGAAGAATGGAACTTTGGAGACCACTGTAAAAATGACCATACCCAAAATTATGAAGACTTCTTATGGACGAGATATGATGTTAATGTTTGGAACCTTGAGGACTAATAAAATATTTGGTTAAACTTACAACAGGCTTCTGGAACACTTGGATGTTGAGTACTCTAATTTTTGTTTCCATCCAAACTTCACTTAACCCTGAAAAATGAAAAAACTACATCTACAAGTTTTTTGGTATCCACTATATAGTTTCGGTACTAGAAGAACAAAGATCATATAACAGCTGGAAAAATGTTGTTGTTGTGAAGTCTGGGGATAAATGGAACATATGTTGATGTTGTCAAAGAATGTTAATTCTTATTGAAGTAATAGAGATGAAAATTTTATCTTTTAGTTCTTGAAAATTTTGAACTTGTTGGTAGAATGTAGGCTGCAAGATGAAATCAAAGGACTGCAAGCTAATGTTGGAGATTGATTATGCTATAGGGAAAGATATTGCAACAATAATGATATCCCATTTTCATTTTCATACTTATGGAAACTCCAAAATGTTGTTAGAATCAGGAACCAAGTAGTCTTCACCATAAACCCACATCCTGGCACAATTCTGTCTAAGTGAATAAATTTTATTGAAGTCGAACATTGAGAGAATTCATTGGATTAGTGACCATTAATGGATGTCATTAACAAATGTGAGACAACTCACGATTAATGTTAATAAGTGTCAAGGTGCCTAAGAACGTCCTGACAGGTATGAATGAATTTTCTGAAGTCGAGTCACCTACAATATCTGTCAATCAAGACAACCTTGATGAATTCCCATTTTTTAAAGCAAGACGGATTTCCATTGATGTATGCAAGTCTCATGGTACTTATGAATATCTCTAATCTTGTTCCCAGATGATTTGTTGGAGTCGATGGGATGAGATTTGTCAAACGATGGGCCTTAAGGAATCCAACATCATTCGGCATGAGAATAAAACAAAAATGATTGTGAAGAACCATAATAGGATATCAAACCAACATGCAGAACATTATAGTGATTTTTTCCCTCCAGTTGCCTGGTTTTCAAGAAAAAACCATGTCCAGTTGTGCTAGTAATATGGTTTGTACAATTGGGCTTATTTTTATCTTCACTATTATATTCTATTTATTTGTTATACTATCCTACTCTACTTGAAAAAAATAAAACCTTTTCTCAAGTGTAAGAGTATTTCCAATGGAGACATGTGCATAAAAATATTACAAATATGCTCATATTTAAGTTTTAAAGATATGTTTTGAGGGATACTGGAATATGGGGAACCAACTGCTTTGATTGATTTGGTGCCACGAATTGTTGAAGAATGAAGTGGTGCTTCAACCTGATGATTGTATGGAACCAAAGTTCAATGTAGTCATGATATCCTTGGCACACTTGCCCATTACCACCACTTTGTATGTCCTTTGTTATTCCATGCAGATATTCTACTATTTTTTTATTGGTCTCTTGAATGCATAAAGGATATGATGACATGCATAGTAAAAATTCCTCATTCTGAGGTTCTTCTGTATGTTCCTCATCCAATCTTGTCCATGTCTTTTCGGTCTATTCTAGGTATTATTTTTTATGTTGCTCGCGATTTTTTTTTATCTTCGATCACTTCCTAGGATGCAGATATGTTCTTCATTGTTGTCAATATTTTCTCCTCCTAAGATGTAGAGATGATTTCAATTGCTTCTAGGAATTGAGAGATTTCTTGGAGTAACATCCTTCTTTACATTCTTGAATTTTTGTCGTTGGCTGATAACCCATGTCTTTCAACAGGGATTATTATATGGGGCTCTTACACCACCTAAAAATAAGGAAATAAATGAAATCAACAAAAATGAAAGCACACTACTCAAAGAAACTTTAAATAATCTAAAAAATTGTCATGTATTTGAACTCCTAATGTTATTGAGACCCTGTTGTCACCAAGTTATTTGTTCACATGATTTAGATCTTCACAAATGAAACTCACTTGCATAGAAGTAAACACACTCATTTGTGAAAAAGGAAACACATTTTCATGAAAGGAAACAATGAGGCTTCGAAGAAACTCATTAAAGTGAATGCGTTGAGACATCACACTACATAAAACTCTGTAGTGAGGTCATGTTTGCATATTACCACTTCTCCTCTCCCAAGTTGCAATTGTAACTAAATTACACAAAAGACAGGAAACTTGTGAAAACAACCTACCTATGCTCTAATCCATTTAGCACCTCCCCAACAACAATGCCAAAAATGTCAGGTTATTTATATGCATAAATCCTTGAAATTAAATAATCAATCTGATATTCATAAAATTAGAGATGAAATAACATTAAATACAGTATTAGATCCTATCCTATCTATTGGAGAACTAACTATGCATTCACATATTTGTGACAAGATTGAAATGCCTCTGCATACTATGTAAAGATGTTTTGTCTGCACATAAATATGATTCTAATAAAATATTTTTTCCAATCAGTGAATGTTAGTGATGAAAGAAAAATACTTAGGAGCATAAATTAAATCTAGAACCAATGATTAGTTCATTAGTTCAAGTCTCATTCATAGGTATGTGTTTTAGTCTTTCACTTGGGAAACCAAGCATTCTTTCACTCCAGGAGATGACTAACTCAACAAGCCAATGAATTTCAATGACTATGGATTAATCCAATAGACATAAAGGCACAACTATATAGAAAGGAAAAAGTAGAATCTTTGATTTAAGTAGAAATACTAAACACACAGAAACTGATGAAAAATATACAACATTGTCACACTTGCATTGATGGTTCATATGTTAAGTATAACAAATCTTATGGAAATATTGCACATTACATTCAAATGGTTCATCTATGTGTAAACATGAATCAAATCAGATCTTTTTATCTATCCAACCATGAATGTACCTATTTAACAAAAGTAAAGTGTTAAAGGCCTAACTAAAACCAATTATCAGTCTTTTGAATCTAATTTCATAAATTGCTCGAAGTACAATCTATTACTTTAAATGTTAAGTGTTCTTGTACTCATGAATGTTGATTGACACAATTCTCCAAAAATATTCTAATGATTGTGTTAATTAAAAGTTCATCAAATTACAATGATGCAAAATGAGTACAAAAAAATGACATGTCAAGCATTATTAAGTTATTTTATAGAGTAATGAAAACAAAGCAACGTGATATGTCAACTAATCTAATGAAATATGTATAGCGATGCACACATTAAAACATTCACACGAACCAAATTAAATATTAAGATGAATCAAATGTAAACTAAACTAATGCACAAAATTAGCACATTACCAAGGTTAAGGAGCCCTTCCCAATCTTTTTAACAATGTTGGAAAACTTCTATCTACTTACACACTTATGGACAGGCACAAAAACATCAACACTTGGTTATTGCACAATGCGACTTAAGGATTACAGTAGTTCACACATAGATTTGATCTCTCTTACAAATTATAACCCCTCTTATTTTTTCTATGGCTATGTATTTATATATAGGGTTCAATGGGGAGGACAAGATTCAATTCCCCAAACCCATAACTAACAAATCAAATGAAATCTAGGTTTTAAGCAATTTGGGAAAACCGGTCACAATAGAAAATCTAGGCAAACCTAGTTAGAGAATCTCCCCTATCTCCTACATCTTTC
>JZKD02S0061302.1:317225-327466 GCA_000966675.3 Picea glauca
TTCAAAGCTCACGCAAATGGGAATCCAAACTCACTAATTCAGATGAAATCCCTCAGTGGACAAGGGGTGATCGCTCAGGATTAATTATTGTTCAAAATGTTTATGCTACAATTAGTAATTCAATTTGGCATACAAACATAAAAGGATGGAGATATCATATTTGGAGCTAGCATATCCTGCCAAAAATCATTTTTTTTACCTGGCTAATGATTGCTTATAAACTCAACACCTGGGACACTCTTCTGAAAAAGGGTTAGTCGGGCCAAAATTTCTGCCACCTCTGCAAAAATGACTCAGAAACCACAAATCATGTGTTCATCAAGTGCACTTTTACCAAACAGGTTTGGGAAAAATTGGCTTTGTTTTTAAACTTTCAAACCAAGTGGGATGGGAACAATCTACAAAACTACTTTGATATTTGGGCACAAAGGGAACACAATCTAGTTCATTTACCATCCCTCATTTGTTGGAGTATTTGGATTGAAATAAACAAATCAATTTTTGATCATGGGACCCAATCCAACAGTGCTACTGCTTACAAAGCCCTTGGCATTTATAATTCTTGCATTGACACTCTTGCCATCAAGCCACCACTTCAATTCTCTCTGTAGGTTCCAGTTATAGAAAAAAATTATATAGGTTGGTTTGATGAATAAATGCTCTCCAATGGGTCTCAGAGTGGAGCTGGAGGGTTGATCAAATTTGCACAAAACTCCTATTACAAATGGACTCTCAAATGTGGCCCAGACACCAATACCAGGGAAAAAAATTTGGGTGCCTGGGCCACTTTATTCTTGCCTTCCAGACTCCACATTAAAGTCCTTCGGGTTCTTGGGGATTCCATAATCATTATCGAGGGGTTGAACAACAGAGTATATCTACATGCTATCTCTCTCTTGGCCTGGAAGGACCGAATTAGACTATTACAACCCACCTTTAAAAATCTTATTTACAAACATATATATCATGAGCACAACAAAACTGCTGACAATCTTTCAAAAATAGAGCTTCAGAAAAAAGTGGGAATCCTATCCTACAACTGTTGGACAGATGGACATGAGGGTCCCCCACTCTTTCAAGCACTATTTTAAGACCAAGATTATTTTTCTCCATTCTCATCGGCCCACATCTTTTTGATAAGTTATTCGACTTATTTTTCTGATCACTAGATTATCCTTCTCCTTGTTGTTTCATTTTGAAAGACTGAAACAGTCAACAGACATATCTCACTTTATTTATCTTATGCAGACTTCTTATAGCTGCAAAGGTAACTCATTGTATTGAAAACAAAATTATATTAATATATAATTTGAGAAATTTTCCTATTGGAAAAAAGTAATCACTTACCTTCTAAAGGTCCGATAGAACACTATATATATATATATATATATATATATAGACCACTATGTGTGTATATATATATATATATATATATATATATATATATATATAATATATTGGTCTCTCGCCCTTTGAGAGAGAGATTGTTATCTTGTGATTATATATATATATATATATATATATATATATATATATATATATATATATATATATATATATATAATCGCAAGTAAGCACTTACCTTTTCAAGGTCTGATAGACCAATTTGGTCTTAGTGGACGTTAATCATCATTATCAAAGGTGTGTGTGTGTGTGTGTGTGTACGTAATGGGCGGGGCCCGGGCGTGGACAAGGCCTAGGTTTTGTGGCAGATAAAAGACCTTGTCATGGCCCGTGTGGGGGGCTGGGGCGATGCCCAAAATTTCCCCCACGACCCTCCGACTGGAATAGAACCAACGTCTGAATTTCTATCGGAGGGTCGTGGGGGTGATGTTGATTGTCTATCAGTCGAAGGTTCGCAGGGGCGATGTCGGGCATCGCCACAGCTCCCGTGTGGTCTAGGCCTAGGTCCTGTGGTGACCACAAGACCTGGGCCTTTCCCGCGTCAGGGGCTGGGGCGATGCCTGACATCGCTCCCCCCCACTACACACACACACACACACATATATATATGATGATTATTTTTAATGTCCACTAAGTTCTAATTGGTATATCGTACCTTAAGAGGGTAAGTGATTACTTACAATTCTTTAGAATTTTGTTTCTGTTCTCGAAAAGAATTAAGAGAAGATTTTCCAAGATCACCATAGTTTTGTTGAGTTAAGAGGTTAGGAAGATTGGTAGTGTGACAAATATTTTGAAAATGAGATCTAATCTGGGTATAGGCTGGACAATCTAAGAGAAAGTGTTTTTCATCTTCAACCTTCTTAGTGTCACAAATATGACACACTCTTTCATCCCATGACATTTTAGGAATTGACCAATGCCCAGTTTCACTATGGACGTCGTGAGAATTTGTTCATATCTTAGCAATGCTTATTTTTTCTTTAAACTCATCAAAACAAATAGATAATTTTGATCCTCTAGATTAGGGTTTATTACATCCTTATAATACCTTAACTTTCTTTTTTCTTATAACTCTTTATCACACCACATTTTCTCCTAAAATTTTGATTTGATGATATTTTTAATAGTATCTTTATTCTCCAAAATGGTGTCTTCCATGATTCCCCAATAATTTAGCCAAGACTGGGAATCTTTATGCCATCTTCGATTGAGTCGATGGTGGTTACGACTCAATTTTGAAGAAATTTTAGGAAACCTCTTGTCTTCCATGTTGTTTAACTTGTTATTATACATTAGGTATCTAGTAATAGTCATTCTCTTAATGGGGGAGGCTTGTTTCTAAGAGGATGGGATAGGGTGTATTTCCTTTAATTTTGAGATTATAGGTTATAAAATTATTTTGTATTTGCTCTATCTTTCTCCGGGATTCACGAGAGATACTAAAGCCCCAAAATTCACATCCATAAATAATAATAGGTGTAATGAGAGTCTCAAAGAAGAGTTTCTTCTTATCCCAAATCCAAAGATCGACTCAATTACAATTGTTTTCAAGCCCATAATAAGCTTTCCACCCCCCAATAATCCTTTTCTCAATGCTATAATTCCAGTTGAGCTTGTGGTGAATATCAATTCCAATATATTTGTATGAAGTCACTTCCTCCAAGTTGTTTTTGTCATATACAAAGGTATCATAAGTGATTTTATTGGATTTAATAATCATGACCTTAGTCTTATCAATATTAATAGTCATACCCATCTTGGAGAAAAAATCCTTGAGGATTCTTAGTTGGTTTTCAATATCATGGGGACTCCTTTCCATAAGAACGATATCATCGGAAAAAAGAAAAAGATTGATGACTATACCAATGAGAGTAGGGCCGACACAAACTTATTTTTCTAAACAATCTTCTAACTTGTCAATGTATATGCCAAAAAGGGTAGGGGACAAGGGACAACCTTGTTTGACTCCAATATTGATATAGGTGGATATTGGTGGCCACCCACCTATTCCAATTGGCTCCTCTTGACAATTTTTAGTTCAACATGTTCTTCTATACTTCTTTGTAATTGTGGCTTCTACACTTTCGGGGATGTATTTATCCCTACACATATTCTAGGTGGATACTGGTGGACTCCCATCTAATCCAACTGACTTGTTTTGTACGTTTTCATGTCGGCACATCCTGTTGTACTTCCAAGTCCGTTTTGGGGCTCTTAAAAATTTTTTTTTGGATCGCCACAGTCAAATTGTAGATGAAGTCAGAATTTGACGAAGTAATGCATAGTTCTCTAAAATACATTTCCAACGGCCTATCACATGCCTAAAACAGAGGTTGTATGAAAAAGTTACGACCTCGGGAAGTTGAGGTACCAAATTACCCATAGGGGCCCACATAACTTTTGGCGTTTCATCTCCTAGGGTTAGGCTTTTGGATGTCTAGGGTTTTTGAATTCATGAGTAATATCAAAAATGAATCTGGAGATTCATTTTAATAATTATGCTCAAACAGATACGCGTAGCAGCCACATCTCTTCTTAGAGATAACTACCACCATTCGAGAAAGTGTTTCAGTTATGTAGTTTTATAATTTAAACCTATTTCATTTATTCAATAGAAGATATTGTTCACTAGATATATGTGTTTTTCTTCATATCTCTATGTTTATTGTATTCAATCTATTAATGAGTTCGTTCTCCTAAATCCAGATCAGTGGTATCAAAGCGGTCTACTCTTCATTTATTTTCCTTCATGCATGTCCCTGACAATATCTGGGTACAAGAAGTTGGAACTCGAACCAATCGATTCGTTACAAGATCGGTCGCGTTGAGCCCGATAACAACCTTTTAAAATGTTACTCAGGGAAGCCCTTGCACGACAAAGGAAAAAAATGATAGACAACGTTGCACAGATCCTTCAGTGACTGCCCACAGAAGACGCATCTTCACCAAGTGACCATGCAACCCCCTTAAAGGTAAAGGTAAATTCTGATATTCCATTATTTGAAGGATTGATAGATGCAAATGTTGTAGATAAATGGTTGAATCTGCTCAAAGGGTATTTTTTGGTCCACAATTTTTTCGATAGGGAAAATATTACTTTTTCTTTCCTCAAGGTCGTCCCCAATGTTAAGAACTGGTGGGACACTTACTCTGAGCAAAGGTCCATAGAGGAATCTACAATATTTGTAGTTTCCCCTATATGGGATTCCTTTCGGGATGCCATTAAAGAATAGTACTACCCTGTTGGAAGCTATGAGGACCAGTACACTAGATGGACCACCCTACGTCAAGAAAGGGACTAGACAATACTATATTTCACCAATATTTTCCATACCCTACACACCAAATTGGGTATCAAAGACTCTAAGAGACATCCGATGCTCAAATATCATGGTTGTTTGCATAGATACATTCAAACATAAATGGAGTTTTTGGACATCGCCTCATTGGGCACAACTTATAGATACATTTTCAAGATCAAGAAGAAATTTAAGTAGAAGAGGCGAGAGTTTGGATCTGAAAACTCCTCATGGTTGAAACAGGGAAAAGGTGGCCCCAACCCACAGAGCAAGGGGTAGAGAAAATATGGCCAGTCTCAGGACAACCAGTCCAAGCCACAACACAAGAAGGGAAATGACAAGATGAATAAGGACATGGGAAAATGGTGTGAGTACCATAAATGACAATGTCACAACACTGAAGAATGTTGCTCCAAGTAGTCACTTGTGGCCATGTTGAAGGCTTCTCAGACAGAGGCGAATTCTGATTCTGAATAAAATATAGAAAGAGTGAAGTGGATTATCGATGTTGAACCCAATGCCACTATCGGTACCACCAAAGTCCAGCCAAGCGAACAAGACGAACCAGAGGAAGGGGACTATATTTTTCACTCACATATGTGGGTAAAGGGGGCGTTGCTTCATTTGATTGTCGATAGCGACAGTCAGAAGAACCCAATCTCAGCAGAGGTTGTCAAGCGGTTGGACCTGTCAATGACACCGCACCTGCATCCCTACACCTTCGGTTGTGATGCAGGAACATCCTTTCCACCTAAGAAAGTGCCAACTATTCAACACATCAATGTGCATTCAAGAAGGGGAGAGGTGCCAACCCTCTCATTTTCCCCCTGAATTTTAAAATTCAATGTAATTTAAATGCAATTAAATGTTGTAAGGTTGGAAGAGCTGAGTTGATGCCTTTGTATAGGCTGTAGTTAAGGTCTCCTTTAATGGTTGACTATAAGTTGATCTAGATCTGTTCATAATAGATGTTCATTCAATGTAATAAGCCTCAGTAGATAGGCATTTTGATGGTGATTAGACACCACTAGAGTAGCTTGGAGGGAAATACTCAATGAGTATCCTCTTGTATAAATATTTGTAACCTATGCCCAGTAGAGTTTTTTGAAGATTGATGAGAGAAAACTATTGTAAGCCAAGGATAGAGTTGAGACTCAGTTGTAGTCTGAGATTTTGTACACATCTATAATTAAACATTTATATTAATACAAAGAGTAGCAATTTTTCCTGCATAATATTCTGTATGTTTTCCCCATGTGTGTATGAATGCATTTGAATTTGATTTGTGTTTATGTGTTCATGTATGTTGTAGATATATGATAGGTTTTTGTCTGTAGGGTTAATATAGACTTCTCTATATTTGAGGGTTTGTTGGATTTGTTTTGGGTTCTTTACGTTGTGCAAGGAGTGCACAACAGGGTATAGGAAAATTTGTAGCCACTGAAAGGAGCATGCATTTGAACTCTTTCGAGTCATATAAGAACATGTTAGGAGGGAACATAAAATAAATCACATACTCAGACTGGAGCCTCAAGGTTACTGAACACCTTGAAGGAGAGATTGTGCAGAGGAGGCATAAAGAGACATTGTTGCTAGAAAACTCCGTAGAGCTCTTCCAGGTGGGCATTGATCGGGTGCAAGTGTGAACAAGAAGAACTTTGTTTTGAGTTCAAAGAAGATAAGTGTCAGGGAGGCACCAACTCATGAGCACCAACTCATTGTGAGGCTACAACCTCTGTTATGCAAGCTGCAACTTGCTGAGAGCACCAACTCTTTGTTTTACTCTAGCACTCACTAGAAAGGAAGCACCAACTCCCTGGTTTCTCTAGCACCAACTAGAAGGAAGCACCAACTCCCTAATTTCTCTAGCACCAACTAGAAGGAAGATGCAACTTCCTGTTTTCAAGCAACCACTTGAACCTCCGAGGACACCAATCCTCCCTAGCACCTCCCAACCTCCCTGAAATATGAATATGAAATACTGAAACCAATTACAGTGATATAGTGTTCAATAACAGCTTACCAGTCTCATCACTGTTCTGCAAGATTTTGCTACTCAATCTTCCTCACTGTCTTCCTGCATGCATCCGCTACCCATTCTGTTCTTTTGCCTTTTGTGCTCTGTGTGCCATTCCCATTCAATTCACCTTTTGTTTCCTATCCATTTCAGCTGCTGCACCACCTCTTTACTTCCTCACACATGCATTACCTCACCTCAACAACAACAACCTCATCACTTCTCTATGTCGTGTTCTTATAGCTTCTATCCACCTTGTGCATGCAATATGCGCAATGCTTCTACATCTCTTCACAATGAGTTCTCTGTCTGATCATCATTATGACTTCTCAGCTTCTTTGGCAGTTTTCCCACGCGTTCAACATCACTGGATGTCATGCTAAGATTCCTCAGCCTCTCTGGCACTCGAGACTCTTCGTCTTCTCTGGCACAGTCGAGATTATACTTTCTATTTTCAGCTACAAACTTCAATCCCCTTCCATCTGTCAATCACCTATATCAATAGTCCTCAATCCACAAGAAGATGCCTTGAAACTCTTCATCTTCTTTGGCGATCACACTGAGTCCTCTTCGAGTCCTTTGGCAGAGACCATCATTTGTCTCTAGATGTTACACTTAGAAGCACAACAGTAGCCCTGTGATCTTATTCAACTTCACCTACATCGTTGGATTGAATTCATAGAATCTTGCATTTATTTCACCATTTCGCATTTCGGCATTTCAACATTCTTGCGGTGAAGCTTAGCACCTCTAGCTTCTTCCTCCATCGTCCATCGATGTGCCCAATGGTTGTGACCATGCGCTTATCCATAAAGCGCTTTCATGATTTCTCATTTCGTGAATGTGGAGATGAGGCATCTCGACTCTCCAAGTTGCGATCCATGAAACCTTGAAATGGAGCTTTTCTAGATTGACTCTTTCCTTTCTCGTGACCACCAGCGGTGACCACAGGCTGTGCCAAAAAAGGCGCTTCATATTTCACGAGTTTATAAACTTCATTGAGTCTGATTGATGGTTGAAATCTCCATAGATCCGATGGTCCAAATCTTATCACGATCTCGCATCTCGCGAGTTTCCACACCATGCTCCGTTGACTCCTAGTCAGCAAAATTCCAATTGCTTGCCACTTGTCTTATGATTCGACGGTCCAGATCAGATCTTGATTCAACAGCTCAGATCATATCACGATTTCGGCATTCTTGTGGTTATGTTTCTTGCCTCTCCAAGTCGCGATTCATGAAACTCCAAAATGGAGTCGAATCAATGGTCCAGATCACACCTTGATCTGACGGCTACGATTAAATCTTGATTTCGCATATCGCGATTTCGGTGGTTATGTTTCTTGCCTCTCCAAGTCACGATACGCGAAGCTCTGAGATGGAGCTCAGATCAACATTCCACGTTCTTGGTGAATTGACGGTCCAAATCTTATCGTGAATTTGCATCTCATGGTTCCTTAGATGGAGGTTCTTGTCACTCCAAGTCGCGATACACGAAACTCTGAAATGGAGTCTTTGACATGCTCTGATCTTCTACCACGCGTCCCTCTTGGATCAATGGTCAAGATTTTATCGAAACTTCGCAACTCCATGAGACTTCGTTGTGCCTGATCAACGGTCCATATTTGGCCTCGATCTAACGGTTGAGATTATTTCGTGATTTCGCATATCGCGAGTTCGAGAGGTGATAGGCTGGAGCATTTCATGCCTCTGACTTTCTACTCATGGAAATGTTGATCGGTGTCCATGTATCCTACCCATTGATGGATGGTCGTCCTTCTTTCGTGATTTTGAATACCCGCTTCTCCTTGTACTTTAATGAACAGTCAGGTTCTCCCTGATCCAACGATGGTCGGAACTTATGCTCAGATTTGACGCCTAATATCTATCCTCCTCTTCTATGCATTCTTCTTGTCTACAATAAGATATGACGGTCCTCCTTCTTTCAAGAATTTAAATGGGATCCAACGATCACTGATGCTTCTCCTCCCGAGCTTAGGCACTGCGATCGACTCTGCGCTAATTACTCTTGAGCTTACTTTTCTCCTGTTTTTCATCGATGCTTACTCTGATCTTGTCATCAATGACCTACCTACAATCCTTTTCACATTTGTTGCCATCTTTGTTGTTGTTATTTCCATCAATGAAAAGCATACACTGTCTGTAAAACATGCCAACAATCTCCCCCTTTGGCATTGATGGCAACAAAGGCACCCCTATTCTTTTCTCCCCCTTTGACATCAATGTCAAATAAAACAAGCTCCCCCTGAGTTATTGCATTAATTTTAGGAGGTATCAGATATGAAACCCATACAGGACTCCCCCTAACAACATGGATTCTCTTAGATGTGAGACGGGATGACACCCAGCTTCTTTCTGAGATATTCAAATGGTGTCTTGGCTAGAGGTTTAGTAAAGATGTTTTCAATTTGTTCTGTAGTGGGAATGTAATTGACCTGAACAATCTGGTTGGTGACCTTCTCTCTCAGAAAATGATATTTTATGGGAATATGCTTGGTCTTGGAGTGGAATACAATATTTTTAGACACACTGATGGCACTAGTGTATCACAATGAATTGGGATCGGTGCAATGTATTTTACCTCCAAATCTGCAAGTGTATGAATCATCCATAATACCTGAGTGCAACAGGTAGAAGCAATAATGTACTCTGCCTCTGTGGTTGATAAAGAAATGGAACTTTTCTTTTTACTAAGCTAGGCTACTAAGGAGTCACCCAGGAAGAATGCTCCTCCACTAGTGCTTTTTCTCTCATCAACATAGTTTTCCCAATTTGCATCTGAATAAGAATTCAGCTGAAGATTTTGATTTATGGGATACCACAAACCATAATTCATTGTTTCTTTCAAATCCTTGAATATCCTTTTGAAAGCTTGCAAATGACTCTATTTAGGTGAAGCCTGATATCTTCCTTCCATTCCTATAGCATGCATTATGTCTGGGCGAGATGCTATGATGTACAATAGGCTTCCTATCATTGATTGATATGAGATTTGATCAACACCAGGTGAATCATCATCCTTGCTTAATTTACATCCAGTTACCATAGGTGTACCCACAGGTTTAGAATCTTCCATTTGAAACCTTTTCAGCATTTCTCTTAGATATTTTTCTTGAGAAATGAACATCCCTTTGGGCCTCTGAGTAATTTGTAGACCAAGAAAAAATGACAGTTCTCCTATCATAGACATTTGAAATTCAGACTCCATGGAAGAAACAAACCATTGTACCAATGAATCCTTATTACATCCAAAGATGATGTCATCTACATAAACTAGTATGATGAGCAAATTATTATCCTCTGTTTTAATATATAGATTGTTGTCAGTTGTTCCTCTCTTGAACCCTTTGTCTTTGAGATACGTATCCAGTCTATGATACCATGATCGAGGGGCTTGTTTTAAACCATATAAATCTTTCTTCAGCTTGCATACTAAGTCAGGGTTATCAGACAGTTTGAAACCCTTTGGTTGTTCCATATAGACTTCTTCACTTAAAT